>JARHVA010001949.1:892500-1492500 GCA_037957365.1 Torreya grandis
TTGGCTTGGGATGACCTTGGACTTATTTTTTTTAAATCACATTATGGGTCTAGGTCAGATATAGATGACCTAAACCAAGACCTAACTTGTTTTTATCAAATAATAATATAGAGTAAAATTGGGCTGACCCTATTGACTAATCTTTTGAAAAGGTTTAGGGTTAGATTCAAATATATATACACATTTATTTCCATCATTAAAGAGACGAGAAGAATAATATTATATTGTACATATTCTTGTCCACCATTCTAATTGAGGAATTGTTGTACCCAACAACCCACTTCTTCTCTAGGAAAGAGGGAACCCTTTTTTTCTAAGGGGACCCATTTTTCCTAAGTTTTTGGCTTTGTCTAATTGAGCCTATTTCCTATATGTTTATGCTAGTTATTGAATATATTAATTATTAGTGTTTATACTTATGAGGATTCAACATTATACAATGGCAATATGCATTATATGGACTAACTTTATTAATGTATTTTCAAAAAAAATTGAACTATTCATATTTTTAGGACTCAAGCAATTCAAAAAAAATTATTTGAAGGTTTTACCTATCAGGCCTTTTATTCAGGCTTTTTGTTTAGGCATTTTACGTCAAACATTTTGTCTGACATGTTTGGTTTTTGGTTTTTTGTTTCTATTATTTTGTCTAGTAATTTTTGGGTGTTCATTTTTTTGGTACATTATTTCATTCGGACTTTTGGTATTTGAAACTTTTATTTCGAGTGAATTTGGTCTTCAGGATTTTTGTATTAGACATTTTGTTTGAAACAATTTATATGAAACATTATATTGTATTGGAATTTTTGTTGTATCCCTTTTCTCATGGGCATTTTGTCTAATGGAACTTCATTCGGCCTTTCTGTCATGGACATTTTATTTTGTAGAACTTCATTTGGATTTTTTTGTTGTGGGATTTTTGTCATAGACATATTGTCCAATGAGAATTGGGTCTTTGAACTTTATGTTGTGGGCCTTTTATAAAGATTGGTCCCCAATACAAAACCCAAACACCCTATTCCCTAGTGAAAAATTAGTTTCTATACTTAGTCAAATAAAAGGTTAAATACTTCCTATCAATTTGCTAAAGACCCCCACCAACTTGAACTAATAAAATTTGAACTATACAGGAAATATAATGGAAGTGAACATTGGAAATTTAATATCACACAAGATGGTATTTAATACAACAAGCCATATACAAGATGTGCATCCATTTAAGAATTAATTTCTATTGAACAAACTTTCACTTGAAATCTACTGCTATCATACATGATGAAGAACCCTAGCTACTACCTATGAGGAGACTATGAGTAAAATAATGATTAAGTGAGAGTGGCATTGATCATATAATACACATAACACATAGAAGGAGATTACAAACAACATAAAATGCATATATAGTAATGCCATATTCATCCAGGGTATTTTTGGGAGTAAATCCACCATCCCCCTACTCAATCAAGGATTTCATAGAGTTCATTGATACATTTTTCAACACTACCCTATTTGATAATAGGTACATAAAATATTCATAGTTATGGGATATAATGGATTCTATGGATGTATTTTCATTGGATGATAATATATCACCATTCGAATAGTTGTTTGTCCAAGAATTTTTGGCCCTCAAATGAAAGAGACTAAATTTTCCATTGCCATGTTGGAGGTGATGCCATGCATCGATCTCCTACGTGATTTGTTTTTTTTAGGTAAGGTAACACAAGATGTTTTCCTTCATCATATAAGCAATTAAATAGTCATCACTTGAATTTTAAGAACTAACTTATAGAGATACCAATATTTATGCATACTTGACACATACTTTGACAAGCACACATTGTTGCAGTGAAATGCTGAGAACACAATCGAGAAGGTGATATATTCATGGTTGCTCCCTAACTACAGTATCATTTTCAAAGGAAAGAAACCAAAGGGGGATACTTATATAGATAAATTCAAGATGGGTATATGCATTTTCATAGCACTATTAAATAGAATCTATGGTATTCCAAGTGTTATTAATTTGACCTTGATAGTAAGTTGACCTATTAAGGTCAAATTACTACCCTTATCATTCAAAACTTTCCTAAATCTAGCCAATATCCCTTTACAACAAGTCAAACCAATCAATTGTGACCTAAAAGCAATAATTTTGGAAAAAAAATTTAAAAAATGGATTTTAAATGGGTTATTTTCATTTCGAAATAGCATTGTCAAGTTTAAATATGCAGACAATCTGTACATAAGGGGTCAATTTTGAAGGAAATTGAGGATTCTAAGAGCTACAGGTGGTTTCAAGATCTCAAATTTTATACATAGGTCCATTATGACTTGAGGAAATTTTTTTAAAAAATTCATGTACATTGGAAGAGTGGAGGTACTTGCTTTTCTTAACAATCCTTAGCATGTTCACTGGAGATCACCATAGAGAAGGCATCATTTTAGAGTGCCACAAAGGTTTCTAAGCCAAAATAAAAGTTTGAAAAGCATGGGATAATTTTTTTACATCATAATAATAATTTTGAAGAGTTTAAAAACTCTAAATTCTAAGAAAACCATGTTCATACAGGTTTATGCAAGCAAATAGACATATAGGCCAAAAAGGGGTTTTTTGAATTTTCAAACAAAATGTGATTTTAGAGTGTTTTTATATAATGGTATATAAACCATGATAATTTTTTTATGAATTGGGAAGTAGGTGAAGATTTATATTCATTTTGATGAAATTTTCACTTTTTATAGTTCTAGACACCCTTCCTAGCCTCCTATTTAGATGATCATATCTTTCACCACGTGTGAAGTTTGGATTAATTATGATATTATGTTTTTAAGAACCATATTTAATTATAATTAATGAAAAATTTATAAAATTTTATGGGATTTTATTTATGTAAAATCATTAAGAGCATAGGTAGCTCAGAATGCAGTCAAAACCCCACAAGCAATTTTTTTCACATGATAACTTTTCATATATTTTACATGGGAACCCAATATTTTCAATGATGTTAGAGGGGTAATTTTTATACACATAAATGGAAATATTTTTGGATTTGGAGGTCTGTACTTCATGAACCATCATTTTGAAGATTCGGCTTCAAAACCATCCTAAACCCTTAAAAAACTAGTTTTGCAAAAAAATTATTTTATTTCCATAAAATAATATTATATCCATCTAAAAATTTTAAAATTTAAATTAAAATCATATATTATTCCATAAATTTCAATTTTATGCATGAAATTATACGGATGAGGGAATAAATCATGTTTTTTGTGGAAAATAGCATGTAAAATATAGTACAAGACATTTCAATGAAATATAATAAATAGATATAAAATATTATGAATTTTTATTAATCCTTAAATTTTAATTTTGTCATAAATCATCCCAAAAGTGTCTCAACCAGCTCTATCAAAATGGCTAGTCTATAGGAAAATGGAGCAAAATAGGCCTAATCAACCCTATTAACTAAATGGCAAGTGTTTTCTCATCAAAATCACATATTTTGTGATGAGAAAAGTTTTAAAATTTATATTAAATTATTTTTTTAAGTTTCATGGTATCTTTTTTTAGGTTTAATGGAGTTCAAATGTAAGAAGATAGGCTATTATGCCTAATTGGAATAATAGGCTTAATTGGTCAATCAAACAAATAAAGAATGACATTTAAAATATATAAAATGAAATAATTTTGGAGTTAATATATGTTTTTAAGTTGGATATATCATTATAAGTTCAATCAAAAAGTTTCAATTCATGCAAATTGAGCTCAAGTTGAGTTAACTAGTCCTTAAGGGTCAAATTTCTTTGGTCGACTAGTTTGACTAGTTTCATGTATCTCCCATGCTTTTCATGCAAGATAAGAAAATTCAAGAACTTAAACCCAATTTTAATATAGATTTATCTTTAAATTTATTTCATGATTTTCATTCAAGGAAGTTTTACAAGTTAACATGGGTCCACACTTCTCAATTCTATGCCAAAAATGAAGAACATGCAATTTTTGAAGACTTGGAAGATTTTAAAGCCTTTATTTAATATTATAAAAAGATTTTAGTCTTATTTTAACTCAAAGAAGACTAATCCTTATATTTTCCATGCCAATTTGGATTTATGTGTGTGTGTGTGTGTGTGTGTGTGTGTGTGTGTGTGTGTGTGTGTGTTTTGAAGCCATTTTTAAGAGTTCTTGAAGGCAGAGAAGAAATTGTAATTGACACCATTTATAAAAAAAAGATTGTTTGCATATTTTTTTTGGATTAGAATAGAGTGTATTTTTTATTGTGTACTAGAATATAAGTGAGATATATATCCCCTTTTTTAATGTCCTTTCCACATCTACTATGAAAATCTCACCATCTATAGGTCATTTGAAGAGATAGGAATAAGATTTTGCAATCCAAAATCCTCTCAATCCTTCATCTAAAATACTAATGTTTAGGGGAAATTTGAAGACTTGTTGTTGATTTATATGTGTGCCTTAATTTTAATAGATTTAAAATAATACCAATAATTTAGGTGTATCACCCCATTAGATATGATTTCCCATTTTAGTTTCTTTCTCCCTTTTCATCCCAAAAAATCAAAATAATTTAGTTTTAATAGATAAATCTTAAGGGAACCAGCCCTCTCTAGAGGTTATTCTCATCATAGAGTCACCCAAAATCTAAGAAGTTCCAATTTTATTAGCTGTATGGAGGGTGTTACTTTCACATATTCAAATAAGGTACACTACAAAGTGATAATAGTTTTTGGCATGCTCGGTGGGACCTGAGTTCAACTATTGGAGACAAGTGTAGTAGATCAAAAATCTTCATTTGACTCCATCCAAAAGGTAGAAATGTTTGATCAACATGTTTCAAATGGTAATAACATTGATGAATTTTATGCTATTTAAATTAATCATAATGAAGAGGCCTTTTGGGATGATTTGTATAGTTTTTGTGCAAAGTTTGATAGTCCATCTCCACCTCAAGTAGAGATTGATGAATGTCTTGTAAAGAGTACTGTTGCATTTGTTCATCAAGAAGAAATTAAAGTCATATTACAGCCATGTTTGGATGTTTATCAAGGATATAAATAATTTTAAAAATTACCACTTGAAATGGATTCAAATGAAGACATTAATCCATGTATACTATTTGAATTTCCAATACAATGATTGAATGAGAATGTGTCAAATCATGATCAACCTATGAATGAGGTAGAGATAGCACTTTTGATGCAAAAAAGGAGAATATGGGAGGAAGATGATTAGATATTGGATCCATATTTTCAATCCATGCACCTAATAATGGAATTTGGAGGCCTATCTATATCATCTAAAACTCATAAATATATAAGTGCTCCCATTTGCACAAGAGGGTTATCAAAAGGAAGCAATCATGTTTCAAAATTCCATGGTGCATCAAATAGATTTCCATTTGATCCAAAAGGGGAAAAAAAATTTATGTTAGTTTGTAAATAATATAATTCTTATTGTTTCTTTCCTCTAAGTGCATATCCATACATGCTTTTACTTCTTGTTGTTTCCCTTTTTTATTGTTATTGTCCATTCCTCTAAGTGCACACATGCACATGTTTGTTATTGTTTGTGTTAGTTGTCTTATTTATGTCTTTAACCACAAAATATATTATAATATTTAGTGTATATATAATTTTTTAATATCCAAAGTTTATAATTTCTTTGACCAGTAAGCTGGTCAACCCCTAAAAGTTGCCAAAATTGTTAGTAATTTGACCTATCAAAGTCAAATTACTACCCTTATCATTCAAAACTTTTTTAAATCTCACCAATATAAATTTTCAATAGGTTAAACCAATAAATTATGGCATAAAATAATTAATTTTGTAAAAAAATTCAAAAATGGATTGCAAATGGGTTATTTTAGTTTCAAAAGAGCATTGTTAAGTTTAAATATCCAGACAATCCATGTACAGGGGGTCAATTTTAAAGTAAATTAAGGATTATAAGAGATAAATGTTGTTTCAAGACCTAAATTTTTTTAAAAAAAGTCATAATAACTTTATGAACCTTTTTAAAAAAATTCATGTCCATTGGATGAGTGGAGATACTTTCTATTTTGTAACAATCCTCAGCATGTTCATTGGAGATCACCATTAGAGAAGGCATCATTCTAGAGTGATACAGAGATTTATATGTATAATTAAAAGTTTTAAAATAATGGGATGATGTTTTTAAATTATAATAATACCTTTAAATAGTGTCAAAACTCTAAGTTCTAAGAAAACCATGTTCATAGAGGCTTATGCAAGCAAATAGGCATATAGGCCAAAAAGAAGTTTTTTGAATTTATAAGAAACATGTGATTTCAAAGTGTTTTTAAGAAATAGTAATATAACCCATGATTATTTTTTTATTAATTTGGAATTATGTGAAGAGTTATTTTCATTTTGGTGAAATTTTCACTTTTTACAATTCTAAACACCCTTCCTAACCTCCTGTTCAAATGCTCATATCTTTCACCACATGTGAACTTTGGATTAATGATATTATTATGGTTTTATAAACCATATTTTATTATAATTAATTAAAATTTGAGACTATTAAATGATATTTTAATTATGAACAATCATTAAGAGCGTAGACAGCTCATAATGCAGTCAAAACTGCACAAGTGGATTTCTCCACATGATAAATTTTTATATATTTTACATGGGAACATAATATTTTTAGGGATGTTATGGGGGTAATTTTAATAAAAATAAATTTAAATATTTTGAGATTTTTAGGTATGTACTTAATGAACCATCATTTTGAATATTTAGCTTCAAAGCCCTCCTAAACCCTCAAAAAACTAGTATTGAAAAAAGTTGATTTTATTACCATAAAATAATTTTGTATCAACCTAAAAAATTTTAACATGTAAATTAAAATTATATATAATTCCATAAATTTAAATTTTATGCATTGAATTATACAGATGAGGGAATAAATCATGTTTTTTGTAAAAAAAGCATGTAAAATAAATTACAAGACACTTCAATGAAATATAATCAATGTAGATAAAATAATAAGAATTTTTATTCATAATTAAATTTTAATTTTGTCATAAATAATCCCAAAATTTTCTCAACCAACTCAATCAAAATGGTCAGTCTACAGGAAAATGGAGTAAAATAGGCCTAGTCAACCCTGTTGACTGAATGACGAGTGTTTTTTCATCAAAATCACATATATTGTGATGAATTTTTTTTAAAGGTCTATTAAATTGTTTTTTTAGGTTTCATTTCATATTTTTTCAAGTTTAATGGATTCCAAATTCAATAATAAAGGCTATTAAGCCTAATTGGCCTAATAGGCTTAATTGGTCAATCAAGCAAATAAAGAATGGCATTGAAAATATATCAAATGAATTAATTTTAGAGTTACCAAATGAAATATATATTTTTAAAGTGTATATATCATTATAAAATAAATCCATAAGTTCCAATTCATGCAAGTTGAGCTAAGTTGAGTTAACTAGTCCTTAAGGGTCAAATCTCTTTAGTTGACTAGTTTGACTAGTTTCATGCATCTCCCATGCTTTTCATGCAAGATAAGGAAATTCAAGAAATTAAAACCACTTTTAATATGGATTTATGCTCCAATTTATGACATTATTTTCATGCAAGGAAGGTGATAAGTCAACATGGGCCCACCACTTCTCAATTCTATGCCAAAAATGAAGAACATGTAATTTTTAAAGACTTGGAAATTTTAAAGCCTTTATTTAATATTGTAAAAGGATTTTAGTCTTATTTTAACTAAAATAAGACTAATCCTTATCTTTTACATGCCACTTTGGATTTATTTAAGGATTTAGACTTATATATATATGTGCTTTTTGAAGCCATTTTCAAGAATTCTTGAAGGCAAAGAAGAAATTGTAATTGACACCATTTATCAAATAAAGAAGATTTTTTGCATATGTTTTTTTGGATTAGAATAGAGCATATTTTTTATTGTGTACCATCATATAAGTGAGATATATATCCCTTTTTTTTTTTTTATGTCCTTGCCACACCTACTGTGAAAATCTCACCCTCTATAGGTCATTTAAAGAGATAGGAATATAATTTTGCAATCCAAAATCCTCTCAATCCTTCATCTAAAATACTAATGTTTAGGGAAAATTTGAATACTTATTATTGATTTATATGTGTGCCTTAATTTAATTAGATTTAAAATAATACTAATCATTTAGGTGCATCACCCCATTAGATAGGATTTCCCATTTTAGTTTCCTTCTCCTTTTTCATCCCTAAAAATCAAAATAGTTTAGTTTTAATAAATAAATCTTAAGGGAATCATCCCTCTCTAGAGGTTATTATCATCATATATTTATACACACTATAATGATTTTTAATTTTATCATCTATATGGAGGGTGTGCCTTGTACATCTTCAAATAGGGTGCACTCCAGAGTGATAAAACCAAGCATTCACTTTATTAATTTAGATTAGGTGACATTGCTACACATGATGCTAACCCATGATGTTGTGTTTTCACTAGGAGAAATAATCAATTTATATTTTAGGTAACAATTAATCCATAGGTAAAAATATCCCATGCCTGTGGGCTATTTTTATATGATGTCCTATTTATTAGACACCATCATGGGAACCTGCTACAAAGTTCTCGATGAACTATGGAGTCCAGTCACTGATTGCATTAAGAACATGATTTGTGACCAATTTTAGTGTATTCATGTGTATGATTATACAAATAACATGGTAAGGATTATTGAGGATGTATATCATTGGGTTTGGCAACCCATCCAAGGTTCACCTATACCCAAAACTAGAGAAAACATTGTGAAGACACTCGTCACCAGAGGGGATTATTTATTGTATTCGAACTTCACTTTTATAATTATCTAGGGAAATAAGGTTGGCCCTCAATGTCTCCCAAAGTATGTTTTAGACAATTTGGTAGAGAAATAAATTTCTTTTCAACTATGGTGGAGTATTGAAGAAGACTTGTCTAGACAGAAGAAAAGTTCATATTTTCGCCATCATGTAGTCATTGGTAGAATGGTGTACACCATGAGGAAATATTTTGGAGAATTTGGTGGTAAAAGGAAGAGCTATCACTTCTACAAGATTTTACATAGGTATTAGAATCCTCATGGATTTATCTAGAGGCATATATATGGATTTAATATCCCCTCCAACCACCAACCTTATTCATATGACTTTATATTTCTAAATGCAAAAGATGATGATGAAGTGTTGGAAAGGGCCAAGATTATGGGATTGAAATAATATCATTTGAGGATGATCCAAGATGACCCTTCAGTGATTGTGAGGGAATTAATTAGCAAAAATGACCTTTATAAAGGATGGGAGCATTCAAAATTTTAGAGAGGACAGTGTATGAAGTAATCATAGGACCAAGTGGGTTCATCATCTCATGGACTCCATATAAATTTGAAGATAAAAGCCATGAATAAAGAACCTAGGGTAACTAAACCTAACCTCAATGGAACATAGGTAAGAGATCCAATCAATTTGGACTCTGATGAGGAGGAACAAGTATAAGAAAAGCCAGCTAGAAGCACAATTCAAGTAACTACTACTATTTTTAGGCTCATATTTCCACATATATAAAGGTATCAATGGAAGAGGAAACTATTTAAATCTATAAAGTCTCCCCCACATAGCTAAAGACCCTACTTATTTATACTAGGAATCCTAGGACTCCCATAAGTAGTACCATAGTCAAATTATCTCAAGGCTTGCCTATTATAACTCAACACTTAGAAGTGGTAGAGGGAGAGGTTATTCAAATTGAATATGTTGGAGATGAAGAGGACTCTGATGAAGACTCAGAGCTGGAAATAGATAAGGCCTTGAGCCTTGAAGTAGACAAGGATAAAGAACTAGTCGTGTAAGATTTCCTAGGTACCCAGACTATTTAGACTACTCCTTTGTCTACTTTTCCAATATTAGGTAGTGTTTATATTCCTTTTATGTTAAAGACCCAAAAGGTGGAATTTCCTAATTCCACCTCTATTGACCCATTTTCTATAACCACATTCATTCAATTCTACCCTCTCACTAGAAAGGTTGAGAAGGATGTTTCCACCACCATTAATCCATTTATCACCTCCATCCCATCCAATTTCACCATGGATACCTCTTATATCCTTTATGGTACTACCACAATTAGAGTAATGAAAAATAAAAGGCATCTATAAAGCTATAAAAAACTATGGCCACCCTATAGTTACACATTTAATCCATTCAGATCACCCTTCCCATGTCATCAACCACATCTATAGAAGAAACCATTGTGGTAAGTACTAGGAGAGGTAGGAGGGATAATCCATAAATGGTCATAGTCCATCCACTCCCTTAGTTTGGAGGAGTGGATTAGTCTAAGATCATTTGGCCCTCCTTACCTGACATCCTTGTAAAAGCACAAAATAAACAACCAATAGTTGAGGAAGTTGAGGAAGAGGTTGTAGTCATAACCTTAGAGGAAGTAGTTGTATCACAACTATAATTTCCTCCATGAGCTATGGATTTGAGAAATAAGGCCTCCCAATTACCTAGCTTCAATATTACTAAGCTCCCTTCCATCACCACTCTGTCTGACAAGCCATCTAGAAGAATATAGTGGGTAAAGAAGAGAAAGATGGAGGATGACAAAGGTAGAGAATTGATTTTTGAGGAGAGATAATAGGTCTTCTTCCTCACCAAAAGACTAAATAGGCATCTAGGATAGTCCCCTTATGTTGAAAATTTTGTAGACCTAGTTCAAGCACACAAAGAGGCCATGGTGTTCATTCATGAATGAACAAAAATGGTGAGGCAAGAACTTGAGTCTGAGGTAGAGCAGTTCAGGGAGCAAGCAAAAACTATACATATTCTAGTAGATACTAAAGTAGAGGTTCAAGAAGCAACCTCTAGATGTTACAATTACTTATAAGCATTGGATTTCATGAGGGTTGAATTAGCCCCTCATATCAATAAAACTAATGAGTTATTCAATTCTTTGAGTAATGATAGTAATATGTTGAAAATGCTAGCTGTATATATAATCAATAAGTCATATAGCCATCTAGACCTTATGATACCACTTGAGGCATCTAATGCCCTTAACTTTGTTGTCATATGAATGGAAGAAGCTTAGGAATGGTTGCAAGTATTTGGGGCTCTAATCCCTAAATATCAAGCACATGAGGCCCAAATTATCCAAATTTTGAATGATTTGAAGTTATCTAAGGTGACGGACCCTATAGACAAATTGATCAGCAAGATCAATTTTGATTAGCTCATATAAGAGGAAATGGATAATTTCAAGCATATCCTATAGGGCTTAACATTTGAAGAGATAAAAGCTAAATTAAGTGCTTTTAAGAAGGTCACTGAGGTAGAGATTTTTAAGAATAACTTCTAGATAAATAAGGCTGAGCATGCAAAACTCCTAGGTTAAGTCAATAAGATCCACTAACCACCTTTATTAAATTTGGACATCATATGACAATATCATGATGACTCAGACAAGTGTTACTAGGAGATTTAAGTGAAGAAGTAGTCCCAAGCTGCTACTTCTAGTGCCATGTCAATGTCTGTAGTTTTAACTTTTGCTACCTCAACCATGACACCCACCAAAGTGCATGCAACTATTCAAATGACACATCCTTGAAAGGTTAGATTTTGATCATGGATAATTTTGTAATAGTATATATATATATATATATATATATATATATATATGTTCATAGTTTTATTATAATTTGATCCATAATTGTAAAGTTACCTTTATCTTTTATACACATGCACACATTTCATAGTTTTGTAAAGGCTAACTTATGACTAATTGATAATTATAATTAAAATATTATATATTTTAAACCATAGTTAGAACTCATGTTATAACTATCACATGTAAATGAATTTGCATGAACTTGGAGCATGAGTTGACCCCTTCCCCAATCCTATTTAAAAAATTGTAATCTATAAACATTAGGGAGTGAAATAAATTTGAATATACAAGAGTGAAACAATTTAGATTATCTATTCATATGTTTGCATGTTTTCTTTCCACCATTTGTGTAATTTTATTAGATTTATTTGGTTGTGTGATTCAATAAATTTTAGTTTGTAGAATCTATGAATAGGTTCTTGATTGTCTTGACTAATATATCAGTCTTAGATGTGCATCAACTATTGAATGATTGGTAAAATACATTGGTTAGGACTGTTAAGTTAATTGATTCATAATTCTAAGTGTGTATTTTTATTTTATCCAATTTTCTATGTGTGTGCAAAACCTACCTCAAATACCTCATCGAGCCTAAGCCATAATGTTCTGAGTAAGAGTGCACAAAAACCACCCTAAAAAGAGAAATCTTTGATTGAGGCCTATGAGTTATCTATATCAATATTCCCTTAGAATTTTGGCCATGTATAGCTACATGTAAGAAATATCTACTAGAAATAGGCATAGGTTTTGAAGGTAACTTGCCCACTTAGGAACTAGCTAAAGAAGTGATTTCTTAAGACTATAAATCTTTCTTTTCTACCTTACCCTTCCCTAATTTTTAAGTTTGTTTTGAGACCAACCCACCATAGATTAACAACCATCCATCCATCCAACTCATATAGATTCTCTCTTATGTTTAATAAACCACACCTTTATCCAAAAAACCTTGTTAGCAACCTACATACTCTACCATCTATTCAATCAATAGGTTGTAAAGACCATATACCTATAACTTGTGCCCTAGAGTGGAGTTCATCTCCATTGAGATCCTAAAATTTTAGAGGCTACCTCATTATTTGTGGTGTACATAAAAACCATATCAACATATCATTGGTGCTAGAAGGAGGACTTGAATCTCTAAAAAAAGAGGTTAGTTTCTACATAGAGTTACACTAGAGTCACCTAGGAGAGTGACCAAATCTTCCTAGGCTAGCCTTCTAGTCTCACCCTTGCCACATCATAGGAGACCTAGAATTATAATTAATATTCCTAATAAACCCAGGAATCCTTCCTTAGTAAGGAACCTTTTACCTGTTAATCCTCTAATGGCTTAACCAACTTGGTTAGTTGGATCTACTATTTCCATCCTAGGAGATGTGCATGATTTATGTAGGAATCTTGAAAGTTATCTACCATCCTTTTCTCCTTCAATATCAAGGACAATAGAAGAGTTTATTAAGTCCTTTAAATCATCTTTGATGTTAATGAATGTTGTCCATGAAGACGTTTCATGCATGCTTTTCCCTTTTACATTAATGGATGATACTTATAACTAGTATTCAAATCTAACATAAAATTCTATCACTTCTTGGGATACATGTCAATTAGATTTTCTTGCACAATTTGGATAGGTTACTAGTCCCAGCATAATATATCAACTCTTCACCAACATGAAGAGAGAAACTAATGAACATATCCATGATTTTAATGTGAGATTTCAAATTATGTAAAATTGGTTAAACCTAAACTATAAGCCAAATGAAGCATTAACATTGGAGATGTACAATAATGTTCTAGATCTAATTATTATAGTATTATTGAGAAGAGTAGTTGCTACCAACAACTTAGCATGGGCATAATAATAATCCACTAACATCAACAAGTGGCTCAATCCTCAGATCCCTATTATACCCAATGTCCATAATGACTTTCCATCATTGAATTTGATTCCACGTGCCAAGAAGATTACCTTAACAATCAATCAAAATCAGTTATACATTCTAACTCTCATGACACAAGAAATGTGGCCAAACTATGGCTTCTTGAACAAACACATGTAGAGTAATAGTTACTAATAGAATCAAAAATTGGCCCCATCTCCTACCACTATTCTATAAGGAACTAACTCTACAAAAGCAGGACATGAGGCTATTCAAAAGATGATTCAAAAGTTGATAAATGACTTCCTATTCATATAAAGGAAGATAGGTAATGCTAACACCGTAAATGGAAATCAAATTCTACATTCTAGACGTAAAATATACCATTTAATAGGCCTACAAATAATGCAAAATAGCTTGCCAAGATTTTAGAGATCAATATAGCAGATACAACTCTACCTAATTGGTGCAAAATTCATAATACTTATCAACATGGTGAGCTTGATTGCATTAAATTTTGTGAAATATTTGAAATATTTTAAAGGGAGGTTGTAAGATATGATCAGATGCATAATCCAATCATGATCTTGACCCTTGTATCACTGCCATGTTCTTTGAGGCTCATGAGTTTCCCTTTCTAAGAAAAGATGATAATGTGCTAGAGGATAACATGGATGAAGTTTATGCTTTCCAACATTTCTACAAAGGTGGATACAATCTAAAAAATAAGAAAACCTTCACTACATCTATTCCTCTAAATACTATATCAATCCCACCTAATCCTAAAGTTGACAATAATCCACCTCCTCCAAGAGGGAATGATCAGCCTCAAATCAAGGAGGAACCAAGAAAAAGAGGATAAAACATCATTGAAGACATGAATAGTATCAAATAAATATAAATATTCATGAGTTAGCTCATATTTCTAAACAAAAAGAGCTTTTGATAATGTCCCTTACTAGGAAGACACCTATGGAGAAAATGAAAGCATATATAGATAAAGTGAGTTTTTGACACTAATATCATCTACAAGAGCAAATCAGAAGTTTCACCATTTTTTTACTATTATAACATTTGGTAAGAACATTCATAATTTTTTAGTTGATTTTGGAGATTATATGACTATTATGGCTACTTTCATATGTCAGAATCTTGGTTTGACTCCAAGCCCTTCAAAGAGGATAGTTTCACAATTAGACAAGATAGTGGTGACAGTGGTTAGTGAATTAAAGGATGTGAATATTTAAGTAACATCTAAATCATGGGTTCAAATGACCATTGACATCCTTGTGGTGGACATACTTGAAGGTTATAGGTTGTTGTTAAGTAGGGATTGGTTTAAGATCCTTAATGGATACATGTATATAGACTTATCTCATTTCTGGTTACCATGGAAAGGCATTGTAAATCAAATTAGGATCGATAAAGAACCAAGAATGAAATATCCCATTACAAATTACAATGCCAAAAATGAAGAGGTAAAGTATGAATCTCCTAGCCTTGGTATTTACACTTTCACCATGTAGAATAAAGAAGGAAAACTACAATCTAAAGGTTCCAATCAATTGTAGACCTTAAATTTTGATGGTGCTAGATCTAAACAAGGATCAAGAATAGAAATCAAGTTGACTTATCCATAATTAAATAAATTATGTATAGTGTACAAATTGAAATTCCCTTGCACCAATAATATGGCTGGGTATGAGGCTCTTGTTTTGGGATTATAGTTTTTACTAAGGAACAATGTGAAGTAGGTATTAGTACTAGGTCATTCAAAACTGGTGATTAACTAGGTCAAAAAAATTATCAATTCAAGTTATCTTATTTGAGGAAGTAAAAAAATTGATCATGGGACCTAATCAAAAGCTTTGATGCTTTCAAGCTACTACCATTGCTAATTTGGATCCTCTCTAAGAATTTTCTATTGAACTAGTGCCTTTTCCTTTGGTGCCTGATAATGTGGAAAATTTTCAAGTCTTTGATGATGACCAGTAGATTATTTAATTTTTAACCAATTTAAGGGAGTTTGAGTCCCAAATTATCAATGATAAAGAAGCTGATCATTTATGCCAAGAAGAATCAAACAAGGAAGGTGTTATCTAACTCAAGGATAATTGTAACCATAGGAGACCATTTAACATAGATCCTCAATCTTAACAGCTTATAATGCCTAAGGTCGATGAATTAGACTTTAGAAAGGAAAACCTAGGAGATGAACATATCCCACGTTACATCAATATTGGTCTTAGTTATACCCTAGAAATAAGACAATGAATGAAGGGTTTAATCACTCAAGATAGAGATGTTATTTCTTGGAATTATAAATATTTAAAAGTATATGACCCTTAGGTATTTACCAATATGATTCCTCTAAATATAGATCATAAACCATTCAGATAGAGGAAGATACCATTGAATTATATCCTAGAGCTACTCATTTAAAGAGATGTGGAGAAGTTATTAAGTGAAAAGGTCATATTCCCAATCAGACATTCCACATAGGTGGCTAATTTGGTCCTAGTAAGAAAGAAGAATAGTGAAATCAGCTTATGTGTATATTTTAAAAACTTGAACAAAGATTTTGAAAAGGATAATTATCCCTTGCCTTCTTTAGGTGAAGTGATACAAATAGTAAGTGGTTTTGAAATGATGTCCTTTTTAGATGGGTTTTTAGGATATAATCAGGTACTGGTATAGTCAAAAGATAGGATGAAGACCACATTTATTATGGAATGAGGACCTTATACCTATAAGAGGATGTCATTTTGCCTAATAAATGTAGGAAATACTTTTCAACATGCCATGGATCATGCATTCAAAGGATTAATTGGAAAATGTATAATCATCTCCATTGATGATATTATGATGTTTTCAAAAAATAGGAATAACCACATAAGCCACCTTCAATCAATATTTGAGAGATGTAGAAAGTATGGTATTTCACTAAACTTGAAGAAGAGCATATTTGGAGTCACTGAAGGCAAACTATTGGGGCATATCATCACCAAGGATGGGATCACCATTGATCTAGATAAATTCAAGCCATTTCAAAAATTATGCCACCAAATAGTAAGAAGGAGCTTAAATAATTTTTTGGGAAATTTAATTTTGTGAGGAATTTCACCTCAATATTCACATATATTTTTAAACCTCTAAATACCATGCTCAAGCAAGATGCAAAAATAGAATGGAAAACTGAAGCTAGAAAGTTTTTCCAAGACATTAAAGATGCAATATATCAGGTTCTAGTACTAATCAATCTAGATTTTACAAAGGATTTTTACTTGTACTCATTCAATTTAGAACATACCATTATTTATTATATAACATATAATAAGGATGAGAATAAACACCCAATTATGTTTATGAGCACAAATATGAAAGATGCAGAACTTAAGTATTCCATGATTGATAAATGATTATTTCTCTTGTCAAAGTAGTGAAGAAATTTTGTCATTAAATTTTGAGGAATAAGAACATTTCCATTGTGCCTAATCATAATGTAAATCTCACCTTATCATAGAATGAATTGGGAAAATATTGAGGCCAATGGATGGCAAAACTACATAAATTCAACATAGAAATCATACCTACAAAGATTGTTCAGTGTCAAGGAATCATTCAAATCATGACTGAGCCTGATCTATGTATTACTATTGAATAGGTATATGAATCTAAATTATCTAAAGGATAATGGTATACTAATATAATGCAATACTTTCTTATAGGTACTTGTTCCCTAGAACTTAACAAGGAATGAAGGAGAGCTTTGAGACTCAAAGCTACTCATTACATGATTAAAAAGGGAGTCCTTTATAAAATAAACTATGAAGGCATTTATCTCAAGTGTGTATTTGTAGAGGAAGATAAATTTTTTTAAAAAAAATTCATGAAAAAATTGGCAGTGGTCATCCCTCTAGGAATACCATAGCCCATAAGATCTTAATAATGGGCTACTAATAGCCAAAAGTTTTTAAGGATGTTCATGCTCATGTAATAACATGCTATGAATGTCAATATTTATCCAAGAGGTAAATACATGTATCAATGAACTAATATCTAGTTTTTGAAGGAAGCCCATTTTCACAATGGGGTTTAGACTTCATTGGTGTCATCAACCCAAATTCCTCAACAAGCCATAAGTTTGTGCTTACTGCTATGACTACTACACTAGATAGACTGAATCTATAGACACAAAGAATTGTACAACACAAGATGTGATTTACTTCTTAGAGAAACACATTACAACTAGATTTGGAACCCCTATTTCTTTGGTTTATGACAATATACCAACTTTCATATCATTATAATTAACTGAGTGGGTACATGACAACCAAATCACTATCAAGTCATCTTCTAACCATTACCCCTTGGTAAATGGAATGGTAGAATCAATAAATAAGAAATTGATAGATGCAATTAAAAAATAATCTAGGGACAAGCCTAAGGACTGGCACAATCTATTGAAGTATGCTCTTTAGGTAGACCCAACAAGATATAATCAAGCCCTTAAAACTTCACCCTATTTGTTGGTGTATGGATGCAGGCCAATTTTCCCAATTATGTTAAAACTACCAACTTATCAGTTCATGTAGGAATACATGGAACCAAATGATAAAATTGAGTTGAAATTGTTGGATATAATAAAAATGGAAAATTCAAGGAATGAATCCCTGTAGACATTCAACAAGCACCAAGACATAGTCAAGTGATGGTTAAATAAAAGATAAAAGGTCAAAGCATTTAGGATTTTAGATGTGGTGTTTCTCTCAGATAAAGCCCATGAAAAGAAAGGATAGCATGAAATTTTTTCCACACTATGGATTAGACCATATCAGATTTGAGAGATATTAGGCAATAATGCATTCCATCTAAAGGATTTACAAGGCAATGAGCTCACTTATCTAGTCAACAGATATTTTTTGAAGTGTTACTTCATGGCTATACCACCTAAAGGTATCATTGATTGATGAAATAATGAGGTAGAGGTAGGATTGGAATAGATTTACTTCTTTTATAGGTTATATTTCCTAATTTCATAGATTAGATTTATTTCTTTCTTAGATTAGATTTCAATGCTTTCTAGATTAGTTGCTTTGTAATTTCCTATGATAATCTGAATGGTGTATGCTCTAATTTAACCAAGTTAAAATATAAACCAATTGAGCTTATATACTTGTGGAAAAGAGTAAAATTTTAAAATAAATGCAACATGGAACCTGTGCACAAATTGGGTATATTTTTATGTTTAGATTTTTTAGGATGAAGGTGATCATGAATTATTCTAGATTATGTCATAATTGAATAATTTTACTAGGTATGTGGAAGTTTCTCTCAAATTAATTCATAGTAATTTTAAAATAATTAATATTCATGGGATCAAGCACTTATTACACTAAATACTTGTTAGAAGTGATAATTGTTAGTATAGATGTGGTTGGCAAGGACATTCTGGTAATGATTTATTTTATAACCAAACTAGCTCATTGGGATTCCAGCTCTCCTCTCTCTCTTTCTAAAAAAAACCAAGAAATATCTAAAGAAAATCAAAAGGGATTAAATGATGGAATAATTTCAATATACCATGCATCATGATGAAGAAGAAGAGAAGGAACCCAAGATATATTTATTAGGGCTATGGATGCCTGGTTAGCAGTAGAGCAATGCTTGAGATTCCCTTATTTTTTATGAGCTTTAATGAAAACCAAAATGAAACTTATAGCTCCATCAAGCCTTTGAAAAATTATTACAAAAAGTATTAAATGAATCTCGCATTCATCACACATAGATTTAGGGATAAGAGGGCAAGTATGCCATGCGAATTTTCTTAGGAGTCTCTTTCATAATTTTGATTTTGGTATTTTTTCTATGACCTAGTTCATGTTTGATTTGGGGTTGCTAAACATAGTTTTACATTCTCAAATACTCAGGAGTATTCCCCCTATAAGTCATCATTTATTCTACCCAACACCCCCTTCTCCAGGAAAGAGGGCACCTATTTTTCTTGAATTTTTGGCTTTTTCTGATTGAGCCTGCTTCCTATATGTTTATGATAGTTCTTGAATAGATTAATTCTTAGTGTTTATACTTATGAGGATTCAACATTCTAAAATGGAAATATGCATTTTATGGACTAAATTTATTAATGCCTTTTTAGAAGTTTTTGAACTATGCATATTTTTGGGTCTTAAGCAATTCGAACAAATTTATTCAAATATTTTTCTTATCAGGCCTTTTGTTTAGGAATTTTGCATCAAACATTTTGTTTGATAGGTTTAATTTTTAGGTTTTGTTTTTTGGGTATTTTTTCCATTAATTTTTTGGAGTTCATTTTTTTGTCACTTTATTTCATTTAGACTTTTGGTCTTCAAAATTTTTATTTTGAGCAAATTTGGTCTTTAGGATTTTTGCATCAGACATTTTGTCCAAAATAATTTCCCCAAAACATTATATTTTATCAAAAATTTTGTTTTGGTCTTTTTGTCACTAACATTTTGTCTAATGGAACTTAATTTGGTCTTTCTATCATGGACATTTTGTCTAGTGGAACTTTATTTGGCTTTTTTGTTGTAGGCTTTCTGTCACATACATATTGTCCAATGGGAATTAGGTCTTCAAACTTTGTGTTACAGGTATTTAGTAAAGACCAGTCCCCAATACAAAACTCAAATACCTTATTCCCTAGTGTAAAATTACTTTTTATACTTATTTGAATAAAAGGCTAAAATACTTCTGATCAATTTGAATTAACAAAATTTGAACTATACAGGAAATATAAAAGAAGTGAATGTTGGGCATTTAATATCACACAAGCTAGTATTCAATGCAACAAGTCATATACATGATATACAACCATTGAATCCTTCATTACTGTAAAAAAAACTTGAAATCAAAGTTTACTGCTACCCTATGTGATGAAGAGCCCTAGCTACTACCTATGAGGAGACTACAAGTAAAATAGTGATTAAGTGAGAGCAGAATTGATCATATAAAAAACACATGTAGAAGGAGATTGCAAGAAATAGAGAACATGTATACAATAATGGCATCTTCATCTAGGGAATTTTAGGGAGTAAATCCACCATCCCCTACTCAATCAAGGGTTCCATAGAGTTTAATGATAAAATTTTAGATGCTACCTTATTTGATAATAGGTACACAAATTATTCAAAGTTGTGGGATATAGTGGATTCTATGGATGTATTTTCATTAGATGATGATATGTCACTCTTCAATTAGTTATTTTTTAAAGAATTGTTGGCCCTCAAATGATAGAGACTACATTTTATCACTGCCAAGTTGGAGGTGATGCCATGCATCGACCTCCTACATGATTTTATTTTTATGTAAGGTAACATAAGATGTTTTCCTTCATCATATGAGCAATAAAATAGTAATCTATGGCATCTTAGGAGCTAGCTTCTAGAGATACCTATATTTGGCATACCTGACACATACTTTGACAAGCACACATTGCTACAGTGGAATGTTGAGAACATAATTGAGAAGGTAATATCATCATGGTTGCTCCCCAACCATATTATCACTTTCAAAGGAAATAAACCAAATGGGGATACTTCCATAGATAAATTTAGGAAGGTAATATGTATTTTCATGGTGTTATTGAACAGATTCTATGGTATGCCAAGTATTCACTTTTTTAATTTAGATTGGGTGCCATTACTACACATGATGTTGACCCATTATGTTGCATTCACACTGTGAGAAATAATTAGTTTATAGTTAAGGGAACAAGTAATCCATAAGTACAATTTTCCCACACCTATAGGCCATTTTTATATGATGTCCTATTTATTAGATGTCATCATGAGAAACTACTATAAAGTTCTCAATGAACTATGGAGTCCAACCATTGATTACATTAAGAATAGAATTTGTGACCACTTTTAGTTTATCCATGTGTATACCTATACAAATAACATGGTAAGGATTGCATAAGATGTATAATCTCACATTTGGTAAGCCATCCATAGTTCACCTATGCCCAGAATTGGAGAAAACATTATGAAGACACTTGCCACTAGAGAGGATTATTTCTTATATCTAAACTTCACTATTATAATGATCTGGGGAAATAAATTTAACCTTATGCGTCTCCCAAAGTATGTCCTAGACAATTTGGTAGAGTAATAAATTACTTTTCAGCTATGGTGGAGTATTGAAGAAGACCTATCTAGATAGAAGAAAAGTTCATATTTTGGCCACCATGTAGTACACCATGAGAAAACATTTTGGAGAAGTGGGTGGTAAGAGGAAGATATATCACTTCCCCATGCTTCCAAATAGGTATTGGGATCCCCATGTATTTATCCATAAGTACATATAGGGATTTAATATCCCCTACAACCACTAGCCTTATTCATATGACTTTTTGTTTCTAAATGCAAAATATCATGATGAGGTGTTGGAAAGGGCCAAGATTGTGGGACTAAAAGAAGATCATTTGAGGATGATCCAAGATGACCATTAAATTATTGTGAGGGAATTAGATATCAAGAAGGCCCTTTATAAAGGCTAGGAACATTCAAACTTTTGGAGAGGATAATCTATGGAGCATTCAAAGGACTAGGTGGGTTCCTCATCTCAAGGACTTCCTCTAAAGTTAAAGCTAATTTTTTTGAAGAAAGAGCCTAGGGTAGATGAACCTAACCTCAGGGGAGAATAGGCAAGAGATCCCATTAGTTTTGACTCTATTGAGGAGGAGCAAGCATAAGAAAAGCTAGTTGTAAGCATAATTCAAGTAAAAACTGCTATTCCTTAGGCCCAGATTGCCACATCTATAGGGACAAAAATGGAAGAGGAAACTATTTTAATCTATCAAGGCTATCCCACATAGATAAAGACCCCTCTTTTTTATATTATGAAGCCTAAGACTCCCACAAGTAGTCCTATAGTTAAATTATCTCAAGACTTACCTACTACACCTCAAGACTCAGGAGTGGTAGAGGGAGAGGCTATTAAAATTGAAGATGTTGGAGATGAAGAGGAATTTAATGAAGACTCAGATGTAAATAGATAATGCCTTGATCCTTGAAGTAGATAAGGATAAATAACTAGTCGTGCAAGATCTCTTAGGTACCTAGTCTATTCAAACTATTCCTTTGTCTATTGTTCCAATATTAGGTAGTGTTTCCATTCCTTTTTTGTTAAGGACCCCAAAGGTGGAAGTAATTAATTCCACCTCTATTGACTCATTTTCTAAAACCACGTTATTTTAGTTCCCCCCTCCGCTCTAAAGGTTGAGAAGTATTTTATCACCACCATTAATCCATCCATCACTTCCATCCCATCCACTTCCATAATGGCTACCTCCTTTATCCCTTCTAACACTACCACCATTAGAGCAATGAAAAATAATAAGTTATCTATAAAGGTGTAGATATCCATAGACACCTCATAGTTATAGATTCAATCCACTCATATCACCCTTCCCATGCCATCCACCACTTCCATAAAACAAACCATTGTGGCAAGTACCAATAGAGGTAAGAGGGCCAAGCTCCAAATGGTCACAATCCATCCACTCCCCCAGTTTGGAGGAGTGGATTGGTCTAAGATCATTTTACCTCCTTACTTAATGTCCTTATCAAATCATATAAGAAAAAACCTATAGTTGAGGAAGTTGATGAAGAGGTTTTAGTCACAACCTTAGAGGAATTATATGTATCATAATTGGACATTCTTCCTTGGGCTATGGATTTGAGAAGTAAGGCCTCCCAATTACCTAGATTCAAGATTACTGAGCTCCCTTCCATCACCAGTCTATTTGACAAGACATTTGGAAGCATGTAGAGGGTGAAAAAGAGGAATTTGGAGGATGATAAAGGTAGATAATTGATTTTTTAGGAGAGATAGGAGGTCTTCTCCCTCACCAAAAGACATAATAGGAATCTAGGATAGTCCCCTTATGTTGAAAATTTTTTAGACTTGGATGAAGCACATAAATAAGCCATGGTGTCCATTCATTAAGGAAAAAAAATGGTGAGGCAAGAAGTTTATGCTAAGGTAGATTAGTTGAGGGAGAAAACAAAAATTGTACATATTTTATCATGCGCCAAGGCAAAGGTTTAGGAAGTAGCCTCTAGATGTTACAATTCTTGAGAAGAATTAGATTTCATGAGGGCTGAATTAGACCCTCATATCAATAAAACTAATGAGTTATTTAATTATTTTAGTAATGATGGAAATAAGTTGAAAATTCTAGTTTCATATATAGGCAATAAGGCCTACAACCATATAGACCTTATGACACCACTTGAGTCATCTAATGCCCTTATCTTAGTTGTCATATGAATGGAGGAAGCTCGGGAATGGTTTTAGGAAGTTGGGGCTCTAATCCCTAAATATTAAGCACATGAGGCCCAAATTATCCAAATTTTTAATGATTTGACGTTATCTAAGGTGAAATACCCTACAAGAAAATTAATCAACAAGATCAATTTTGATCAACTCATACATGAGGTGATGAATAAATTCAAGCAGAGCCTATAGGGCCTAACATTGGAAGAGATAGAAGATGAATTGAGTGTTATTAGGAAGAAGGTCATTGAGGTGAAAATTTTTAAGAATAACTTCTAGATGACAAAGGTCAAGCATGAAAAACTCCTTGGTCAAGTCAATAGGATCCCCCAACCACCTCTATTGAATTTGGACATCATACAAAAATATAATAACACTGTATATAAGTCTTACCAGGAGATTGAAGTGAAGAAGTAGTCTTAAGGTACTACTTTTAGTGCCACATCAATGTCGATAGTTTCAACTTCTACCACCTCATCTATGACACCCACCAAATTGCATGCAACTATTTAAACGATGTAGGCTTGAAAGGCTAGATTTATGCATGGACAAGTTTGTAATAATATATATGTGTGTGTGTAGTTTTCTTATAATTTGAGACATAATTGTAAAGTTTCCTTTGTCTTTTATACACATGCACATGTTACATAGTTTTGTAAAGGCTAACTTATGACTAATTGATAATTGTAAGTAAACCCTTATATGATTTTTATCGTAGTTAGAACTCATGTTCTAACTATCACATGTAAATGACTTTGTGTGAACTTGGAGGATGAGGCAACCCCTTTCCTAAGCCTGTTTAAACAATTATAATCCACCGACATCAAGGAGCCAAATAATTTTAAATATATAAGAGTGAAGTAATTTGGATTGTTTGCTCATATATTTTCATATTTTCTTTTCACCATTTATGTAATTTGATTAGATTTCTTTGGTTGTGTGATTCAATAACTATTAGTGTGCAAAAGCTACAAAAGGGTTCTTAATTATCTTGACTAATATATCAGTATTAGATGTGCAAAAACTATTGAATGATTGGTAAATAACATTGGTTAAGATAGTTAAGTTAATTGATTCATAATTTTGAGTGTGTATGAGTGATTTCTTTGATATATTTTTTTTGGTGTGTGTAACAACTACCTCAAATACCTCACTAAGCTGAGCCATAATCTCCTAAGTAGGAATGTGAAATAACTACCCTAAAAAGAGTAATCTTTGACTAAGGCCCATGAGTTTCTTATATCAATATTCCCTTAGAATTTTATTCATGTCTGGCTATGTGTGAGCAATAGCTTCTAAAAACAATCATAAGTTTTGAAGGCAACTTATCCACTTATGAACTGACCAAATAAGTTATTTCTTAAGACTATAAATCTTTCTTATATACTTTACCCTTATCTCCTTTTTATGTTTGTTTTGAGAACAACCCACCTTAGATTAACAACCAGCCATTCATCTAACTCATATAGATTCTCACTTCCTGTTAAGATACCACACCTCCATCCAAAGAACCTTGTTAACAACCTACATACTCTACTAGCTATTCCATCAATAGGTTGTAAAGACCATATATTTGTAACATGTGACCTAGAGTGGAGTTCATCTCAATTAGGATCCTAAAATGTTAAAGGCTACCTCATTGTCTATGGTGTGCATAAAAACCATATCAATAGGAACATTTATTAGTGTTTCAATACTTTTTTTGGAGATACAAATCTTGTTTTATGGAGAAGTTTTTTGGATACATAGAGAAGTTGTGTAGACTAGAACTAACTTATCCTCATTACCCTTACATAGCAAAAAAACCTCTTGTGAAACACCTTGGCCAAGGGAGAGATTGAGGTTTAGTGGGTTCGACTCCAAAGGTAAGTATTCCCAACTTTTTTCCTCCTATGTTAAATTATATAGATTAGCATTTTAATTCTCTCCCATGCTGTAGAATTTCCTAAACATTGAATTCAGTGTAGATCTTATATGCATGATTATTTTTTATGTTTATTACCACCACTTTGTGCCACAAGCTTTGGTGATCACTAGATTAGACATTACTTGTTATTTACTTAGTGAATATGAAAACATAGGACCTATCTAGGGTTATTGCATAGTAATTATTGAGTAGAGGCTTTGGAACCCTCTCTAGTGATGTTATTATGGTAATATATCCCTTGGTTAGGTATAATAGATCCACATTGGTCATGAACCCAAATATATAGTGTATATACAATTATAAGTGTAAGTAGGATTTATGTTCTTTGAGCTATAATTGATTAATAGATCATTTACATTTTCCTTTGTATATAGTGGGTCTCTCGACTAGGTGTGATGGGAGGCCAAGAAGCTAGTATTGAAAATTATCCACCACTTCAGATGTATTGGTAGTACCAATTTTTAGCCATAGAGCACCAAAGGTTAAGTTTTCCAACTATCACTTCAACTTTGCCAACATTTGTTGTTAGTGTTTTTGTACTCCTTAATATCAGTGAAAACATTATTTTAGGGTAATTTAGATATTTATGTCATGGGAGAACATGTAATACACACACACACACACACACACACACACACACACACACACACACACACACACACACACACACACACACACATGTGTGTGTGTTCTATAAATTATGGACTTTCACTTTACGGTCTCAGAGGCATAAATGCTAGTTAGAGCTCAAAAACTTGTCTCTATACTATAAAAAAGTTACATTTTGGGTTATGTTACTACAACTTGTTGCAAATATTGGTATATAAGGTTACATTGATGTTCTCTAGGTTTAAATTATAGGGATTCAACATGCACACAATGGTTTTTATATTTCATCCAAATGACTTATGGTTTCTATTTTACACATGCTTGAAGTTAGGCTAAAAACTACATTTTTATTGTATTGGGAAGAACATTCTTAAGGTTAGAATGGGTGATGGGTCTCTCAAATAGGCATGATGGGAGGAAAATAAACTAGTTTTGGACATTAGCCACTAGTCCATATGAGTTTTTAGTGCTATTTTTGAGTCATGAATCACCAAAGGTGGAGTTATCTAACTGCCATTTCATCTTTGACAACATTTGTTACCAGTGTTTATGTGCCCTTGAATAGTAGTGAAAACATGATTATGGGTGGATTTATACATTTAGGTCATATTATAACATGTCATTTACCTATCTATGTGATTTAAGTGATAGATTTATACCTAGAGGTCTTAGAGGCATAAATTCTAGGTGGGACTCAAGAACTTGTCTCTTCACTATAACAAAGTTGTATTTTATGACATATTACTACAACTCAAGCCATGGATTGGTCCCAAAGGTTATATCAATGTGATATAGGGTGAAATCATAGGGATTAAAAACACATGTTTAAGTTATTTTGGTTCATATAAATAACATATGGTTTTTGTTTTACACACACTTGAAGTTAGGCTATAAATTTGCATTTTTCTTATATTAGAAAGGGCATTCTTGAGGCTAGAATGGGTGGTGGGTCTCTTGACCAAACATGATGGGAGGCCAAAAAATTGGTCCTTAATGTTATCAACCACCATAAACATGTTTTAAGCTTTATTTTCTAGCCATGAATCACTAAAAGTGGGGTTATTTAACTACCACTTCAATTTTGACCATATTTATTGTTGGTGTTTTTGCACTCTTGAATAGTGGAACAAATATATGATGAGAAGAGAATAAATGGTCAATATGAGTGTAGTGGATAGGGAGAGGAAAATATTTATGAAGCAAAACAAAAGATATATAACCACCAAAATATTATAATGCATCATGAGACATGAAAATTATAATCTTATACTACTTTAAAGGGCCAAAGAAGAGTCTCTAAAATAAGGGAAACAACTCTATGAAAAAGGATATAGAACAACATCACTTCATTATTACATGGGTGAATAAATGTTAAATACAAGAAGAGTAAAACCTTTTAATAAATTTGAAAGAATAAAACAATAATGTAAATAATCTCTAAAGAGAGAACATCCCAAAGGAGGAGGGAAAACATAACCACATCATCAAACTTACACAAGTAAAATGTATAAGGGCATCCGAAGAAGGTATGCAAGATATGATTATTCCATTACTTTTTTGAATTGTAATTATAATATAAATTTAGTATGCCTATAAATTTAATGAACACAAAACATGAATATCAAGCCCCAAATGATATTAAACTAGTGTATCAAGGGTATCCACATTATAATAGTAATAAATGGTAAAACCTAATCATGAGAGGCACTTCACAATAATATATGACTCTATCTAAAAAAATATATTATTTTATCCCATATCATTCTAATTTCAACACATATTGAAATATTGTAAGTTATTTTTAATAAATTATATGAAAGAAATATTAAAGATGATCTTATATACATATGGTCATATAACCATCAAATTTAATTTTACAACAATAATGTGATCCAAATTATATGCAGAAATATGATCACCAAAAAATTTGAACATGTGTGTATGTGTGTGTATCCCTAAAAGACATAAATTAATGCAAAATAAGAACATAATATAATTTTCGGTGAATGGCATATATGCATATAGTGCCAATAACACATACATTGTTATATAGGCATATAAAAAAATACATCATCTAACAACATAATAGTATGTTGGGTGAATGCCATATACACATACAATGACAAAAACATGTACATTAACATATAGGAACACAAGTAAGTACATCATATAAGACATCCTATTCATTGAATAATATCACTTTCTTTACCTTCCTCAAATAAGACTCTCCCTGAGATGCATTACTCATAGATGGAGATCCCTCATAAGCCTTGGATTCCTCCAAGGTCTGACTATGAGTCCTTATACCCTCATATATCACTTATAGCTAAACCTGTTCAAATACAAATATTTGTATAAAATTTACATACTCTACTTGCAACCAAGTTCAAAAATTAATTTTAAATTAAAATACAAAAATAATTTAAACATGCACTTCTTGAAATCTTGTGGTCATGTTCAATATGTGTCTGACACTCAATAGTGTCAGTGACACATCAATATGCACAAATAGGTGTGTGAAATAGGGATAAAACATGATAAGTTACCTTTTTAATCATCTGAATGGGACTATAATATTCCATCTAATAATATTGCATACAAACTACATTCACATAAGTTATATTTTCTCAACTATCTAGTAAAATTATTAAAACAAATCTATATTTAAAATTTAAAATTACAAGTTAACATGTACCTCAGTGAGGCATGTGAAGATGACATTACAATAATACTGCCTGTGTCCATCTTAGATTGTAAAGATGGAAGAGTCTCCACTGTGGTCATCAACTAAGCAAATAACCTCGCTTATTTTATAGAAAATATTGAAGATATATAGTAAATTTATCTCCTTTATTAAACCCATAACTAGTTGAAATAAATTTAAAAACCCTTTTCTCTCAATAAAAATTAGAACCCAAGTAATTTAGCTAAAATAGAATTCATGGTGATATAATACCTAATATTTATATGAATTTTCACTTTCTTAAAATTTTCACTCTTAACCTCTAAAACTCTACTCACTTTCTTGATTTATTCATTATTCTATATACATGCACTGTGTACTTGTGTGTTTATAAACTTATCTATATCGATTTGGGACCCTAATGGCATGGAAGTAGATACATGAAGAATAAAAATATGAAAAAGAGAAGTACAAAATTAGGGGGAAATGGTTACAATTGCCTAGGAATAAAATAGACCAAGAGTGTACTATTTAATAGCAATGTATTTGAATTTTGAGATCATTGATAGATAAATTTAACTTAAGTTATTGCATATCATGCATGATTCACACAAGTGAACCAACTTAAGGATTTGTAAGATAAGTAGTGGTACTATAGGTAACAATTAAAATATTGAGTACTTAAGAAACACTATTAAGAATAGATGATAATAAAGAAACTTTTGAAGCATTAAAATAAGTTTGAGAAGGTGAAGGAACACTAATAATATGAAATTAGAAGAAATAGGAGGAAGAATATATTTTGAAAAAAATGGGAGAAAGACATCATTAGACATTGAAACAGACTCTCTTGAAGGTTGATCATATTAAAAGTATTCAAAGATCCATTATTAACCCTATAAGGTATATATTTAATTATGGGATCTTACGTTAGGGAACTTCTTTTTATATATTTCAACACATCTCACACATATAATTTGTATTCACATCACTACCATTAAAATTTTAATTTGAACCTGTGTGATTGTTAGTCAATATCATAGATCTATATAAATAAAAACATGGACACAATATAATATCTACTCAAAATTACCTTTTTATACATGAACATTGACCTAGTAACATCAAAAAATGTAGTAGTAGATGGCCCAGAAACTAGTTTTCCATATGTAAACATTAACTAACCCAAATAGTAGTAGTGGATAGTGAATATGATGGCACCATCGCCTCCTACAACATAAAAATTACATATATTATTTAATTTGTGTAAAATAATTTTTAAAATTTAGATATAAATATAACTAAAATTTATCATGTCAAATACAAAATAATCCTGCATGTGTAGTGACCTATGTGTGCACATAAATGTATGTGCCAAAAACTCATCACTCAAAAGTATATCATACAATCTCTTAGAATCACCACCACCATCATCCAAAGGTTCAATGCATACAACACCATAATATCTCCAATGGTGAGGTTGGGTATACACATTAGGTGGAGTATATCTAGCATCAGTCTCAAAAAGCCTATTCATATGCTAAATGAGTGTGTCAGTAAGTGCACCAAGCATATGGAAAGTGTCAATATCCATAACCTCCTTCAATATGTATTAGCTCTTAGGATGAATTATATTTTGGGTAGAGACTCCTTTAGGTTGATTATGTGTATGACATGCACCTGGTCTATCCTACGTAGAGCCTTTCCCTCAGCCCTAAAACTTTGAGTAGTCAAAATATTTGGGAATATTATTGAGGACAAACTTGAAGTAGCATTTATTTAAAAAATATAATAGGACCTCATGGTTGTTACATCATGGGTAATAAATCACCATCTACCATTGACACCAAAAATTATTTCTAATAAAATTATGTTGGCATCGGTGGATCAAGAAGCATTTTGTGGATAGTGGAAAAAGTGCATTAATTATTGGGTCGATAAATAAGACATATATTAGGTATTTTTATATTTTTTTTCATTCACCTCATATGATAATAATTTATCAGCATAGTAATCCCTACATCTATCCCTATATGAAGTCCATATATCAATTTGACTCATTATGGAGTCAAATTGACCTAATATTGACTCTAGGGTATTGGGCAAATAGGTGCGATGGGTGGTAATCAAACTAGGGTCCCTAATTATCTTAATTTATTTATTTAATTTATATTTTATTTTCCACTATGTGTGTATCCAAATCCTCTTAACTACCTGGGGGGTCTTCTAGAATTGTATTAGGGCTAGGAGGGTTAAGAGGATTAAGAGGAGGGTTAGTAGGTTGTTCTCTTTCACATTAAATGATTTGTTTAAAAAAAGGGTTTTAAAAATAAAAATAATAAAAATTAAAAAAAATGTTAAAATATAGTATTAACATGTTTGGTTTTTGATTGATTACCTTCCTTCCATGGTGGAATGTCAATTCTTTAAGGTAACGAGTGATCTTAACATGTCTTATCATCCTCCAAGCATAATGCAAACATAGTTTAGCATATAGAATTCCAACAAAAATATTAAAATGAGTGAGAATGATAATTCCCACATGTTTGGGCCTTTTTATTTTTTTTACATTAATTTAATACATACACATTATAATGTGTATACATTATAATGTGTACACATTATAACACATACACATTATGGTTTAGTGTTGTCAAGCCTAATTTTGAATGACATGTGGGTTATATACATTAAGAGTACATGCAATGTATATAATGCATTCATGTTAGGGTAAATGTCCACAAATTTATCCCCCAACACCGTGCACTTACCCATTAATAAACTTTCCCCTAACTATTATCATCCTCCTCATTGTATCAATAAAATCAAAGGAAAACCATTTTGTATTTATCATAGTATTAATGGGCATTGAGGAAATTATTTTTATGCATTAAGATAAAATATTACACAACTTATGAATAAAGAAATTAATACATTTGGAAAATTTGACACTCAATCAACAAGATTCCCTTCTCTATCTACTTTTATTATTCATTCGATAAAGACTAAGATTTCCCAAGTTGTTCCTACAAAGGAACCAATGGTTCATTATATTTATATAGATGAGTTTCTATAAGAATATATTATTCTAGTGCACATTATACTATGACTGATCTATCCTAGGATATTACCTTTATGGAACTAGAGGTCATTCGATCTCAACCTAGAAAATAACCTAGAGAAAGAAAAGTTGCAAAGGATAAAGTAGAATATAATGTAGGCATAGTTACATATCCTTATAAACAAGTATGGATACCAAAAGTGAATCAAGAATCTAAAAATCAAATGAAAGTTCAAGTTAATAGTATTACACAACAACAATAGAAAAATATATTTATTCAATTTGTTCCACAAAAGGATCAACAAATTACTTCACAAGATTATAGTAACTCCTTCTTGCCTAGTGGATGGGGTAATCAATGTTGAGTATCAAGGATAACATACAATACTATAAAATAATCTCACTAAATACATATAATCCAAGATAATACCAATTTAGACAAGGCAACACAAAGTAATTATTATGAACATGTAATTAAAAATAAACAAAAATCAAATGCATAAATTAAAACCATAAGTGATGATAAAAATTAAAACTCATTAGATGTGAATCAATAAAAAATCCTCATATATAATGGATCAAAGTTTATAATACAATGAGATTCAATTAATAATTTGGGAAACATCTATTGATGCATATGAATTATTGCTACCACTACATATATTAGGCCTAAAAGTATAGGATCCAATATCTCGTTTACACATATGTGATTAAGATATATATCATCTCACATGTTCCCATAAAACTCCAAGATCTACCATAGTCTATGTGTGATCTTCCTGTAGAGCACTATATATCTAATAAATCCCTTAATATATTACTCATAAGTGCAACCAAGTTTTCTATCCATATCTACTTGTAGATAATATCAATCACTAATAACTATATCAAAAGTAGTGACAATAATGGAAACAATATTAAAAAGGGGTTCATGTACAACCACAACATGGTATACCTTCCCAATAAACCCATTATTGACTATGAAAAATGGGATATCTTGCATCAAAGTTAGAATAGATGCATTTACCATCATATCCCAATACCCATCACCTGTATGAGAAATACACAAGATACTAAATCCATATGTAAGAATTAAAAACTAAAAAAAATACAAGTACACATATATACTCAGTGGTATCCACAACAACAACTATAACACCAACTAGATTTGGCTAAGGGGAAACCTAACATACTCCTCTATCTCTTCCACCTACATCTCCTCCTCTTTGAGATGGAGGAACACTAAAAGATATATGAAAATGGGATATATCATATTTATCCACCACTAAGTATATAATGAGGTACACCTCATGTCATACATATCTCCTTCAACAAATGGAGAATCCACATCCCCTATAGAAATGACACCAGATCTACACCATTCAACCTGGGTCTATCACCTAATTGATGGGCTAATATTATATCCCTAATCCATATGTATGAGGCTAGTGGTATATCCTAATAGATTACAAATTTCATGTCACCCTTAAACATCTTGGAAACTACTTAAAATTCATAATTCATGAAAATTAAAAAATCCATTTTTAAAAAATTAGAAAAATGGATAAAAATCCATTTTTTCTATATACCAAGTCCTTAGGTGACTGGGCCTAAAGCTTAGTATAAAAGAACTAAAATAGGTTAGGTAAAGGATATTAGTGAATTGACATCATGACAACATAGATCTCAAAATTAATATCAACAATGTGAAAATGAATTAAAAAATTCTATAAAATCAATCTATTTATATGTGTTAAATTTTCAACTATATACTATACCAAGTTAAAATTGCAAGCTAATACTTATGAAACTTATGCATGTGATATATCAAACATAATATATTGAAATCACCTTTTAGTTGTGTTATAATACATAAAATGGGTTATTAATCATGGTCACATTTCCATAACTACTAGAAATATTTTAAATTAAGCATTTTTTGCAAATACTCTCCTTTTGCAAAAAAATTACTATATTTTTGAAAAATGGGGGTAATTATCAATGTATAAGCATACCATTACCTTTGGAAATTATTCTATATTATGAAATAAGTGAATTTATTGAATTATATAATTTTATACATTTCCTTGAGGTCAATTCTATGAAATTAAAATTACATTGATACAAATTAAAAGGTACATATTTCAATTGATTAATTCAAAAGTTGATAAATTTATAAACATTTTAAAATGATCAAACTTATCTAATTATACACATATTTCGACACATTTCATTTTATAGTCACACCCTTCACATAAAAAGGGTGGTTATATCAGGCTTATTAAATAAATTAAACATGCACATGGATTATTTTTTTTAGACAATAAATGCAATGTAATGGCTTTAGAAAGTTAAAATATTAGAATTTAGCACATTATCCATAATTCATATTATCAAATTTTGACACATTATACATGATTAATATTTTCCAAATTTTGACACATTACACATGGTTTAGAATGGTTCATATTCTAGATGAGTTTAGTTACATGATTGATATTGGCACATCAATATATATTATGAAAGGCATATTCCATGCACATGCATTCACTTTATAAAGACTTGAGCATATATTAATACATTCTTAGGTGCATATGAATGTGAATATGTACACAATTTATAGGAAAAATAATTACAAGTTTCTAAATACACATACATTTGAGATATAGGTTTCCAAATTCAACATATAGACATATATAAATTCTATATTAGTTAGTACAGATTCAAGGGGCATGAGACTGTTTCATGCACATATACACACTTTAAGATACATGGGCATGACACTAATTCATGTACGTATAAAAAAATATAACTTAAAAACTGATTGACAAATGATTTTCAATCCACATCACACTTATTGGCATTAAGGTCATGATGAAGGCATGTAAATTATTCATTATCTTTTGATCATGTTTTTTTTTCTATGTTGAGTGAAATTGAGAAAAAATATGCTATTAAGTATGAGGTCACGATGGGGACATGAACATTATTTATTACCTTTTGATCATGTATTGAAAAAAATTGATCAAACTTGAGTGAAATTATATAAATTAAACGTATAAAACATCTACAATGGTTGATTTATTTTTAGTGATGTGTTAAAGTTCAATTATGCTTAACACATTATTCCTTGAACCCAACTTGGGTTTCCACTTTTCATCTTGGAATTACCCTTCAAATAAACACTTGGAAGCTTATCTATTTCCTTGGCCATGAAGTGAATAAGAGTAAAATTTCCCTCTTATTCTCTAAGTTTTGGGTCAATAATTGACCCTCAACGTCTGCATTCTTCACGACAAAAGCACACTCTAGGAGTGATACCATGTGACACACATACATGTGGATTTTTTATTTAAATATATTTTTTATTTTTAATTATAAGTATACTTATTTATTTGGGAAAAAATTATTTAATCAAATAAATCATCTTTTAAAATAACACTTAAACACCATAGAACATTGAAAAAAACATCAAGTCTAAATCTAGAATCACCAATGAAGGGTTTTATTCTCTTTTTTTATTTTATATCTATTTATAGTTCTAATAAAAAGTTAGATTAAGTAGTAAGGGTGGAAATGTAGATACCCATATTTGGTATGAGTTTTGTTTCACAATTCTTTTAGGTAAATTTTCATGTATGGATCTCAAACTATGAACTAAGTAATTAGTGGTGCATCTCTTTTGGTAATTCAATTATCTTACTAATTGAATTTGGCCATGTGACACCTGTGTTCTATCATATTCACCTTGATTTTTGATATTAAAGATATATTTGGACCTTTATTTCATCCTATAATCCTTTTAGGCCTTTGGTTAATTCCACCATTATATAGTCAATATTGACATTCCATACTAATTGAAGATGATAGAAGTGACCTAAGCATATTTTCAAATTATTTTGGACATGTTTCAATTTACGACCCTTGTTTGGGCATGTTTTATTTTTTTTGGTTGGATCTTATGTGTCATTAAGTTTCAAATTCAAATTTATAGGATCTTATATATAAATTCAATGTAAGTTATTTTGGGACATGCACATTTCATTCTCAATAGCTAAAAGAGAATACATGTTGCACCTACATAATTTTTAAAGATGAATCTCAAGTTTACAAGGGTAAATTCATATCTACAATCTTGTACCAAAGGAAAAATAGGATAAAGATCATCTAGGCTTGCACACATAATTAAACACACATTAACGGGAGAAATAAATTTGAGTGTTAACCATTCCCAAAGTATTTAAAATATAGTGAAGCATTTCATCTATCAATGAGGATTGATCAAAGGTAGTCCAAATTTGCTTGGCACCCCTCCAATTGATATTAGATCATTTGTGTAGAAGTAGGGATTGAATATATAGGTGCTCCTATGTAATTATGTAAATAGATAAAGGTAGAAATATACATCAAAAATGTATTCACATGATAGTTGCTCACTATGTAAAGGGTTAGTTCCAACCATTACAATAAGTATTGAATTTTGATACTGACCAGATCCATAAAAAAGACCAAAATAAAACAAGTAAAGATAGATCATGTACAAAATAGTGATACAATCCTAATATGCATAATTATAAAAATTAGACTTCAGATTTGCATGGCCAATAAGCTAAGAGTTCTCTTACCTCATGTAGTATATTCATTATTATATTTAGTATGTGCATTTGTATGTATTGTGAAAGTTGGAACCAAGGAATTATTATAATAATTTATTTCATATTAGGGTTTGGTAATATAAATTAAGGTAAAAACATATGATGACATATTCTCCACATGTTAGTACATGATTTTTATATATTTTTTATATAACATGATGCATATAACTATTTATTTTGAGATGAGTATTTATAGGATATATCCCTCACCTAAAAAAAAAGGCACACAATCACTTGTCTTAGAGATTAATCCTTTAAAATCATATATTATAGGGGCACATATTAATTTAGAATGGTATATGCTTACATAGATTATTATAGGTTTTAATTATATTATGAGATTTTTGGAACATGATTAGGGGCATATGTCATGAGTTTATAGGATTATGAGTGGAATTTTAGAGATTATATGAAAATATTTCAATTTTTTTATTAATTAGATTACACTAATCATTAGATTGGGGGCATATGCAAGGAATAAGTTCACATTTTCACAAATATTATGACACTTTAGACTTAGATTGTGTAGGTTATTGTATTGAAAACACATGCATGGAATATGGGACACATTTTGTAAAAAATATACTCAAGAATTACCTTGAAATTAATCAAGGATTACTTAAAATGAATCATATAATTCATCAACATTAAATAATTTAAAAACTTTAGGAATTTATTAGATTTGTTGGAACCCATAATGGATTCCATTACTTACATATATTGATTTGTGTGGGGATAAGGTTGTACATGTATTATCTTATAGACACTCCTCCATTTTCGATGAGGGTTAGGGCATATTCAAGTCAATCCATGGTTTTACACTAGCATCTCTAAAGGGCATAGTTATCCCATTCTCCATTATCTATAGATGACATATTGGTTTGTATGTGTGTGTTTTTTTGTGTGGGTTGGTGTGTGTGTGTGTTTCTTCCTTAATTTTTCATTTAAAAAATATTTAATTTTTACTTAAATATTTATATCACAAGTGGAAACTAATTTTTACATCATTCATTGTAGGATTACATGGAGCAAGTTTCAACACTCAATACTTACTTAAGCACACCCATCATGGTTATCCTTAGGTATCAAATTTTATCCTTTTACTTTAGCAATTAGTTTAATATAATAAAATGGGAGATATTTAGACACTCATATTTGGTATTGAACTTGATCATGTGTAATTTTACCAATATATAACATACTTGAATTATGCTTGCACACATGAATATTATTCACATTATTATTTAGTCTATTATTTATATATGGGCTCATGTTAGGAACCCGTGCCTTACCCTTCTCTTTGCAGTATTAGTGTAATAATTTCTATGGACGCATATGCTTTGTAAGTCATCCCTTGGAGCATATTTGAATTGTCCCACATATAAGGGAAGTAGTAGTTGTTAAAATAGAGTTAGTATATAAGTAAGTGTTGAGGCCCAATGAAGGCATCCATGAATTTATTGTATTGAGCTTGCTCAAAGGAGGTTGCCCCCTCGAAGTGGCCTACGATCAATATAAGCTTTATGTGTTTCTGTTATTGGTAAGAGTTATTTTATTTTTGCATATTTTGTTTAAATCTATTGTAGGAGGTAATCTACTATAGGATGTTCTTCTCATCTAGTATCAGAGCGTTTTCTTGGCTTTGTGGGTAGATTTGGAGTAATTTTTTTCCAAAGCAGGGCTTTCTAGGAGCTGTGCCATTTTTGGCAAGAATTTTTTTCATTGCAAGTTTCATCATTTCAGATTGGGTAAATACCTATCCACTTAATTGTGGGAAGTGCTTGGGCATAATCCCTAAAACTCATTATGAGGAGTACCACAGGAACCCTGAAGTAGCTGGCCCATTGAGAGGACATGCCAGCAAAAAGGGCAATAGCCCCATCCTGATTGACTAGTTCCCACTCGTGAGGTAAACCCAAAGCTATCGTTAAGGGGTAAACCCACGGCTAATTTTTTTTGGAGAATGGTACTCAATCTGATAGCTTTGGTGGCTAGAGATAATTTAAAAAAAAATCCTTTAGGCAACCAAACAAACCTGGGGTCCATATCCAACTTATCAGGTTCAGAGAGAAAACAATAGCATATCCATAGTTGAGGATATTTCCAATCACACAGTTGTAGACAATCCATTTTTGAAGCATCAGTTTTAAAAAAAAAATAGCAGCAAAAAAAAGTCCAAAAATAAAATCATCAACTAGCTATTAACAATTGGGTATGGTCACCACTCGTGCAGGCACAAAAATCATGGAGGAAGAAATCACCATATTAAAATATCAGGTTACAGAGTTAACCGATATGATGCATGGCTTGAATCAATAGAATACCATCTTTCTCAATAGAGCGTAGAAGGAGGAGTCTTCTTCAGAGCATCGCTCCTTTGCTTCCAACTTCTCCTATGGACCTAAGCTAGACTTTCCATAGTTCAATGGTATAGATCCTACAAGATGGATATATCAAGCTGAACAATTCTTCAACCTCCACAATACTTATTCTGCAAATAAAGTCCCAATTACTTCCTTTTATCTGGAATAAGAAGCACTTCAGTGGTACCGTTGGTATCTCAAGACAAATGATGAACCCAATTGGTCAAATTTTGCATCCTTAATTTTGGGCAGGTTTAGTCCCTCAGCATTCGAGGATTTCATAGGAGCTCTCACCAAACTCTATCAAATAGGTACTATTCATGAATATCATATTGAATTTGAAAAACTCGCTAATCACATTGAAGGGTTGTTAGATGACTTCCTCAAAAGTTGATTTGTTAGTGGCCTTAGAGAGCTGATCCACTCAGAGGTAAAAATGTTTTGACCTAAAAATATGATGGATGCTTTGGGTCTAGCTAAGTTAGCAGAAGATAAACTCTCCACATAGCATCAACCTCCCACCTTTTTACCAGTAAAGAACACAGTGAATCAACGGACAACCATAACCACACCAATCAAGCACCTGACTGAGGTAGAGATGTGGGCTCACAAAGAGAAAGGATTATGTTACAACTGTGATGACAAATGGGTTAAGGGTCACAAGTGCATCCAACAAAAACTTTACTTTCTATATGTGGATTCACCACCAAAGTAGGATAGCAAGCCTGATATTCCAAAATTTCAAGATGCTTAAGAAGAACCCAGCACTGAAGAAGACCCAGTAGTTCAAGAGACTCAACCTAAGATCTCAGTGCATGCAGTAGAAGGTGTCACCACTCACCAAACCATGAAGGTCAAAGGGTGCTTCAAAAATATCCCTCTCATAATCCTTGTTGACTCAGGTAGTACTCATAATTTCATCGATCCTCATATTGCTAAGGTGGCAGACTACTTTATATACCATTGTTCTAGCTTTGAAGTCATGATTGCTAATGGGGGCACATTGCCATGTAAAGCGAAGTGTCAAAATGTGTGTATTGCAATTGGTGATTATAATTGTCACTCTGATATGTTTACCCTACTTTTAGGAGGGTGTGATGTGGTTTTAGGGGCACAGTGGCTTCATACATTACGACCTATTTTAAGGGACTTATATGAGCTTTGGATGCAGTTCATAGATAATGGTCAGAAGCACACCTTAAAAGGGTTATTACCAAGATCTACTAGCATCATCAGTTCTCATCACATGGAATTTTTTTTGAAGAAAGGCTCACATGGGGTCATTGCATAGCTACATTCCATTCAACTCTAGCCCCCCACTGTTACTAACCACCCTACAGATTTACAAGCCATACTCGACAAGCATGCAACTATTTTTTTAGAACCAGTAGTTTTGCCCTCTTCACACCCTGAATATCACCACATTCCTCTCCTTCCAAGAAACATCCCACCCAACATTTGGCCATACCATTACCCCCATCAGCAAAAGACTAAAATTGAGAACTTAGTCTGGGAACTCCTCAAGTCTGGAGTTATTCACCCTAGCACCAGCCCATATTCTTCCCCAGTGCTTCTTGTCCACAAAAAAGATGGGTCATGGCACCTTTGCATTGACTTCTGAGCCCTTAACCACCTCACTATCAAGGATAAATTCCCAATTCCTGTCATCAATGAGCTTCTTGATGAGCTCCATGGGGCCAAATTCTTCTCCAAGTTGGATCTACATTCTAGTTATCATCAAATTTGAGTGCATCCTAATGACATTCCCAAGATAGCCTTCCATATGCATGAAGGTCACTATGAGTTCCTTGTCATGCCATTTGGCCTTACAAATGACCCTTCCACTTTTCAAGCACTCATGAATAAAATATTTCATCCTTTTCTTTGTCAATTTATTTTAGTTTTCTTTGATGACATTTTGATCTACAACCACACATGGGCCAAGCATCTACAACATATTGACAGGGCATTACAACTATTAGTAGATAATCAATTATGTGCCAAGTAATCCAAGTGTTCATTCGGTCAAGAGGAAATTGACTATCTGGGGCACATTATTTTAGCCAATGGGGTTTGTGTAGACCCAAAAAAAATCAGTGCTATGTAGAATTGGCCTCAACCAACCACCCTCAAGAGCCTTCATCGTTTCTTAGGCCTGACAAGATACTATTGCAAGTTCATCAAAGATTATGGAAAGATCACAGCTCCTTTGAATTCCTTATTGAAGAAGGATGCTTTCACCTGGGGTGCAACAGCTGATCAGGCATTCATCCAACTCAAACAGGCTATGTGTAGCACACCAATTTTGGCACTGCTAGACTTCACCAAAAATTTCACCATCGAAAGTGATGCCAGTGGCATCGGCTTGGGTTTTGTTCTTCTCTAAGAGGGATAACCAATTGCCTTCACTATCAAAGCCCTTTTTGGCTACAATTTAGCTTTGTCTACATATGAAAAGGAAATGATGGCAAATTTACATGCAGTATAAAAATGGAGACCCTACTTACTAGGAAACCATTTTTGCATCAAAATTGATCATCAGAGTTTGAAATATTTCTTGGAATAGTGGGTCTCATCCCTAGCTTAGTAGAAGTGGGTTAGCAAACTCATGGGTTACGATAATGAGATCACCTATAAGAAGGGAAAAGACAATGTTGTGGCTAATGCTCTCTCAAGAACCTTCAAGGACTAGCCTTCCCTCTCTACCATCTCCATGCTCATTCGGAAATGGTTGGAATCTATCTAACAAGGGTATGTAAATGATTCCTCCTTATGTCACCTCATTCATCAATTGGCCACTAACCCCTCTATAGTACCACATTATTCATGGGACAGTGCTTCTCTGTGATACAAGGGTTATTTGGTGCTTTCCCAAAGTCCAGACCTGCATCAGGCTATCTTCTATGAAATACATGCTTCCCCCTCCATAGGGCACTCAAGATTTCTCAAAACCTATGAGCAAGCATGTCGACACTTCTTTTGGAAAGGCATGAAAGCCAAAATTAAATAGATGGTGGCCAAATGTGATACTTGCCAATGAAACAAAGGTGAAACCACATTAACTCCTAGTTTGCTCAAGCTTTTGCTCATTCCTACTAGGATCTAGATAGAAATTTCCATGGATTTCATTGAGGGCATCCCTAAATCTGGGGGAAAGATAGTGATCCTAGTCATAGTCGATCGCCTCTCCAAATATAGTCATTTTTGTGCACTCAGCCACCCATACATAGCCTCCACAGTCGCATAGGTTTTCTTGGATTAGATATTTTGTCTTCATGGCATTCCTTCTTCAATTGTCTCATATCGTGATGCCACTTTCACCAGCCATTTTTGGATGGAACTATTTCATCACACAGGCACACAGTTGAGAATGAGCTCTAGGTACCACCCATAAATAGATGGCCAGATATAAATAGTCAACAAATGCTTGGAGACCTTCCTTCCTTGATTTTATTTAAAATAAAAACATCAATGGACCAAGTGGCTTCCCCTAGCTGAATGGTGGTACAATACCTCATACCACACTTCCACCAAAATGACTCCCTATGAAGTAGTTTATGGTCAAGCACTGCCACCACTTCTTCCATATAATCCTGGTAGCTCACCAGTTTAGGTAGTTGACACTACTCTCTAAAACTAGGATCGGATTATCTACACCTTGTGGGACAATCTCCACAAGGCACAGAACTGAATGAAGCAGCAGGTTCATCAGCACCACTCTAAGCGTACCTTTCAACCTGGTGATATGGTCTTTCTTCATCTGTAGCCATACAATCAATCATCACTAAAACTAAAAGGGTGCCAAAAGCTTGCTCTAAAGTTTTATGGGCCATATAAGGTTCTCCAAAATATTGGGTCAGTTGCTTACAAGTTAGAGCTTCCACCTTCCTCCCAAGTTCATCCCATCTTTCATGTCTCTTATTTGAAACAAGTTCTTGGATTCAAAATTTGAGTGCAGACAGTTTTACCAACACTTGATAATGAAGGCTCCATCCTTCTCGAGCCAGAAGTAATCCTGGATAGGCACACCCACTAACTTTGATTCTACTCCATCATAGAGGTCTTAATCTAATGGCACGGCATGCAACCAAAAGATGCAACATGGGAACCACTCTTCCAAATTCAACAACAATTCCCACATCTGAAGCTTTGAGGGCAAAGCTTTTTCTAAGAGGGAGGGGATGTTAGGAACCCATGCCTTCCCTTCTCTTTGTAATATTAGTGTAATAATTGCTATGGATGCATATGCTTGGCAAGTCATCTCTTAGAGCATATTTGAATTGTCCCCCATACAAGGGAAGTAGTAGTTGTTAGAATAGAGTTAGTATATAAGTGTTGAGGCCCAATGAAGGCATCCACAAATTTATTGTACTGAGCTTGCTCAAAGGAGGTTGCCCCCTCAAAGTGGCCTATAATCAATGTAAGATTTATGTGTTTCTATTATTGGTAAGAGTTATTTTATTTTCGCATATTTTGATTAAATATATTGTAGGAGGTAATCTATTGTAGGAGGTTCTTCTCAGCTCAATATTCATGAATTTTTATTATTGATACACATGTTTTCCATTGTCTATGTCTGAATAAATATATATCATTGTCAAAATATCTCTTAATCTCATATCATTGTTCCTATTCTCCTGATAGGTTTGTACTTCCTTACATAGTTTGGGCACTACAGAGTTGTCCACTTAGATTGGACCTATTTACATGCCATTTAATGAATATTTTATAAAATTTAATTTTTTCATGTGGGATATCCTGTAGGTTTTTCATGCTGATTCAAATGAAATTACCAAAATTTTAAATTATATGAACATATCAAACCTAAGCCTAGTAATCATCTAGAAATTATTTATCTATCATTATAAACTATTTTTCACATTAAGAGGAAATTCCCTGAATCTCTAAAATATGAAATAACTCAAAGGATAAATTCTTGAACCAAGTGTCAATACCAATTCAAGCTCAAATTATATGTTTTAAAGTGTTTAAATCCACACATAATATTACACTCCATGTTAGTATTACACATGTTGGTGGACACTCAATTAGGCGGGAGAACTATGTTTGGTTTGAATTACCTCTTCAGAGTATTAGATAAGTATAAAACACTTAGACATAGGGGGTGTCTGAAGTTAGTTCAACCATTTCATTTCACCTATTATTCTTATTTTACATTTGGTCTTATGGGCTCAAAAAATTATCAGGGGGACAAATTGGTGACTTTGGGTTAACAATGTGGGAAGTGAGTCTTTATGTTAATCAATAGTGAATGGATAAAGTACCTCTCCTATTAGAATTCAAAGCTACCTTTATCAAAATCCAAAAAGGGAAAAGTAGGGGGAAATATATTCACAACTATTTATAGTAAAAATGTTGTCTATTGGGGGTTCATACTTTTAGTTGAAAATCACATAAATTATATAAAAAATAATTGAGGTGAATGAAAGTAATGATGGGAAATCAATGAATAAAAGGAGAAAAAAATTAATATAGCCATTTAAACATATAATCTACCATGATGATTCTAGTCAAAATGAAGGATGACTCTAGGAAACTAAATGTAGAGATTCACTATAATAGCCCAAAAATGAGAAACATTGTGCTCATGGAAACATCTTCTTATTCAATGGACAGTAAAGACATAATTACAACCTTAGGAGTGAAAAAAATATACCGAGATGATTCTTTGATATTGATATAAAACCAAAGACAACCACCCCATATTTACCTATAAAAGACAATTAAAATATTGCTTAAACCCCACCAAGATTTCAAATTTATGGAAATAATAGACATAGATTCAAAAAGAAATTCTATTGTAAAATTTACACATTAAGACTAATTGATAATAGTTATGAAAAACTTTAGAAAGAAAATATTTGAATATAAATTAATCATACACACAATCATAATTCATGAATAGAATCTGAACATAGTTTACAAATCTCCTTCTTTATATTAATCTTTGTCAAGTTGTAATACAATCTAGCCTTCCAAAAATATGTCTTAGAGTTCTATTTTCCAAAAATCCTACTTTCTGATGAGCCTAACACTCTTATTTATAATGGAGGAAGGTGGTTATGGTGTGTAACCACATTTTTTGAATTTTAGATGGTGTAAAAGTGATTTCAAAAAAAAACACCACTTAAGTGGTGTAAAAATGAGTTGGTGAAATTGTACCACATGCAATAGTGAAAAAGAGAAATTACACAACTTGAAAAGTAAGAGGTGTAATTGTGTTTTTCTCACCAAGTGAAATTAGGACTTCATGAATTATAAAATTTACACAATGCATTTGCACGAATTATATTTAGGAGTTTGCACTTACAAGATTTACAACTATAAATTTCAAAACAATGCATCTTCTTTGACATATGCACTTGATTTTTGATATGTATTATGCCGAATTGAAAGATAAAAATAGTGTAAAGAATCTAGTAGTCCAAAAATTCCCATTTGAAGCTTTAAAATATATAGCCACCATGAATTTCAAATCATATCCACTGGTAATATAGTCTAAGAAAATATGTTGTGTGTTCATTGAGAACTTATCCACAAATAACTGACTCTTCAATATTTTGTTTTGATGATCATGTTTGCTTGAGGAAAGTACATAGAAAATTTTTCCACTCTTAATTATAATAGTTTTCTCAAGGTCACCCAATGATTTTTGAATCCTCTCCATCAAATCATGATTTCCACTATTGTTGAAATCATAGCATTCCATCATTAATAGATTATTCATACTCTCAACCTATTGTAAGCTTAAGTTATAGGCTTTCATACTAGACTAAGATTATTTATTTTCACTCTTATCTACTAGTCTCTAATGATGACAAGGGCTCACATTCCTTAATTGAAGCTCATGGATAGTATAACTTATAAAGTCCCTCCACTTTTTGTGGCACAACATATGCTCATTTATATTCATTGAATGGATGCCTATACAATAGCCACTCTTTTTCCTTTGGTGGAGGTTCTTTCTCTATGATAATTATATCCATGAAATTATACCCTTCTCTCCATTAAAATATATAACACTATTTTTTAAGGGAATTGACACCTTTAAGACATCTTCAGATAATTTGATGTAAGGTTGACTATTTATCTTTACCAATTTAAGAACACAACTAAGGGAAGGATGGGAAAAACATGTAACAAGATGAGTACCAACCTTAAGTGCATCAATATAGTTACCTTATTTACTCAATGTGTCAAGTGATTCCTTGTTGATATCATTACTATCCATGATTGTCATTTACCCAAAATTAGAAACACCAAATTCCTTTTTAATTAGATAAAAGTAGTTCTAAGCCTTAGTAGATAATTATGCAAGGTCACCTAAATCCAACCTAATTCCATTTGATTTATATCCTAACTCATTTATGGTAAGTGAAACAACACCAAAATTGGATATCCCACTTCTCATAACATCATAAGTATCCATAGATATTGTAAATTTGTTGGAAATACTAGAGCATATGATGTGAATGTTGCCATCTCACTAATATTGGTATCAGAGAAAATTCCCCTCAAAGAATATGTCTCCTTCAATTTTATTATCTAGTGTTGTGTTAATCTCATAAAATCATCACAATTGCATATTCCATCATATGTAGAAAGTATCCTATCAATATTCTTATCAAGTACCATTCCTTGTCTCTCTCATATCCATTTTAATCCTCTTCATACATATCACCATAGTATCCACCTCCAATTTTTGAATATTAACTCAGCTTATATAACCCTTCATTTGATGAGTCTCCTTGGTATTTGTATCTATTACCTACAACTTTCTCTCTCACTTCTTGTATTCTCTCTTTATCATTTGATAAGAGCAATAATTGCCTGGGCCTTCTTTCACAATGAATTATACTCTGTGGTGATTTTTTAGATATATAAGGCCAGATAATATATGAATTATTATACTCCATACCTCCCACTTAAGTAGAATAGGTTTTACCTTGAGAATTGCATCGATATCTTTCACATTGCAATATTCCAATACATTATAAAAGGTATTGTGATCAATCTCAAAAATTTCCTAGAGATACACAATATGAACATTGTATTCCTAAATTGTGTGATGAATATAAATATATTTATTTTCTTCACTCCACTATACATTCAATCCATGAAGCTTACATGCAATATATCTATACTTCAACAAGTCATATGCCTTATATACTTCACTAAAGCCTCCCTTCCCTAAAAGATTCAATAGTGCGTAACACTGAATCAAAATTGTAAAATGATTAAAATGACAACCATCTTCATCTCTTTTTATATTTTTGACTTGGCCATAAATTTTTACCTATGACTAGGAATTAACAAGATAAATTTATATTTTTTTCATGACATTTTCCCCATATGACATGGCTATACAACCTATCCTAGTGAATGGAACAAAATATTTTTTTCTCAATTTTTTAAACTTCACTCCTTTTATCAAGCCATACACCCTCCCTTTGGTAATTATAAATAAAGATAATTTTGATCATCCACTTACTTTTTTTTAAAAATTACGTCTCCTTCATTGGACCATATAGCCTCCTTGTATAGGTTAAAAAAAATTAATTTACTTTTTTTCTTTATTTTGTATAATTTTATTTCCCACCTAATATTTAGAATTATATGACCTCCTTGTGGGCACAAAAATAAAAACAAATGATCATCTATTTGATTTTTTTAATTTCTTACCTTTTGAACTCATTAGACCATAAGGTTGTATGACCTCATTAGTGTCTTGAACAAGAAAACAAATAATTTTATTTTATTTTTTCAAATCCTCTTTCCTCTTTTGGATGTATGACCTTCCATTAGCAAGAAAAAAACATAATTTAATTACAAATTAATTTTTTTATAACCTAAAATCTTCCTCTTGGGCCATATGGTTGTATGACTTCTCCTTGAGGAAGATAAAATAAAAAATAAACATTTATTCCCTGAGCCATATGATTTTCATTTGGTAGATAAAAATAATTTAAAATTATCTTTTTTTATTTTATTTTCTACCTCTCCTTGTAACATCACCGTACAATAGTATGACCTCTTTTTTAGCAAGCAAAAATTAAAAAAATTGATCCAATTATTTATATTTTTAATTTTTTACTTCTTAATATATATCAAATGGTCATACAACATTCCCTTGAAAACAAAAATAAACAAATTTAAAAAACTTGTCTCCTTTTGAATCATACAAATTTATTTTTGTTAGCCAAAATAAAATAAAATCTATTTTTTTCTTTTTATTTCTCTTTATTTTTTATCTTTTCTTAATTATTTATGTTTTACTTCTTGTAAACAACACAAAGAATGATTTTTGATATGGTGTTGAGTGTAAATTTACAAAATCATTTAGAGCTTTTGCACATTTGAATGGTGTGTAATGAATTCAAAAATTTTAGAAGAGAAGTTTTATTTTAACATGACTCGGGCAAGTAATAATGGCATTTTCATGGAATGGGGAAAATAAAAAAAATTGCATAACTGGGGAAAAATAAAACTTAAGTGCACAACAGTGGGAAGGGAAGATTTTAGTTGCATAATTTGAGTAAGTGCCAATGACATTTGCATGACTTACAAAAGTATCCAAGGCAATTACATGGTAGTGAGATTTTAAAAAGTGAATTGAAAATTAAAATAATTAAAAATTATTTCAATTGATTTATTATTTTTCAAATTTACAATTGCACCGCATGCAAAATTGAAAATAAAAATTGCATGACTTAAAAAAGTGTTTGGGAAAATTATCACAACTTGAGTAAAATTAAAAAGCACTTGCATAGCTTGAAAAGGTTTAGACTTGTGCACAGTTATAGGAAAGTCAACAACCTTTTACACAAGGGGACTTGAAAGAGCATTTGCACGGATCAAGATTTTAAAATTTTTAGCTCATAATTTTGATTATTAATTAATTAATTAATTTTATTTTTTTCAAAATTTTAAAATTATAGTCCCAAATCAAAAATTAGTCAAAAAAATTAAATTTTTGCTAATTTTTAAATAGAAAAAACCTATGACAATAACTGGCTCTGACTACGATTTTGAATTGCAAGGGACATAAAGAAATTAAGACTATAGTTTTGTAGGAAAGTATTTTATCCATTGGGAAACATATTCTTAAATTTGACTACAACTTGATCAACTACGAGACAAATGATCTTTGATAAAATGATAGATCTTTAAACCATCATAATGCTATCACATGTCAACAAATAGTGTATGTGAGGGCATTATGTGCTCAACCTAATAAATGTTATCACATATCCCAAAGGATAGTGTATGTGAAGGCATTTTTTGTTATGTGTTTTCACACAGACTAAGATTCAAAGAGAGAAACCTCTCTTAAATTTTTATCATTGACTATACATGTGGTAACAACTTATCAAGCTAAAAAGTCATTGATTGGCTTGAATATATGAGTTGATAGAGACTGCTTATCAATATAAATATTGCTTTATATATTTATCATTGAAGGGAAATGATAGATGAGTTCCATCATGATATTCCAGATAAAAAGTGTTATTTCCATATAAATGCCTAAAAAAACTTATATGTATCTCACATTTGTGTGTGTTGATCTGACCAATTAATAACTAGTTCACCTATCTTAATTTTATGAGAAATGAACATGAACTACTAGGGTAGATCACCTACTTAGAATACTTTTCTTCATATCTCGATCTAACCAACTAACATCCAATTTCCCTATCTCAATTGTATGAGAAATGAACATGTGTTTCTAGGCTAAATCTCTTACTCATGATATTTTCACATGTTGACCACCTTTTCACTTGAAGAGATCCATGAAAAACCTATCTATTTCATCATTTGAGGAACAAAAATACATATAACCATTTTTAATACTGAAATAATCATTCTATGAATCTATTGTCAATTTTTATCTTGTAAATCCACTTAGCTAAAGAACTTTAATGTTTCTTTCTAAAAATGTGATTTTTCATTGACTTTATAGCAATGACCATTATGACATTATTCAAAATCATATTATTTCCCATGATATTTCCCAAATAGATATCACAACTAAAAATATGTGTAGGCAGAAGGACCAAAACACAAAGGAGGAGCAATACTATTGAATTTATTGAAAAATAACACACACAAACCAAAATGAAATGATAAAATAAAAAAATAAAAAATAGGGAAAGAGGACTATTTACAAATTAGATTAAAAATAAAAGACTACATAAACCATTCACTAGCTGATATAAGTAATTGCCATTTTAGAACAATGGATTTGAATTATGAACCCTGAACACATTTAGTAGTAGTGACCAAGTAGGTGGGAAGAGGTAGTTACAATTAACATTCACATAAGGATGATCATGAATAATCAAACCATTAATATCTTCATATTTTATAATATAAATTTTGTGAACTCTCTAATCTTTTGTGATCCTTCTTGAGTAGCATTGGGTTTCACCAATGTTTTCTTGAATAGCTTTAAATGCAACTTTGCTAGATATAAGAACTGAATCAAAGATAAGTCTACTACTTTTTTTTTTGAGATGGAAAAATAATAAGATTGTCTATTGGAATGATTTAAGTTCATATATTCATTTCCAAATTATTTCCCATGACAGAGACAAACTCAATATCAAATGAATCATCATTAACTTCATCGATATCTTCTATCATGATAGTTTCCATTTCACTTGTAATGAATATTGGGAACCATTCATTTTTTATAGATTCATGTCTTTCTTGATTTCATCTTTGGCCTACTTATGACATTCAATTTATGTGGGGTTTATTTCTATGGAGAACTCTTTGTTGGTAGAACCTAAAAATGAAATACCTGAGGAATATTCATTTTTGACTATTGAGTCTTTCATTATAATAATTGAGGGATATTCTAAATGATTGAAAATCAATTTCATATTATCTTATCCTTCATAAAATAGATCATCACACTCAACATTATTTATTTTTTTATTTGTGGTTCAACTAGTTATTCCTTAAATAACTGATTTCCTCCTAGGACTGTGAAGCTTGAGAAATCATATGAAATAGGCAAATCTTTCTCTTCTATAAAAAGGGGGAAGCTAAATTATTCATCTATTCTCTAATCAATCATTATTTATTCTAACTATTCACCTTCTTCCACAATTGTGAAACTAAAACAATCATATTTGATAGGAATCACTTTATATTTTTCTCTGTTAGAGTTTTAACATGTTTGATCATGAATTTTCCTCCAAAATCTCTTTTTTGAATAATGATTACTCTTGAATATATTAGGTTTCACTACTTATTCACTATGTCTAATAGTTATAATATGTTTTGAAACTTCATTCTTAAACATTCCAGACAAAACCATGTCATATTCAATCTCGAGAGCTTCCTATTACATGACTTCAAAGTCATTAACTTTATTCATCATCAAGATGAATTTGATCTCTAGATGTAGAGAAATAATGAAGACATAGAGTTTATTTTTGGGACTTGGTTGATCTACCTTAGGAATTAGTCTCATTAGTTTGTTGAAGTGGGCTATGAGCTCTATCAACTTCTCATCATCTTACTTCTAGATTTGGAAGAATATAAAAGTAATTTACACACGTATGTAGTTAATTAGAATCTATTCAGGAACATGTTCTTCAAGTAGTCCCAATCCATAATGCTTCCATATTCTAGGTGTTGAAACCACTTTGTATCAGGTCTTATAAGAGTCTCATAAAAAGGCCTAAAAGTGACATTTTCATGTATAACTCCCAAGATGATACATGATATTATGGATATGGTTATCTACATCTTGACCATTTTTGCTTGAAAACTTTAGAAATTTATTCTTTGAGCCTAAAGGTAACTCATTATAATGGGCCAAAGTTAATGCTCCAAAATATTTACCCCATGGTACATGGGGAACATTATGGTTGGGGTGAACCAATGCCATTTATTCAATCAGAAAGATGCATGCACTAGGTAATTTTTCTTAATGGAGTCTCCATTCTCCATTCTAAGAGAGGTTCTTTAAAATATACGATAATCATGTACATAAATCACCTCTATCCCCATGGATTCACCAAGAATCTTTGGCTCAAAATTTTATTAGGGGGACAAATTGGTGACTTTGAGTCAATAATGTGGGAACTAATTCCTTAAATTAGTTAGCAATGCAGGGATAAATTTCCCCTCATATTAGTATGTGTAACTACCTTTATTTAAAACCAAAAAGGGAAAATCAGGGGAAAATCTATTCATAACTATTTACAAAAAAATGCTTTCTATTGGGGGTTTCATACTTTTTGCCAAAAAGCATAGAAAGGATATAGAAAGGAAATGAGGTGAATGAATGGAATGATGGGAAAAAAGGAATAAAAGGAGGATGGAATTATTATAGGCATTTAAACATAAAATCTACCATGATAATCCTAAAAAAAATGAAGGATGACTTTAGGTGACTAAACTCAAAGATTCACTCGAATAGCCCAAGAAGGGGAGACACTGTGCACATGGAAATCTCTTCTCATTAGGTGTTAAATACATAATTACACCCTAATGAGTGAAAAGAATACAATGACATGATTCTATGATATTGATAGAAAACAAAAAGGTAACCATCCCATATTTACTTGTAAAAGATAATTAAAATATTTCTTAAACCCCATCGAAATTTCAAATTTGTGGAAATAATAGACATAGATTCAAAAATAAATTCTATTGTGCAATTTAAACTTAAGACTAATTGATAAAATTTGTGACAATGTTTCAAAAGCAAAAATTTTAATACAAATGAATCATACACAACCATACTTCATGAAGAGAATCTGAACACACAATTTGCAAATCTCCTTTTTTGTATTAATATTTGTTGATTTATAATATAATATTGCCTTCCAAAAATATGTCCCAAAGTTTTTTTTTTTTTTTTTTAAATCCCTATTTATAATGAACCTAACACTCATATTTATAGCATGTAAAGGTGGTTATGATGTACAACCACCTTTTTTGTGTTTTAGATGGTGTAAAAGTGATTTTACCAAAAAAACCACTTAAGTGGTGTAAAAATGAGTTGGAAAAATTGCACCATGTGCAAGCGTGTAAAAGAGAAATCACATGACTTATAAAGTGTAGAGGTGTGATTGTGATTTTTTCACCAAGTTTAATTAGGACTTTATGACTTACAAAATTGACATAGTACATTTACATGAATTATTATGAGTTTATAATTACAAAATTTACAATTGGAAATTGTAAAATGATGCATCTTCCTTGATGGATGCATTTGTTTTTTTATATGTATTATGCCAGTATAAAGTATCAAAATAGTGTATAGAATCTGGTAGTCATTGATTACCATTTGAATCTATAAAATGTATATCCATCATGAAGTTTAACTCATATCCACTAGTAATGTAGTCCAATAAATTATGTTATGTGCTCACTGATAAATTATCCACAAATAGCTGAATCTTCAATAAAAAAATTTATGATCATGTTTTCTTGAGGAAGGTAGATAGATGTTTTCTCCACTCTTTCTTGTAAAAGTTTTATCAAGGTCATGAAATTATTTTTTAATCCTCCCCATCAAATCATGATTTCCACTATTGTTAAAATCATAGCATTCCATCATTAATAGATTATCCATACTCCTAGCATGTTATAAGCTCAAAGTAATAGGATTCCATATCAAACTGAGATTGTTTATTTTCACTCTTATCTACTAGTATTTAATGATGATAAGGGCTCACATTCCTTACCTGATGCTCCTATCCAATAGCACTTATAAATACCCTCCACTTTTTATGGCACAACATATGCTCATTTAGATTCATAAAATGGATGCCTACACAATATCTTATCTTATTCCTTTTATAGAGGTTCCTTATCTCTAATCATTATATCAATCAAAGGATACCTTTCTCTCCCATACAATCTATAAAACCATTTTTTTCAAGGAATTGACACATTTGAGACATCTTTAGATAATTTTGTGAGGCTAACCATTTATATTTATCAATTTAATAACACAACCAGGGCTAGGATACATAAAACATGTAATAAGATGAGTACCAACCTCAAATGCATCAATCTAGTGACCCTATTTATTTAATGTGTCAAGTGTTTCCTTATTGATATCATTTCTAGCCATGATTATCATCTACCCAAAATAAGTAACACCAAATTAATTTTTAATTAGACAAAAGAAGTTCTAGCCCTTAGTAAATAAGTATGCAAGGTCACTTGAATCCACACTAATTCCATTTGTTTTATATCCTAACTCATACAAGGAAAGAACAATAACACAAAAATTGGGTATGCCACTTCTCATAACATCATAAATATCTATAAGATATTAAAACTTTATTGGAAAAGATAAATCATATGATGTGAATGTTGTCACCTCACTAATAATGGTATTAGATAAACTTCCCCTCAAATAATCTACCACCTTCAATTTGCTTAACCAATGTTATGTTAATCTCATAAAACCATCATAAGCTCCTACTCCATCATATATAGGAAGTGTCATATCAATAATTTCATCAAGTCCCATTCTTATCTCTCCCATATCCATTTTGATCCTCTTCATATGGATCAACAAGTATCCACCTCCAATATTTGAATATGAATTTAGATTGTACATACCTCCATTTGATGGGGCTCCTCAATATTTATCTCTATTAGTTGTAGCCTTCTCTCTCACTTCTCATGTTATCTCTTTGTCATTTGATAAGAATAACAATTGTTTGGGCCTTATTTCATAATAAATTATCCTCTATGGTATTTTTTTTAGATAGATAAGGCCAGAGAATATCTAAATTATTATATTACGTGCCTCTTGCTCAAGTATAATAGGAATTACCTTGATAATTGCATTGATATCTTTCCCACTGCAATATTCTAATACATTATATAAGGTATTTTGATCAATCTCAAAAATGTCCTAAAGACACACAATGTGAATGTTGTATTCCATAATTACATGATGAATATAACTCTTTATTTTCTTCACTCCACTGTGCATTCAATCCATGAAGCTTACATGCACCATATTTTTACTCCACCAAGTCATATGCCTTGTATACTTCACTAAAACCTCCCTTCCTTGGAATATTTAATAGTACCTAATGTTGAATCAAGATCAGAAAATGATTAAAGTGAGAACCATCTTCATCTCTTTTTTTGATATTGAAATGGTTGTATAGTTTTACCTATGATTGGAAAAAAATAAGACAAAGGTTTATTTTTTTTATTTCATGACTTTTTACCATATGACATGGTTGCATGGCCTATCCTAGTGAATGAAACAAAATAAAATTATGTTTATCACTTTTTATATTTTTTAAACTTCACTCCTTTTATTGGAATGTATGGCTTCCCTTTGGTAAGTAAAAATGAAGAGAATTTTGACCAACCACTTACGTTTTTCAAAAAATTATGTCTCCTTCATTGGGCTGTATGGTTGTATGGCCTCTTTATATAGGGAAAAAAAATTAATTTGTTTTTATTATTTTTTAAAATTTTCTTTCCCACCTTCTCTTGGGCATCGTGCATCCTCTTTGTGGGTAGAAAAATAAAAACAAATGATCAGTTATTTACTTTTTTGAATTTTCTACCTTTCAAACTCATTGGACCATATGACTTCATGACCTCCTTGGTGGCCTAAAAAAGAAAATAAATAATTTTATTCTACTTTTATAAAATAATTTTTCCTCTTTGGGCTATATAGCCTTCCATTTGTAGGCAAAAAAAAAATTAATTGCAATTTTTTTTATAACCTACACTCTTCCTCTTGGGTCATACGACTTATCCTTGAGGTAGATAAAATAAAAAAATAAACATAACCTTTATTCCCTGAGTTGTAAAATTTTCATTTGGTAGATGAAAACAATTTAAAATTGTATTTTTTTAAATTTTATCTTCTACCTCTCTTTGTAGCATCTTCGTAAATCCATACAACCTCTTTCTCAACAACTAAAACATATATATATATATATATATATATATATATATATATATATATATATATATATATATATATATATATATATATATATATATGATCTAATTATCTATTATTTTGATTGTTTACTTTATCTGCATCACACACACACACACACACACACACACACACACACACACACACACACACACACACACACACACACACACACACACACACATATGATCTAATTATCTATTATTTTGATTGTTTACTTTATCTACATCACATGGTTGTATGGGCTTCCCTTGGCCAAAAAAATAAAAAAACTTACCTCCTTTTAGATCATATGACTTTCTTCTTGATAGCCAAAACAAAATAAAATCTACTTCTTTATTTTTATTTCTCTTCACTTTGTATCTTTTCTAAATTGAAATGTATATTTTACTTCTTGTAAACAACACAGGGAATGATTTTTGATTTGGTGCTAAGTGTAAATTTACAAAATCATTTTTCAATTTTGCATGATTTAATGGTGTAAAATGACTTCAAAAATTTTAAAAGAGAAGACATTTTATTTTAACATGTCTTGTGGAAGTAGTAATGGCATTTGCACAAAATGAGGAAAATAAAAACAAATTGCACAAATGGGGAAAAAACAAATCTTATGAGCACAATAGTGGGAAGGGAAGGGAAGATTTTCACAATATAGGTAAGTGCCAATGACATTTACATGGCTTGTAGAAGTATCTAAGGAAATGACACAATAGTGAGATTTTAAAAAGTGAATTACAAATTAAAATAATTAAAAATTATTTCAATTGATTTATTATTATTTTAAATTTGCAATTGCACTGCATGAAAAATTGAAAATACAAATTGCATGACTTGAAATTAGTGTTTGGAAAAATTATCACAACTTGAAGGAAAATAAAAATCACTTTCACATATTGAAATTTTTTAATGAACTTTTGCATAGTTGCAAGAAAGTTAACAACCTTTTACATGGGGAAACTTAAAAAAGCATTAGCAAAATTTAGGATTTTAAAATGTTTTAATTGTAATTTATATTCTTATTTAAATTAGTTAATTATTATTAATCAATTAATTAATTAATTTTCAATTTTTCAAAATTTGAAAATTATAGGTCGCAACCAAAAATTAGTTAAAAAAATTAATTTTTTGCTAATTTTTAAATATAAAAAACCTGACATGTCTTATAATGAAAAACTAGGGGTTAAAGAAAATATAAAGATAAAAAAGCCTTTTACATGTAATAAAATACATTTACATACACAAAACCCCTTAGAAAACACATGCACATAAATTATAAATGTCACAGATCAACAAACACACATAGGATAGTTCAACACCCTAATAGACAATATTACACCACATAGGCATTTGATAACTAAAAACTTGATTTGATTCATGTAGACTCTCTATTTCTATATATGAGTATTCAAAAAACATTTTATGATCTATTCTAATGATTGTACCCTATCACAAACCTATGAAGACTTGAAACAAGCTAAGTAATTCATTATTTTATTAGTTTTCATAAATAACAAGTTACTTAATTCTACTGGTTACACTCATATTTGTTTAGTTATTATATATCTTAAAAAATCTATTTTTTTTAAAATTTTATCCTATTAGGGTTGCATTAATCCAAAAATAGATTAAAAAACTCACTAGTCCTTGTTTGATTTGATAAATTTATTATAAAGTAATATTTTTAAAAAAATGCACTAGGAAGAGGTCAAGTATCTCATGAAATATTTGCAAAAATTATTTAGGAAAACAATAGAACTAATATAAAGCATCTCCTATGAGGCTTATATGAAACATTTGGTCATGAGAAGCTCATCATCATGACATCCTATATAAGATGAAAAGAAGGATTTTATGTTTTGATATGGATCTCCATTTCCATTAAATGTTGTAAACTTGGGCACTTGAAATGATGGAGGAAAAGGATAAACAAATATTTGTTTGTCCAATGTTTTATATTATATGTCCAAATATGAAATCATGTGGCCAAGTTTTCCAGATGTTTATGATAATTAAGAAATTTGTACCTTCAAGTAATTGATTTTTTATTGTACAATTAAATAATTAGATGTTCCACTATATTTATCATTACCATTGGTATTAACATATCCAAGACTAAGAGAATGAATATATTAATTTTTGAGGCATTTGGTTTCTGGATTGTTAGGATGAACCATATAGGCATAAATAATAGTAGTGTTAAAAAGGGTGGTGTGGTACTAGGTGGGAGATTTGTATGAGCATCACTAGCTTTAACACATGATGTAGAATGGGTAGAACCATTCAATATAGGTTTTTCATGTAAAGGTTTCCTATTTATAAGGTCTTATTATGTAGTTTTCAATTGTTCTAATAACTATTGTACACATATAGGATTATTTTAAATTTCTATTTTGAAACTTCTTAGAGTTTCCACCCTATGTAGATCAACTTCATAGGGATGTACAAGGTATTTAGAGATTTATTTTCACTATAGTAATTAGTAATGGGCACCTTATTATAAAGAAATTAATAATTTCATCTACACTTACCATATAAGTATTATAATTATAGCCATGGATAATAAAATAATGATTAAATCCAAAAGGATTTCCCAAATCCATTTGAAAAACCCTAGGATGATTGTTTGAGAGAGTTAGAGTTCACTAGTTATGTTTACCCTAATTTTGGTTTTCCTAAAAATAGGAATAAACTAATTGAAATTAAATATATGTAAGAATACATCCATAATTTTTTTATATCTACCTAAAAGAATATCCTTAACAAAAAATTTAAGTTCAAAAAATGAAACTAGGATATGCAAAGTAAATTTAAAATGTTAATGAATGATCACAATTGATTTATATTTTGGAATTATAGACCTATAAAATGACTAGGTAGACTATTTGAAATATTATCTTAAACTATAGGACTTCCCAACCTCTTTTGGGTAGAGGGTTCATCTCAATCAAACTAATCCTAATTAGAATCACAAATCCTAGGATTATCTCCATGCCATTAAGTTTATCCTATGCAGGTTTCCCAATCCTAATATTTATATCACTAGTTTACTATCCATTTTTTGATGTTCATGTAACATCACTTCATTGATTTTCTATGCATAATGTGTATAATTTATGTTCTTCTTATTTTAACTAGCTTGACACTCAAAAAAATATATAGAGTTATGGAGTTAACCCAACCACCAAATTTGTGTTATAAAATACATACCTTTCATACTCAAAATTAAACCTCCATGTAGTTATACGAGTGTGTGGATAGAATAGATAGAGTGAAGGTTTTAAATATCCTATTATCAAAAGTGATAAATGCAACTATATACAAGTTAAAAACATTATTTTGCACAAGGGAAATGATGAAAGACCAATAAGAACAATTTTATCACAAATGTGTAAGATATAACTCAATGAATCTCACCTTGAAGTAGGAGGAATTATGTTTGATACTTGGCTCTAAGAATGAATTTTGATATTTAGATGTGTTTTCTCTCTATATAATAATTCATTTAAATGCATTTACATGAACTTATATATATATATATATATATATATATATATATATATATATATATATATATGTATATATATATATATGTGTATATATATATATATATATGTATATATATATATATATATATATATATATATATGTGTGTATATATATATATATGTATATATATATATATATATGTATATATATATATATATATGTATATGTATATATATATATATATATATATATATATATATATATAAAGTGTTATATTTATTATTCAACTTGATAAATGAAAAGGGGTGAGGTTAAAGGCATATAAATAATTAAAATGAGAAAAAGGACCCATAAAGCTAACATGGATAGATACATACAAGGTGCATGTCTTACTTGTACAAACCCACATAGAGTGTGGGTCTAACTTGGATATGACACACATTTACTTTTTTAATGTAAATCATGATAATAGGTGATGTATAGTCCAAGTATGCTAAAAATTACTTTATGTTAAGTGTTAGAATGTGATTTTTAGGCTTAAGGGATAAATGGGGACCTAATGGGGCTGAAATAGTCTAAAAAATGCCAATATATATAATTTTTTCAAATATGATAGATTAGGAATAATATAATAGGAATAAATATCTTGTGCCAAATTTAAGTGTCTATAAAATAATTACCCTTAATTTGATATACCTAAAAACTATCTAATAATTATACAAACATAAATTCACAATAGAAGAAATAAGGGGATCTCCTCTCCAAGTCTTGATCAAAGGAGGATTGATAGACATTTGGTTAGAAGGAAACCCATCAAAAATTTAACCTAAATAAAAATTATAATAAGAGGAAATAAAATTAAAATCCATATGGAGGAATCATGATATTTTTTTCTCCCTTAGAAAGTACCTTTAGGAAATTGGGGTTTGAAAAATTGACAAGCTTAGGGAAAAACCTAAGCCACCTCTTATGGGTAAATATAAGGAAACTTGTGAAAAGTGAGTAACCCTATATTAGACTCCAATTATTTTGGAAATATTGAACCCAACAAATATAATCATTCTTTGGAATATGCTGGGATAATTTTTTTCTCAAACTTTCAAAAAACTTTGGAAACCAAGATAATTGATCCACAAGATCTATTTTTTTTATAGAAATAGGAGATAGGGTCACACATCCAACCATTACTCAATCAAAAATAAGCTATGAAATATTTTATAAAAAGTAATCAAGGGTAAATTGGTAGCATGAAGGGGATTGGAATGCTAAAATCTTCCATCTCTCAACACTAGTAAGGAGAAACAAAATAATAATTAAAAATATCATCAATAGAAGGGATTAATGATTGAACATAGTTATAATATGAAGAATGAGATATCTATTTTATATTTGGATATCCTCACCAAGGAATTAAGAAATATGAAAAGTGATTAAATTAGAAAAGTTGAGAATATCTCATCTTTAATTATTGAGGATTGAATGAAATGATAATAGCCCCAATAACCATTTATGAATAAGGTTGTTTTCATTTGACATGGAGATTAAGATCTAGTCTTGAATAAATTTTAGGATGGGTTATTTCCAATTATAGGATATTATTCTAATGAAATAATAAAGGGTGTGGAAGAATACAAAAAAAGAAAAACAATCCTTACAGAATGGAGTAACACATTTTTTACCCTAATTCCATAAAAAATAAGAATCAATTAGAATTATCTAATTTTGGTACAAAGATTACAATTATAGTGTTTAGCATGATTGTGTATATATGGTTTAAATTAGGAACTTATTGGTGCCTTGTGTTTTTACTTCTACATTTCTTTTTGTGTTTCCCTATTATTCTCTCTTTCTTATGTTATATATCTCCTCTATGTTTACCTATATTTGGGAATCCCTTGCTCTATCTTCCTCTACTATTTTGGATTCGACTAGTTTTAGTATTGATCAAAATTGGATCATGTCCTTATGTGGACCCTTTATCCCGTGTCATGTTTTTGTTCATTATGTGGGCCTATTTTTTGGATTTTATGTCTTTTATTATGTTGGCTTGCATTACAAAAATATTCTATTCCAAATTAAATACACACACAAATCATTCTAAGGAATTTCAATAAGTAATAAATACACATCACATGGTACAAGTAAATGACATATTATATAATGCTCTTTACATATTTCAATAATTTATAAGGTTCTATTTTTACATACATGTACCAAAATAGGGATTAATAAAAAGTTAATACTAGTTTTATTTTATTATTTTATGGATAAATTATTAAATCTTATCTCACTTGGGTTAGGACACTCACATGCACTAGAACTACATTGATCCCTAATTTTGAGAATGCAAGATATGTATATATAACCATAAAGGGAACCCAAGTCAATTTAGTGAATATTTATTCTATGTTTGGATGTGTTTATAAGTTATTTAGGTCAAATTAGGATTACTCTAAGATGGGATAATATTTTTACATTTTCATGTTCTTAGTCTCAAATTTGAGAGAGGTTGTACATCTAATGATGTTGAAAGGTTCCAAGAAGTTTTATATTATGAGGATCAACATAGACACATTCATAGTAAGTTCCTACATATAATATAAAGTTCCATTTTTAATGATCCATGAAACTAGTTAGCTACATTTGGCACTATACAAAATTGGTCATCAAAACTGAGCATAGTCTAAATTCTAGAGTTCATTCTACACAATTTCAAAACCTTTTTCTCTCCATTTAAGGAAATATCAAGATTTGGTTGAGTCATTTTAAGTTAATTGTATTTATCCTCTTTTCTCATTTCATTTATATTCATCATTTATAACTCATGATACTTTTATCCTATATTGGCCACTTTTAGAGCTGATTTATTATTTATTATTTATTATTATATTTAGTCATATTTATCTTATGCCATTACCTTACACAATTAGAGTAGTATTGTCAATAATTATGTGTAATTTTTGTAAATATTAGTGAATTCTTCCATTTTGAACATCTAACCCAGGGTTTGATGCTCTTGATCCCCTAAGGATTTTTCATTTTTCTTGTTTCAACTTTAATTTTTAAGGTTTTCTTTCTTTCTTTGCCCATAGGGCTTGTTATTTATTATTTCATAGATTTTGACCTTTCTTAGTGTCAATAAATGCACAACAAAATAAACAAAGTATATGTGGCAAAGTAAAATAGAATGTATTATTAAATATTAAAGAATATATAGGTTACAAATTTCATACAACTCCATTAACAAGGTCAACCATTAACTATCCAACCACCTAATAGTTTAATATTTCTTAAATACCCTTTATAATATTAATTCAAAATGAGATGTTATTATTTTCATATACTATTATGATTTTTTTTTCAAATTCTTAAAAGAATAAAATCATGATGAAATAATTGCATGTGATCCATCTCCACCATTTTAAGGAATAAAACCTACTCATAGTGTTTCTTGATAAACCTTGTGCTAAACTAGGTCAACAAATATATAATCAAGTTGATGTTCATGAGTAAACCAAAACCCTAAAAATGTGTTGTATTTATAATATAAACAATGACACCTGATATCTATCAAGCTAAAAAAATTTACCAATATCAATCCATAAATATCTCAAATTAATTAAATGTAGGTACATGTAAACAAATAAAAAACTACCAATCTAGTAGAAACACTATGTCAAAACTCCAAAATATATGTTAAACTAGTTCCATGTAAAGTTATCAAAAACCACATATTGTCTCTCTTATATATGTTGTTCCAAACTTTGTACTCTTTAATATATGATCTGTCATCAACAACACTCACTTAAAATGTGGATACAAAAATATAGGTGTATATCATATTCTCCATTTTCAAGACTATAATAATTAGGTCAAATATTTATCCAATGTTATAATAAGCTACAATTTAAAGTAATCTAAAATATTATGTAATATTAAATATGATATAATGACCAATTCTAAATGGCCAATATGATTAGCCTCTAGGTAACACATCTTGGACATATCCTCACCAATTTGAAATACCTCAATAAGAAACATTTAAATATATATCTAGGTACATAGTTTTTAATATCTAAAACCCCATACATAATTAATATATGATATACATTCATAATCACTAAAATTAGCATGAGAAAATACATAACCAAAACCAAAATTTGACATACACGTCAATCACAAGTATATAATCAACAAAACATATAGTTGCACTGACAATCATCAAATCTAAAGAAAAAACATACATAAATATGTACTATAATCCTCAATAAATAGGTTTGCTAAAAATATCAATAAATATACACAAACTACTCCATGAAATATGACAATAAAAAAAATAACACATGAAAAAACATCTATAAACTTAATAAAGTATCAACAACTATGATTCAATTCTATAATCACTCATCATAAAATAATCAAATCCACATCATTCAAAAATAAATAATAGAAATTAGTCAATAATAATAGCCACACTATATGAATCAATCACCTATATCCTTTATAAATCCCCAAATCATATATCTACTCCTAATCCATGATGAACAAGAGTATCCAAAAGATGATATATCCATATGCATATTTAGAATATCATGATAATATGCATCATATAATAATACCACTACAAATATCCACAAAATCATGATCCTTAGGATCAAATAAAACTAAGCAATTAGTAAAACTCAAAACTATTATACTCAACTAAAAATCTAACTTTTGATGTTCCCTCTATCAAATGAAAGTAAATAACTATTGTTTATAACCCCCCAAAATGAAAGTAGAATGAAGTAACACCAAAAGGCATCCTAGTACATATATATTTAGATGCTAACTAAATGAATCCCTTTTAGGTTTTCATCATGACTCTCCATCAAGCCACTCTTTTAGGCTTTCAACTTACAACTCACATGAAAATATGTATAATCAATAATAGGAAATATATCAATTTGTGCACCCTCATACAATAAAAACACATCAATAAGAATGTTAAACTTCGTCATGGGTTACATATCTAGTGTATTTAATGGAAAAACAAACATTTTGCTAAAAAACATTTGAAAAATATAATTAAAAATATCATCATCATCATTGATGTCCCAATCAGTATGATAAATATCTCAAACTAGATTGATATTAATATGAAACATATACAGACACAAGCATAAAAAATAAGGATAGAATATTGAACAATAAAAGGAGGCTTAACATGATCTACAAGGATAAGCTCATAATTATTAATATCAACACTAAAAATATTTAAATAATCATCATGACTAGATAAATCATCCCCATTAATAGTGTATTAAAATCTACTATAATATTTTGACAACAAACAAACCTCAGATCACCATTTCGAATGATCTATCTAGCCAAAGTACACATGGCTCATATAATTTTTAGGAGGATTTTGAAGATAATAATGTTCAACAAAATGAGTATGTTTTCTAACGTGTGTGTGTGTGTGTAAGTATGTAGTCATAATAATCACTAAAGGTATGCCGTCAAAATCTAAAATGACATGTTTGGACTTCACATGTTTTAGTACAAGTTGTGTTCAGTCAAAACAACAAATCAAAGGATTTTTCTTCACTAGGATATCCAATATATGAAGACTCAAATAAAATTATATTAAATAACACATGTATATAAAAATTTATGGGTTTGGATTACTTCACTATATGAAAGTCCACAACATTCTTAAACATTAGACTAACAAAATAGTCATTTGGTTTCATTTTCTCCTAGATACACACATTAGGTAAGAAATCAACAATAGAAACATGGACATATATATATGATTAACAGTTGATCTGAACGGGTTTGAATAATTTTATGTTTACCAAAAATAAAATTAAGTAATTTTTTATTGGATTTAAATACAATAGGAAGATGAGAACTAGTGGATGATACATCACTATTGATCATATTCATTACAATAGATGAGGATTTAACTTGATTTGTAGTTTATTTATATGATTTTGTAAAAGAGAGTAGTGTTGATGGGTTTAAATTCTCAAAAACATCAAAGATCATATCCACCTCATGACTAGTGTTCACTTGAATATGAAATGGCAAGATTATTTAAGAATACATTGTAAACCCCATGTTCTAGAATTAATGAATAGGCTCAATTGAAAATTCTTGGGAAATATAAAAATAGTTTATTTGACAAGTCTTCGATTTTAGAACACGTTAGGAAAAGTTATTTGATAAATGTTTAGACTTGTATTTATATAAAGTATTAAAATACATTATTATTTCTTCATCTTCAATATAAATTTGAACATATATTAAGAAAATTCATAAAATTCAAAACACATGTTTACAAGTATTAAAATTAAAAAGTACAAAAACATAATAATTCACAATATTTGTTCCATAAAAAATGAGTGGTTATATGCCATTTTGTACAATATAAGAAAAATATAAGTGTTTTGGAGTTTCCCACAATTTTTGGACACTATTAATCCCTCATCAATACAAATTATATAAATTTAATTCTTTCAATGTGAATGATCCATCTTTTTTGAAAGAAAATATGCATGGTTTGAATGGTTCAAATTTTTATTTTAAATGTGATGAAAATCATAGTGATGATATTTTTGAAAACTTTAAGAAACATGTTATGAAAAATAATTATTCCTTTTCTGAAGTTGTGAAAATGATAAAATATGTAGTTGGTTAAAATACTTTTTGTGTGATACATGATGCTTATATGATTTGTGATGATTCTTATCCTTATATGTTTACTTTCACTAATCTTCTTAATGTATCCATTAAATTAACCTCTTTGAATTTTTATTATTCTTACCTACGAGATAGTTATTATGATGTATGTGATAGCTGACTTGCAAAGAAAAGTACAAGATTTATCTCTTAGTTTTGATTCATCCCGTGATTGGATTAATTATAATAATATACCTTATAATCCTATATTTCATTACATGGTCAATAATCCTCTCCAACATGGATTTTTCATGCCTAAATACCTTTATTTGATGAATATGGAGACCCTTATGTACATCTTATGAAATTTTGTTCTTATATCAAAAAAAATTCTCTTCATGGTTCATTATTACTTATGTTTTTACCTAGAAGCTTGATTGGTGATGCCTTAGATTATTTTCATGATGAAACAACCCTAATTTGTTTTTTGGAGTTGTTAAATTATAGAGTACATAGTAGCACTACGTTTAAAAACTTGCACACAACTGAGATCAATAGATAACATATTAAAAGGTCTCACACTCATGTGCTTTCAACTAACACTCTATTAGGTGATAGTGAACACTCAAATAGGGTTAACACATCATGAAAGGGTTCTATAAGAGAGATCTTCATAAAAAAAGAGATTTAGTTTAGATTATATTGGTGTGTGTATGCACACCAATATACACCAAACTCTATACTCAGAGCAATGACCCCTCATAGTAATGTTTAGCAGTCTAATAATGCTACTTAAGTATCTTAGTCTCCTAAGAGAATCAGGTTGAAGGTTCAGAGGGTAAAACCATACCTTCATGAATCCACCACAATGGTGAATATAATAGCTAATAAAACTTGGATATAACACCCCAGAGTCCATCACAAGTTAGACCTTAGCATAAGAGAGAATGGTAATGGAGTCAATTAGGTGAACATCAACTCACTGTGATCTAACCAACCATGACATATAAGAACACATTAAGTATAAGGATAGCCATTACTTGGGAAGAGGAATCCCAACATAAACATATTATAAGGATACACATTGGTTTTCCCTATGAGACACCAATCAGGTCCTTTGCTTATCAACCCAATGATTTGACCACAACAACATTGGTAGCATTAGTCATGGAGTCATACTTGACTTTCCTCTATATATACAAGGTTGATCAAATAAAAAATTCATGTTTAATCTATTCACATTAAGAATAATTAATATTTCATATGATTGGGAAAAGTAATGATATCTCCATCCATGTCATGTTAATCAAATGAAAAAATTTGTCATGAGGAGATAACAATAGGTTTCAAAAGCATCATTTTAAAATCATGCTACAATGCGCCATATGAAAAAACCAATATCTTTTAAATTATGCATTCTAAGGAATCATGGAATTGTCAAAACATTCCCAAGTACACCAACAATATCTTTAATTAGTTTTATGGATCTTATTCAAAAGGTACACATATACTTCCCATTATATTTTCCTAAATTTCATTTCTTGAACAATATAAATTATTATTGGATGGTAGCTATGACAATTTTAATAGTAGCCACCTGATATAATTTCCAAGGCTGATATTAACTATGGCCCAATGTAATCCTGGAAAACATCATATTGTATTTACCAAATAAGAAGAGTAACATATACATTTCAAGAGTATAGTTAACCCAATAAGGGATGGAATGGATATTATCTAGAATTGAATGGTAAATTATAATTTTTTGAGATATCAACTACTTCAAGCCACCATTAAGAATATTGCTACAACCATTAAATTAAAGGAAGATATCAATAATAGAATGTCATTTTTACAAATCAAACATATGCTTTAAATGCTAATGCAAGCCTAGAGCAAAGAAGGATCATTACCAAAATGGACTAAATAATTTGTTGCCAACTAAGTATGACAACTATTGAATATATGTAACATTATATGGGCACCCACATAAGGTAAAAAAACCTTATTAACTTGTTTTTAACACTCAAAATATCCATTGCTTCCATAACAGGTTTTACACATAACCAAAAGCTTCTCAATAACCCATAAGATTCAAATGGATTTAAACTGAATATTATCCATTCATACTATTTGGGATTAAATGTCCCCATCATTCAATATTCAAATCCTTCCAATTGTCAAATGGAGCATACACTAAACCAAAAATCAATGAGGATATGAAAACATAGCATGAAATCTTAATTATAATGATGAACTAGAATTTCTATAACATAAACCAAGATATGATTGTAACCAATTTTAATACTACCATTATATAATTTATATCCTAATGAAGTATACACCATCATAAGTACCACTCAACAAATATACTATACATAATTACTATTCCCTCATACAGGGTTCCTTTAACAATATAAATGTAAAATTAACATGTCTTTCACTGTTGTAAGTGACCTTTCATTTTTGTATTTAGCCATGTGTATTCTTACATCAAACTAAAATTTACAAGTTTATGCAAGTAGTACCATGTCTAGGTTTTGTACAACATATTCAAAACTAGATAAGGTTCCGAACATCAAAACAATATGCCTTGCATACCAAAATTAAAAGGTTGTAACACTCCACAAGATTAATTAAGAACTAATCATATCATTTCTAGTATTATCCAAGTTCATCTAAATTTTTATATTAATGGAAAAAAATAGCTTTAATTATGGAATTAATTCAAAATGAAACTATGATAATACAAGTCTACATCTATACATTCTAGAATAAAATTTTATCATTGATATAATATAGAATAAGTATAAAATCATGGTTGTTTATTATCCAGCTATCGAATGCAATACAGCTCTGTGGTATACATTACTATACATGCAATTCAAGATCAAGACTTAACATAATAATACTCTTTACCAAAGGCTAAGATATAATGTGCATAGCATTACATAAGAATTAATTACATTCATGAAAACTATTGTTATCTTCTCTAAACATCAATTGGTATACAATACACTGAACACACTAGTATAATCAACCATAACATGAGAATACATGATCAACAAGAGATGAGTACTCAATCCAAAAAATGCCCAAACCCAAAGGTCCAGCCTAATGAGCCTAACCATTGGTGGCCCTGACAACCTTAACCATCAAGTAGATGGTGATATTAGGCATCTAGGTTTTACTAGGTAGAGATGAGCATATAATGACATAAGCCATGGTCTAACTCCTTAATAGTCAAATAACCAAGAGAGAAAACATAGAAGAGTTCAAAAATGATAAGGAGGTTCAAACATAACCAATACCCATAAGTGTAATTGGCTTTTAACACAAAGGTTTAAATAAGGTAGTGATTCATTCATGACTCACATACATAGTCAGCTAACAAAGGAGAACTAGAAATGGTCATACGACACAATCATGAAATCCAACCACTATAGAAGTAACTAAAAGTTCATACACATAATGAAATTAACATCCAAAATCCACAAATAGTTCTATTTATTTAGGGTTTTGCATTCATATGAAGTGAGGTAAGTTGGGCAGCCCAAAGGCTAACTTATCAAAATACATGGACAATAATTTAATGTCAAATCAGAATCCATCAATCCTTGTTTTATAATAAATTAAATGAACCATCAAAACATTAGCTTATCTAATTAACTATCAACCAATTTGGGGGTGCTTCACGAACATAAACCACTCAACCAATGGCTATAAAGCATTTCAACAACTAAGTCATTTGGTGGAGTTTAAACCATCATTATATTGCTCCCACATAAAACTATATAGATTTTTTTATAGGCTTTTTTAAATTGTACAAAGGTTAATGAAAGGGATAAGATTGTATATAAATTGATCCAAGATATCACCTAACAAGTTACCATCAATAATGACTTTCTAAAATAGCATAGAGGCAAACTAGAATTTATAATCCTTTTGGATATATAGCATTCAGTCAATTATAAGGATATTATTATCTACAGATGTTTGGCTATTGACAAAATCATGATGTCCAATATATTTGATTTAAAATTGGTTTCTAATCTTCTTTTTCCCACACCGGGTCATGATTAAATAGTAATTGTGTATTGTAAATAGAAAACCTTTAAATAAGGAAGAGAATAAAGAATTCTGCTTAAACACCATTCATCCATGATTTATGCTTGTCGCCAAGGAATTAAGACATAGTAATGTGTTTACTCAATTAAAAGGGGGGTTTTGTTTATTTAAAAGAATAATAAAGGGGATATCCATGTAACCAAACTTAAGCCAAATGGCAATCAAATTAGTTCCCCAACCCCCAAATTACAAAAAAACACCCAACTCAATATATATTTATCAAAACATTATTTTCCAAATGGCAATATAAGGGAAATAGGTGCAACCCATAGGATATTCTAACTTTATGTGCAAGGATTTATATTAACATTAATTTTTCCTATTCAACACCCACAATTATGGGTTAATAAAACCATTAAATTTCATCATTAACTAATGAACAACTTAGAGTGTTACAAGGTCCTAGGAGGTAGAGTCTCGTATGAAGTTTTAATGTTAAAGCCAAAATGATCCAGGGTGAATATATATATATATATATATATATATATATATATATATATATATATATATATATATATATATATATATATATATATATATATATATATATATATTAGAAATGTAAAAAAAAAATATTCCCATCTTATCAAAAGAGTTCAAATGAACAAGTTGACTTAGGTGCATAAGGGGTTCATTAAAATCAATTTGATCAGAATTTAAAAACCTAAAAATATGTGTATAGAGATTAAATGGAAGATCACTTATCTACTGAGATGGAGTGGCCAATCTAAAACCAATCATGTTCTTGCCAAAATAATCATGTTGTGTATTTTTTGAACCTTTCAAGCAGGGGTTTGATGCCCTTACTGCTACCTCCCTGAGTGTAAAATAATAATAATAATAAAATCTCTCCTCTCTACTCCCATCGAATTCAAGTCTACAACCCTTTTAAGTAGTTGTGGCTTCTTTTAGGGAGAATGAATAATAATCCCCTCTTCTACTTTCATTTTGGTGTGCTCTCTCTCCTAAAAATGTCATCCCCTCATCCAAAGAAAGTGTAGATATGTTCAGGGAGGTGTTGGGGGTTCCAAGACTCCTTTTTTGGCCTCTTCAAAGAATGCTTGCTAAAATTGTTCCCCCCCTTAAGTCAATGGTGTCTCAACCCAGTCAAACCACTATCGTCGAGTAAAAAAACAATCATCCTTTCTTGTGTTGGGAGAAAAACCATCAGATAAAAATAAAAATGAAATATTTTTCTCAAAATTTGGTGTGTTGTCTAAGCTAAAATGCAACCAAAAATTAAAAAAGACACTAATAGACTTTTATAGATGTGGTGTGTAATTCCCTTTACCATCCATAAATTAAAAAATTATTAAAGGAAATTTTCCATATTTACCTTTGGCATGTTGGGTAAGTTATACATGCTATCCAAAATATCAAGGTCAAATAAAAATATAACATAGATTTTTATTCTTTTCCAAATGGCTCACAGTGCAACTTGGCTCCCCCTACAATATAAATCTGAGGCAAGATAATGTTCTGCCCAAAATTACATCTTAAATTAAATAGGAAACATAGTTTCCTTCATACATTTACCATATCCTTTCCAATTGGAGTATATGGAGCAATCCAACATTGACTGCCAATCTAGGGGTGGGAAATAAAATGCTTTATTTATTTTCACTATTACATGAGAGGAAAGATAATCCATAGGTTTGGTTGGGTTATGACATCCTCCCCCTCTTAGAGATGAGCCATCCCAATGACTATTTTAAATAACCAGGGATCATGCTACCCAAAAAACAAGATTCTAACATATGCTTTAAAATATTCTACAACACAAAATATCAATAACTATGTCCCAGTAACAAAGAAACCACCTAGTAAATCCTTTCACAATTATTTAATTAGAAAGGTGTTAATCTAATTGCATACTTATGAATCTTAGCAATAATACATTTCACCTAGATCAGTGGCATGGAATAAAGCCAACTAGACATGATTATAAAATTAAATGCCATCTAAACATCAATCAACCCCTCTATGCAAGCTAGCTCAAGATGCATAGGGTCCAAGTCATGGCCCACATAGACATAATATCTCCATGCTTTTACTTGACTTAAAGTCTTGCCTCATCATCATATTGATTTTTAATGAGTCCTTAACTTCACTTTTTCTTTTTAACTTAGAGTCCTGCTTGATCTTCTTGTCTATTTGGGCAAATAAGGCTTGCTCTTTGATTCTTGGACTTGTTTCCTATTTTGTCATGATAAAAACCCATTCACCTCCTTGGGTCTCCATTCATTATATATTATTGTCTTCATGTTAGGATTGATTTTCTTTGAATTAAGAGACTAACCATTCCTAAAAAACCTTGCTATGTGACCTCTCTCTTGACATTTGTATCAAACCATACTTCTTAAGAACAAATCATTATTTCTTACCTTGTTAGGATAGAATATTGCAATGTGCCCCATGTTATATAAGGTGTAGCATTAAAATTCACTTAAATGACTTGAATTATGATTCATATCATAGTTCCAAGAAAATCATTCATTGAGGGTCTTTTACACTCTCTTGCCTATGACCAAATTGATTGCAAGAGTAAAACTGACCATTGAAATTTGCATACCTCATAGCATTTGGTTGTCTGATAGGATTAGTTTTCAATCTGCTAGCACCATCATTCCTTGATTTATCATTGACTTTTAAGGTCTAATTCTTCTTGTTCATGTTAGATTTTTCTTTGTCTTGAGTTGTAAACTTTTGTTCTTCTTTGAAACCTAGACTAAATCTATCACTTGCAGATATTTGACTACTCAGAATGTTATCACAATCATTATTACTCTTTTTAAACTTCACAAAAGATATTACCTTACTAGATGTCTTATCCAAATCAACCTTCAAGGACTCAATTTAAATCACAAACCTAGATCATTCACTTTCTTTAGTTTTTAGGCTTGTATACATAGTTTCTAACTGAGTATTGAAATGCTTGACTATGTCTTCATGTTCCCTGATGTCATAATTTATTATTGCCTCAAACATACTAAATTACTACTCATAGTTCTTTATTTGTGACATCATCTTCTTGTTATTTTTCTTCTCAATATTAAGATCTTCAAGATCATTTATCAATTCATCCTCATTATCTACCTTAGTTTATTTATTATCTAAATCATCAACTGCATCTTTATTTATCATGAGATCATCTCTTTTAGAGCTACTTGCTTTTGAATTTTGATATGTTTCAATATTACTCATAGCTTGATTTAGTTTCATCTACAAAGACTCCATATTTTATTGATAAATGATACATTATTCATCCTTACTCTTTCCCTCTTCATCAAGAATATAAACCTAAGTTTCAATTGTTGAATGGTTTCATCATGCTCCTTAGCTACATTACTCAACATTCCTTAAAAAGGCAAATTTGCTCCTCATAGGATTTGATCAAGGAAGCTTATTTTCTATTATTTCCTTGTATTAGCTTCATTTATTCCATAGCATTTAGTTATTTATCTTCAAGAGTGACTTTCTCATCTTCTTCCTCTGAGCTATCTCCTCTAAATAAATCTCTACTTAAATAAAATTCACCTTCATCATCACTGAGAGACATAAATAGTGTCTCCTCGTCCTCATTATGAAATGAATAATCACTATTTGATGTGTTTTACTTTTATTCTATAGATGAGTTACTATTTTCTTCATGGTAAAGGCTCTTACTACCTTTGTATGACTCCTTTTTGCCATTATCTTATTAAATAACTTTCTGTACTTATTAGGACCCTTAGATTTATCGTGTTCATCCTCATGAGATTCTTTATCAGCTTCTTTGTGTTTAGACTTGCCTCTATCTGGGCATTTAGCTATAAAATGACCAACTTTACCACATGAAAAACATTTAAAATGAAGTTTCCCTTCATACTTACCTAATCTTACATTCAATTTCCTTGTAATCAAGGCTTCAAGTTAATATTCATTAAGATTAAAGTCTTTAAGACTCAACTTGTTCTTTCAAGCTTTTGTCTCCTTAATCATGTTAAAGGTTAACTCCTTCTTAAGAGGTCTATCCTCATTGGCTCTCATCTCATAGGAAGTAAGGATCCCATGTGATTCATCCATCTTCATCTAAGTAAGATCATGACTTTCTTCTACAGTAGATACTTTTGAATCAAATTTGAAATTGATAGACCTTAATACCTTTTAAACTACAGTAACTTCTTTAATATTCCCTCCAAGACCTTTGATCATGTTTAATATCTCATAAACCCTTAGAAGATGGGATGCAATAGTGTCTTCTTCCTTAATTTTGAGGCCCTCAAATTGCCTTTAATAAGTTTATAATTTATCCAACTTAACTTTTGAATCTCCTTCATAGATAGTTTATAGCTTGTCCTAAATTTCCTTGGCAAATTTACAATGGATAACCTTAGTGAACTCAGTCTCTAAAATCCCACAAATGATGGCATTCATTTCCTTTGAATTGTTTTCACTTAGCTTCTTATTAGTTGTACTAATTGGAGGAGTAGTTGGTGTAGTATAACCATCCATAATAAATTGCCAAATATCAAACCCTAGAGACATAATGTATGTCCTCATCCTTTCACTCCAAAAAGAATAATTATACCCATTGAATAGTGATTTTTTCTTTATATATAAACCCTACACATGTTGACTTTCAATATTATACCTTAGATCACTTTCAAGTGGTTAAACTTATAAATAAGGTGTAAATTTGATACCAATTGTTAGAGGTATAATCATTGAGAGGGGGGGTGAATTAATGATGCAAGATAATCCAAACTCTAATTCCAATTATTATAAACCCTTAATCAATCACCATAAGCATTCATAAAGCATATAAGTCATTCATAACAATTAACAATAAAGATGATTCAAGATCAATCACACAACACATGAATTATATGGGAAACCCTCATAGGAAATAAAACCACTCTCAAGCCTAAAAACACATGGAATACTTATCTAATAAGATTATCACAAAAATTAAACCTTTTAGTAAAGCACCCACTTCATAAGGAGTACCCAGCCCTAATCATGAAGAAGCATCAGCTTGTTCTAGACGTTGAGCACCCACATAACACTTATAAAATTAATAGCTCCAAAACTCTGATTACCTTTAAATTTAATGGAAAAATAATGTTTGACACCTCTCTCTAAACCCATCACACTCTCTCAAACTTTCATACACAAGAAATGCACCCAAAACACCCTTTTGGATCACTCTAGACCTCTTTGCTCGTCCTCAATCTTCAATCCTACACGTACACTATTATGACATCAAAATTATGACCTACAAGTCATACACACAATTCTCAACATATTTTTATATTCAATCCATCCACTAGGCACACTCATTCTCTTCTTTATTTAATGCTTCAATATTTTCATATCAACTCCTTATTTAGATACAAAACTCTCTATTCCACTTCTTAACTCAAGAAACCATTAGCTTAGATTTCACTCTTTATAGAGCCTTCATGAAAATCATTTTCTTGGTCAGCCATTAGACTTTATTTAACCCTTAATGCTTCTATTACACTAATACATAGCTTAATACCACCCTCATAGGTCGGCCATAACATCCATGGGTCACCTTTAAGCAACTGTACCTTTTAATTAGGCCTTAGTATCCCTTATAGGTCTCATGGAGACCTATTCACTCCTTTAGTACTTCATCAAGTAAATTAAAAACACAAAACCACTTCCAAATTCATAGGTTCACTCTACATGACTCCTAAAACACCTTAAAGTGATTACATCCATCACTATATTCCTAAGCATAATTTGCATATGCATAATTTGCTCAAACATTAGTCTTGTACACAAGAACACCATTAACAAACAAATAGTAAACTTCTAAGCATTTATTCATATTAAATATGGATTGTTCAAACCTCCAAAATTCACATAGATAATCAAACTTTATAACCAATTTTGTTGGATTCACCTTGGAGTTCTTTATCACTTTACTTTTTATACCACCATCAAATTTGCCATACAATAAAATTTATAGATTAAAAAATATAGATTGGTTTTTCTTTATTAAATTAAATTCAATAATACTATGTAATACAAAATCTTTAAACATGTATCTTCTCTTGTGCCCCTAGTAACTTAATCAAATACACTCTATTGATCTCTTCATGAATCACTTGGTCTTTAATTTCAATCACTGGTTGTTGATATTTGATTTGTCCTTCCAAGATTGTGACACTTGGCATCTCCAAATGTCTTCTATGGACCCTACTATTAGTCTCCATGTGCTTATTCCACTTGGAAGTCCCATGTGAAATCTCAGGATCCTTTGACTTATTAACCTCATGCTCATCATTATATCTCCATCTATGTGATCACTTGCATGCCATTAAATCTTCATCTACACAATCACCCACATGTCATTAATCCTTGATCTGAATGATTGATCCAATTAAGCTAGATTTTTACACTTGGTAGCCCTATATAAAGATCACTCGATATTGAAAAATTGGCTAAGTATGGGAAACACTATAATATATCTAGAAGGCCAACTTTTCACCTTGATATATTTTGATGAAAACAACCTCATGACCTAAAACTTAAACCATAGAAACTAGGCACAAAATTTATTAGACCCATGTGACCAAATCCTTATGACACTACCATATGTTTGAATTTATATTTCATCAATGTGCTTACTTAGCTTGATTTTCTAAGATGACTAGGAAAACCTAGACATTCATATGACTACTCTGATGAATTCATTTCACTTCCACAATCACTCCAAGGACTCATACATTCATATGATTGCTCTGATGATTTGTGTTCACTTCCAAAATCACTCTAATCACTCATAACATCCCATATGGCCTTTTCAATAAGAACATAATCATCAACAACATACTTTATCATCCCAAAGACCTACACACATTATATGCACTCTTAAATCCACTTGGAACTTATCACTTTGTAATTAATTAATTATGTACTCAAATCACCTTGACATAAATTAAAATCAACACATCTAAATAACATGAAACTAGTTTTTTCATGCCTAGTAGGGCCCCCTGACTATGACTAGAGTGATCACAGATCCAATGGAGGCTACTGTCGGTGGCAATGCCTCTAGGGACCTGAACAAGAATTTGATAAAGGACATTCCATCCAATAGATGGAAGAAAGCACTAACGGGTGAAAAGAGATGTTCCCCTAAAAACATGTCAAGCCTCCCTATTTCCACTGACAACACAGCCCTAACTATCCTAGATGATCTGGTGGAGGAAATTATGGCATCCATGGACCTTGCATTGGTAGGTAAGTTTTTCTCCTTCTGTCCTAATATTGAGATGGTAAGGAAATGGGTTTTGTCTAAGTGGCATGTTAAGAGTAGTGTTTTGATCACTGCTATGACAAGAGGCTTATTCCTATTTAGATTCATGAATAGGGAGGATATGATAGCTATTCTTGTTGGAGGACCATGGTTGTATGGCCCACATTCCCTTGCATTGTGTCATGGAAACCAGGATTTGATCCTAACTTGAACCTCAGTAAGGTTGCTCCTACTTGGGTAAGATTACCAGGGTTCCCATTGGAATTCTGGGATGAATTTTTTTTATAGCTATTGTCAATTCTATTGGCCAATACATCACTATAGATCATACCACCAGAACAAAGTCTAGATGTGTGTATGCTAGATTATGTGTCAATGTTGAGATTAATCAGACTCTCCCTACGTCTATAGAGCTAAACTCTAAATATGGGACTTGGACTCAACTAATCACATATGAAAATGCTACCACTTTCTATCAAATAAAAAAGGGACATTTAATGACACAATGTAAGGCAAATCAAATGGAAAATAAAGATGATTCCCTGGTTGAAAGTGAGGATCAATCTCACAACCATAGAAATTTTGGCAATCAAGAAATGGGGGTAATGTGGAAAACCCTGACAATACAAAAAAGGTAGGGGATAAGGTGGGCAAAGAGGATGTCTCTGGTAATTGGGGAAAAGTTATCCTAGAGGAAAATAATAAGAAGCTATCAGACAATGATAGTCAGAAGGCTATAATAGACACAACTAACCCTTTAGAGCAACAAACTAATATGTCTGAGGAAGGAGAAATCGATGTCCAACTGATAAAGGAAGATAAAGCAGAAGACAAAGTCTCAAGAGAGGGATAGGGAAAATTAAATCCAAAAATATTACCTACTGAAGGAGAATCATACTTACAGTTAAACATAGATATCTTTCATGCTCTGGAAGTTGGAGACCAAGCAAGCAATTATTCAACAACAGGTGAAATAGGACAAGATGGTAGTAATGAATAGGAGGAATAGGTTACCCCAAAGAAAATAACTAAAAAGGTAAAAAATATGCAGATATTGGCACTAATCCCAAACAAGGGAGACCAACCCTAAGAGAAACAAGACAAACAGAAATTGCTAGGGAGATTGCCAGTGGTAAACAGAGAACACTGGAGACCTATCCTATCAAATCCTCTAAATGAGAATTTTATCTTGGAATTTGAGGGGCTTTAATAGTCCTTCAAAATAGTTTGAGGTTAAAAACTACATTTTAGATAATAAATTAGATATTTTATTACTCTAAGAAGTCAAGATGAATGAGGAGAGTTTTAAGAAAAGTGCTGACTACATATGGCCTAAGGCAACTTTTTGCATCATTCCAGCTGAAGGGGCTTTAGGGGGATTGTAACTATGTGGAATAGTGCTAAAATTTAGGGATCTCTTATGGCTTATAACAAACACTTCTTGATTATCAACTTCTCTTTGAACTCTTTAAACTGGTCATTGATCAACGTCTACGGCCCGAATAACAGAGCTTAAAGGTAGAACTTATGGATAGACTTGAGCAGTCTCAAGAATAATTCCTAGAACATGAGATGGATGCTAGCTGGAGATTTTAACACTCCTCTATACCCTTCTAAAAAATAGGGTGGGATTATTGATTAATCAGAAAGCATGTTTGACTTTGTCAAATTTATTAATGATTGGGGACTATTGGATATAGAATTGCAAAATCAAAATTTTACCTGGTCCAACAGAAGAAGAGGAGATCAAATGATTCAAGTTAAGTTAGATAGATTTCTTATCTCAAGTAACTAGAATGATTATCATAATATGCATGTGCAGTCTTTTCCTAGAACCATGTATGATCATTGCCCATTCTTCCTCAGTTAGAGAAACTAGGGACAAAATGGTCCTTTCCCATTCCATTTTGAAGCTATGTGGATCAAACACAAAGACTTTAGACAAATGGTGGCCCAATGGTGGCAAATTCCAATTCAGGGCACTCCTATGTTCAGAATAGTCAAAAAACTTTAGCATATCAAAAAAGAAGTTCATGGATGGAATAGAATAGCTTTGGTCAAGTCTTTTAGTAGAAGAAAGACATAATAGGAAATGTCAAAGATATTCATCAATGAATGCCTCAAGAAGATGATTCAGAAGACACTTTAGAAGAAGAGAATGTCATGTCTTTCGAATGGAAGAATCTTATGGAAAGAGAAGAGGTTTTATGGAAACAAAAATCTCATGTTTAGTGGCTTAAAAAGGGGGACAGGAACACTGGCTTCTTTCATCTCTCGGCCATGAAACATAGGAAGGCCAACTCCATAACTAAGCTTTGTTTGGATAATGGCAACATTGTAACAGAAGATAATGAGATAGGGGAACAAGTCAGGACTTTCTTTCAAAATTTTCTCACTGAAGAAAATAATGATGATGGGAATGATAGACCTATGAACCAATTCATTAATAAAATCCCCTATTTGATAACTGAAGAAGATAATCTGGAGATGTTAAAGCTTGTATTTGAGGAGGAAGTCCATGCTATTTTATTTTCCATGGGTGCATTTAAAGCTCCAGGTCTTGATGGCTTCCCTCCTATATTCTTTTAGTAATATTGGGAGATTGTGGGAATAGACCTTACAGTTGTTATTTGTGAATTTTTCAGATCAAGTAAACTTTTGAAACAAGCTAATAATACTTTCATAGTACTTGTTCCTAAAAATTCACAACCCACACACCTTACAAATTTCAGACCCATTAGTCTATGCAACACTATTTATAAGTTATGTACTAAAGTGTTGATTATGAGGATTCAACCCTTATTAGACAAAATTATTTTCCCTACACAAAAAGGCTTCATCTCAGGCAGGCAGATTCTTGATGCTGTGATCACCACACATGAGACTATTCACTCCATGGACAAGAGTGGAATCCCTGGTATGGCTCTTAAGCTAGATATTTCTAAAGCATATGATAGGGTCTCATGGACTTTTTTGTTCTAAGTCATCAAAAATTTTGGGTTTAATGATAAAATGTCTCGCTTGATATGGAACGCTATCTCTTCTACAAAATTTTTAGTTCTGGTTAATGGCATACCTAGAAGGTTTTTCTCATCTTTGAGAGGAATCCACTAGGTGGATCCTCTCTCCCTATACTTATTCATCATAATGGCAAAGGCACTAGCAAGATACATACAATTAGATATAGCCTCAAAAAAATCTCATGGGCATCAAACCTACCTCCTCCCTTTATTCAGTGGCAGTGCAGTAGTTTGTGGATGATACCATCTTTTTTGGCATATCCTCGGTGATTGAAGCTCAAAGATGGAAGAATATTTTAAATAATTATGCCATAGAGTTTGGGAAAAGTATAAATCTCCAAAAAATCAATGTGTATTTCTTCAACACTCCTAATGACCTTAGATAAATAATCATTGATATATTGGAATGTGCTGAAGCTATTCTACTAGCTACCTACCTGGATCTCCCCCTCACAGTCAAAGAGGTATCTCCTAGTTTTTGGAATGGAATTTTGGAAAGAACTCAAATAAAACTTCTTGGTTGGAAGGGGAAACTCCTCAGTAGTGCTATTAAACTGCAACTTCCTTGGGCCTCTCTGCAAGGGATTCCTACATAATTTTTGTCTCTCTTTAAAATTCTTGCATATGTTGTTAACAAACTAGAACATATTCAAAGAAATTTCTTATGGACGGGGCTGGAAGATAAATAGAGAATGTCTTTAGTCAGATGGGAAAAGTGTGTCTTCCAAAATCACATGGTGGCCTCAATATTAGGTCTACCAAGAACATGAACAAAGCCCTTCTCTCCAAGATTAATTAGAACCTGATCCATAAAAATAATGATTGGGGGGAAATAATGTATGCCAAATATATGCATAGCACTAATGGGTCCAAATTTATTCAATAGATAGGGTTACCACATGGATCTGTGATATGGAATAAAATGCTAAAAAGTGGAAGCCTTCTCAAGTAAGGAATTAGTTGGAAACTAGGAAATGGCCTGCATATTAAATTTTGGGAAGATATTTGGTTAAAGGACAAGGCTCTAATCACACAAGGAAAATATAGAGAGATTACTAACTTGGCTACTCAGTTTTTTGGAGATAGAGTCAGTGATTACATGGATAATAACAATGGTATACAGAGCTAGAAAAATCTATTGGACTACTATGATCACTAACTTGAGCTTTTCCCTAGAGTTTGGGAGATCTAGTAGTGGATGCAGGGGACCATAATCCCTCTCTTCCCCCATGAAGATGAGCAGTACTAGTGACCAGATAAGAATGGATCATTCTCTATCAAGTCAGCTTATCATCTGTTGATTCCTAAGGCTCAGAATAAGGATGTATGGAAAAAGGTTTGGAATTGTAAACTTATTCCAAAAATTAATATGTTCTAGTGGCCTGCTGCTCATAACAAAATCTTAACTCAGGACAACCTTCAAAAGAGAGGGTTTACCCTGGTCAACATATGTTTTTTGTGTGGTTCAAAAGAGGAAACAATTTCACACCTCTTCATTCACTATGATTTTGCTCGAGAATTATGGGGCATAATTCTAAATAACTTTTGAATAGAATGGGTATATAATTTTGACCTTAAAGAAGTAATCCTCAGCTGGAATCCAACCTTTACACATCCTTGGCTCATGGAATTATGGAATCAAACTCTACCTTGTTTGAGTTGGAGTTTATGGAAAGAGCAAAACCATAGAATTTTTAGGAACACTGCTAGAAATGCATCTCAGGTGTTTCATTCCTTTGTTAAGACTCTTACAGAAAGTGTCACCACTGCCCATATTCATTCTATAGAGAAACCCCTATCTCAAGTTGAAAATCAAATTGTAGATAAATGGAAGGTTTTAAACCAGATCCCTGATTATAATAACTACAAAATCTTACAGAGACTAAATACTAAATGGATTCCCCCAAAGCCTAACTAGATGAAACTCAACTTTGATGGAGCATCCAAGTCTAATGGTAAAGCTAGTGGAGGAGGAATTACAAGAAATGATAAAGGAGTGATGATCACTGTCTATGCTGGTGGTATAGGATTCTAGAGCAACAACTATGTTGAATCAATGGCTCTCTTATGGGGGTTAAAATTGGCTATATCCCTAGGAATAAGGAACTTGAGCATACAAAGAGATTCTAAAATGGTCATAGATGATGTTAATAAAGCATCAAATGTGGGAATTAAACTAAAAGATATCATTAGGGATATCTAATTGCTTTTGTAGAAGTTCTCTGTAGTGGAGATTTCCCATATTTATAGGGAGGGAAATAGTGATGTTGATGCCTATGCCAATCTTGGTCAGCAATTTTTAGATTGGTGGGTGTGGTGCCAAGTTATCCATATTCCTTTAAACATCAGGGATATTATTCAAAATGAGATGACTTGTCAAGGATGAGTGAACTTATGAGGAGGATAGCTCTTAGAGGAGGTCCATGTGGAGGGGGCCGTCATGGATCTTGAAACTTGTTAATTATTATACTCTCTTGAAAATCATTCATGATTTATTATATCAAGAGGTTAAGGCACATGGGGCTCATTATGAAGATTGATGGGATATGATTTCCAAGCATGGGAGTAGCCAATGTCACCTCAGTATGGTATTTTGAATTATGAGCCATTACATTTTCATTATGCATAAGTGAGAGCAAGGGTTTGTAACCACGTCAAAGCTAAAGGTTGAACTGAGGAACTCCACAGGTTGGGTTTGTAAATCCAAAATGGGAGGAGACTAAATTCAAATAGAACCAGTCTCTTATTGTGAATTCAAAGATAATCCACTGGTTTGGCATTACTATAAAGAAGGGGGAATCAACCCATATCTAGAAAGGCTTAATGGGTTTAATGAAAACTTGTCTAAGTAATTTTTGAGGTCTTAGTTAAATAGGCATGTCACTGTTGGTAGAATTAGTTTTGAAATATCTAAAAAGATGATTGTTATGTCTAGTGGAATGACCATGCAGGGGATAAAGCTTCAAAGGAAAACAAAAATTATGGATCTTGCAAGCCATAAACTATTCCTAGGAGAAGGCAAAGAACTCATCCCTTATCAACGAGGATTCGAGCATGCTAAACTACCTGAACCATAGGATGGAGTGTGATTCATTCTCATGAAGTACTTCATGCTTGAAGGAAGATTTACTAGGTTCTATAACTACCATCTCCCTCTTTTAAATCACTTCAGGTGCAATGCTCTTATTAGTTTTCCCTTTTATCTGCTCTCCTCTTTATAACATTTTGTCCTTAGGGTGAGAGTAAAAATGTCTAAAAAATTAGATGTGAAACCTATTCCCCTACACCAGGGCCTCATCTTCTGCTTGTATAATTTTCACCGTGTCTTGGAGCTATCCAAGACTATCAAAATTGATAGTGGAGATATTCCTTCCAATCCGTTGTCTGATGATGCCATCGATGAGTCCTATTTTTCCCCTGCTCCTGCCAAAACTAAAGATGTATCCTTCTCCACCCCAGAAGAGACCCCTATTATCACCTCAAGCTCCTTTGTGAGCAAGAAAAGCAAGAAGAGGAAGGTTGATGTGGAGGAAGATAATATTGGGGGGACCACTGAGATGACCCACAAAAATCCTGTTAGGGCCATGGGGGGTCAAGGTGGTAAATCTTATAATTCTCCTAAGGTTAATAAGGAGTGCTCATTCTCCAGAGTCTAAAGGTCAAGGAGGATTGCTGGTAAACCTACCCCTAAAGCCAAACTTATTGAGTATTTGGAGAGCACTTCAAAGGAATCTACCCAGGAGGAAGAGTTTAAGCAATTGGAAATCCAAGAAATTTCTGAGGACACTGAAGGGAAGCAGTAGACTAGGGAATTTGAGGTTACTGAGGAGGTTGGTACTAACATTACAGATAATGCTGAAAAAAAGAGGAAAATGTATGTTGAGGAAGCTGGTGAGGAAATAGAGAATGAGATTGGTTGGAAATTTGAAATTGATGCCCTGAAGGATCGTATTCAAAAGTTGGATCAGAACTTCACCAATGGGCTCTAGAATATAATTCTCTTGAACATGTCTATGCTAAAAGAAGTGGGTAACACTAGGCCTAATATCAATGTAGAGAATACTGAGAAACTAAATTATTTTCTTAAATCAATGGCTATGTAAGGAGAGACCTCTCTGACTCTCATCTTTCCATCTCTTGTTTATTTTGTTTATGTGTCTGTTGGTACTCTGCTAGTGTCATCTCTTCTCAGAAGGCATATTTTATTTGATTTCCTTCTTGTCTTTTTTCCTCTATAAAGGGTTCATCCCCTAGTCTACCACCTTAATTTATCAAAAACATTCTCAATAAGTAGTTATTCCTAATCATCTATAATAGGTGAAAATGGTGTTCACAAGTTGTCATGTCAAGTTCAGTTATGATAATGAAACATATGACATTAAGATTGGTTTGTAAAACTAATATTTCCATTTAATATTATGATCTAGATATTTTATGTATATTTAATAATCTTATAGGATAAATTTCATGCATTTTAAGTTTATTAAAGTTATCATACATGTTCTCTAAGTCATGTTCATCATGACTAGTTCTCAAGACAAAATGGTAGTTTTGGGTATGCAAGATGAAGTGAAGAGTTTGAGACTCTTTGATATGAGTCAATATATCCAATGAAATTTAAATTGTTTTTTTATATGTATATCATCTATAAATTCTTAATTTAATATTTAGAGATAATTTAAGAGGTTGTAATATGGAAGCCAAAATGGCTTGTCTGGTTGTGTGAGATCTGTGAAAGAGAAGCCTAACAAATTGGTATGTAAGACCAATGGTTGATACCAAATATATATATATATATATATATATATAATATGATATATGTCAAAAATTAACTATTAATGTGAATAATAATTCATTAAAGTGTCATTACAGGATTTAATGTATATATATATATATATATATATATATAATATGATATATAGGTCAAAAATTAAATATTAATGTGAATAGTAATTCATTAAAGTGTCATTATAGGATTTAATGACAATGTTCTTCATGTCTTTGTTTTTGGAGCTACAGGCAGTTTTTTGTGTGCGAGTGAGAATGATGTTCATGTGTCATCTTGACTAATTAGTAAATATATAAAAAATATGGTGATGTTTTATATATTACATAGGTTATTATACATGATTTTTTATTGTTTTAAACTTCTTTTATATATGTTGGTTATCAAAGGTTGTTGACTACGTTTTGGAGCTATCTGGAAGATCATAGTGAGATTTTTGAAGAAGTATTTATGAGTTTTTTGAGCTTGATATAAGATGTATAATGGATTTTATGATGAACCTGAGGTCATTAAGTTTCCTTACATATATTTATTGTGCCTTTAATGTATTTCCATATGTTTTTTGAGCTTCATCTTTGAAGACTGTGTTTTAGGGGTATTTAGGCCTAATAGGTATTTAAGGCCTGATGGAGGTTTCATGAGGTAAGAAAAGGATGTGTGACTTATTAAGCATGGAGGAGGTAATTTTAGGTTTCCAATGAAGTTTTTTAAATGTTTAAGGACTTTTTTGAGGACCATCCATGCCATATATGTTCATGTTGTTTCATGAAGAGGATAGACCTAATGTATTAGGTCTCTAAATAGGCCTAGAATAAGATTAAGGTCTAAATGAGTTTGGATGACCTAATAGTGATATTAATATTATTAATTATTGTTTTTAAAATTATATTAGACATTTTTTGGATCTAAACCTAATGTATTAATTTCTTGGCCAACCAAGTATGTGATTGATATAGTGATTGGTATTTATATAAGGCATAATAGGCTTATTTGAGTAAGTTAAGGAATGTGAAGAGAAAGTGAAGAAAAGAGATATTTGAATAGCATAATAAGGTCATGTATAACATAAAAATGGAGTATATTCTCAGTCATTAATATCATAAATAATTTATAAGAATGATAATCAAGTTCAGTTGACGTCATAATCCTAGTAAGAGGCATGTTTGAGTGAAGAAGCCTAGAGGTTGTTTTGAGAGGGGTAGAAGGTTGAGAAGAGTTGAATGAGTTGATTTTTAGTTGAAATACCATAATATATGAATAAAATATGTGTTATTAATTTATTAAAAATGATACATAATATAGATATCTAAATAAGAGATCACCATCTGTTAATTGAGCAACAAGGTGTCTTGAGGTGATCAAGTTATCTTGGCTAGGTTGGAGCTTAGTCAAAAGTGAGTGGGAGCTGCATTATAGGTTGGATATTTAAAAACTATTCTTGAAGTGTATAATTTGGTGTTAATTCAATTATGTGGTGGGTAACTCCTTTCAAGTTAGATCTTGTTAAAGGACTAGTTGAGTTAATGCTTGACTAGTGAGGGGTTGGTGCTCCTTGTGGGGTTGGTGTCTCACTAAATATTGATCCATTTATTATAATATAGTATTCCAAGTGGTGTTTCATTATTTTTTATCCCCCATAATGGTTTACCACACATATATTGTGTTCATTTATTGATATAGTTCTTCATTTTTATGTGATTGCTTCTCTATGCTTTGCTTGATCACTATATTGGTTTGAAAGGTTATTGAATGATATACAAAAGAAATTTTTATACATTGATTCACCCCAAACTCTTATTGGTTGTGATTAAAACAATTGGTATCATATTTTTTACTTTGGATGAGGCTTTGCATCTTGAAGGTAATCCTTGAAGCACAAGATGGCTAAGCTTGTGAAGGTCATGGTTGGGTTTGCATAGAAGACTACATGATGGTAATGGAAAGATTAAATAAGAAAAAGAAGGATTATGTTGAATCCAAGTAAAATATAAAACCTAATTTTATAGTCAAAAATATATTGAATACATGTTGATAAGGGTACAGTTCAAGGCATCAAAGTGTCTTGTATAACCTTGCTTTAAGCCTTATAAGAAGATATGTGTAGGTATCTTGGTGAAGTAAGTAGCAGAGGCTCATGAGAGTTATTTATTGGTATATGATACCAATTACATAATTATTATAAGTATTATCCATAATATTCAAGGACTGGAGATGATCTAAAGAGTATGTTTGACCTTGTGTTTCCATGAAGTGATCTAAGCCATAACATATGATCATGTGATCTATATTAATGATGAAACATCACAAAGAGATATACAGGTAATTTATATCTGATTATCTATTAATAAATAGTTTTTAAATTAAATAATGATTTGATCATCAATATAGAGGTGCTTAAATAGTCTTTTTCATGAATATTTGAGAGAGGTCTACAATAGAGAATGAGGTTTTACAAACTTATCTGGCAGTTTACTACATGGATGTTGTTATGAGATAATCAAAGCCATGATGACTTGAGAAACATAAATAGGAATTCATATTTATACTAATTTCCAAGAGTGAATATGAGTCATATATTAGTTTTTAAGACCAATGATATTATGAAGACCAATTGAAGTTTGTTAACAAAGTTGGAGGTGTTATTCAATGGATGTCAAGGACAAGGTGAGAAATTATGTGGTTTGAGTTCATCTAAAAGTCGTATGCATGATCTTAGGGGGAGTATGTGTTTAATATGCCTCTTAACTTAATTTTTCCTATGTGTTAGGTTTTTTGTTATTGAATATGGTTGAGCTACTTATATGAGTTGAGCTCATGTCTAGTTGATCAGATTGTAGTTTTGGATTACAGACTTCATAAGATCCAATGTTTACATCAAAAGTCAATAATAGTTGTTATCTTTATATTAAAATGGTTTATGACCTTTGGATAAGTCAATTTGGGCTCTATAAGGATGATTTTTGCATAAAATGTGTTGGTCATCATTGGCAACCCATGTATGGGTGAAGTTATCTTCATTCAAGGTATGGTATTCTTGTGATATACATATTTATTGTAAACAATTGGTTTGTGGTTTCAAATGAAATAATCTAAGTGGAGCATGGATTTAGGGGGAGCTAAATCAGGTCTCTTGAGAATCTTGAAGGGAAGTATGTATGAACAAAAGGGTAGCTTGCTAGTTATGTGAGTGGTCAGGTCCAAGGATCAGTGGACTATGTGTGGATGACCTTATGATAATGTATATGAAGTTTTGTAATTAATTATAAAGGGGAGGAAAAATATATTGAGATAAATATCAATTTGAGAGAGATCTAGCTTGAGGAGATGAGTTTGATCTGCTTTGTTAGTGTGTTTACCATCAATGATAAGGGGGGAGATTGTTGAGGTATGTTCCTATTGGTATGTTAATAAATTTATGTTTCCATTGATGTCAAAGGTAATTTAGTGTCATTTATGTCATATAATTGATATTTTTAAGATACATGGTAAGTATTCTTATTGACTCAAGCATGATCTAGTAGGCCTGTGAATTCTGCATAAGGTCTTGGCACAAGGTTGTGATATGAAAAGCTTATGATTAGTTATTTCTTAGTATTGATATGAGATATCATCTTAAATAGAGTTTTTAATTTATTTTTTTGATAAGGTCATTATTTGACCAAGGTCATAAGAAGTAAGTCTTTGTGGACAAGGTATATTGAGAAGCCTAGTATTGTCTTGGTAAAGACATGGCTAGTTTAAAATTTTCAAGAGACCTATATGGTTTGAGAAATCTTGGTAAAAATATAATGATGAGAGATGTTATATATAATTTCCTAGATGTTTGGATGTGATTAGTGAGTTATAGTAGGTGTCTTGGAGGTCTCAAAGTTGTAAGGTGCCTAGTAGGTCTATTTTTTATTATACATAAATATAGACTTGAAGTAGTGTAATGAAGTGTCAGAACATGTGAGTAAGGTGTTGAGTCATTAAAATTACTCTCATATTTAGTCACATGACTCTTATATTGAGTCAAATGGGTATGCTCTTCATTGGTGGTCTTTTCATAGACCTTGTCTTAAGACCCCAGGTGGCATGATGAGGCTTCATGATTGGGTTTTGAGTCTTGTGGAAATGTGTGATAAATGTATGATTTAATTTAACATGATAATGAGGTTTGGTGATTATTAAAAAAGGATTTAAGGTATATTCAAGGTCTAAAGTGTGACTCGAAATTCAATAACTAATGTGTAAAGAGACCTAGTGTGGCCTAATAAGGGGTCATAGTTAGTTTCAAGGTGTTATATCTATTTTTTATTTTTACAAAGTTATAAGAGGATATTTAAAGAATTATCATGAATTTTGAGTTCTTGAGTTGAAGGAGAAATCATGAAAATGAGTTTAAAGGTCTCCTATGTGTGCAGAATGAAGAGATGAATACATGAGAAGGAAATTTTAATGCTTGTTGACATGTGTGACTATTTAATGGGAATTTTATCTCTTGGGGAGAGATTTAAAATTTTCCCAAATTTTTTTCCAAGCATTAGGATTTGGTTTCAAGGGCAAAAATTTATTACCAAATGTTAAGAATGAAAACTAGTCTAAAACCCTATCAAAACCCTCATAATGACATGATGTTGAATAACTTGTTAAAATGTGCTCATAATGGTATTTTATGACTATATAAGTGTTTTTATGCTATATTTAACTCCTTAAAACATATCCAAGCATAAGTGGGTTGTCTGGATAGTAAGTGGAACCTATACAAAAATGCTTGTTTCTGAAGAAGTTGATATAAAAGACAAAAGTTGCATTAAACAAAATATTAAAATAGATTAATTAAGAAGATATATAATCATGATTTATTTTCATGGTTTTATTTAGTCAATTTATATCATATATTTAAATTATTTTGGTCACTCATGTTGACCTATCACTAAACTAGGTCAATGGTGAAACCAGTGAAAAAAACTAGTCAAAGTGAGAAGGTGTTTAAAAAAGCCTTAAAAGGCCCAATTTGTGTGAAATGAATCATGGAGTGTTTTTATATGAATTATATAACTTAAATATGCATTTTTATTTTTTAATAATATGTTTTAAGGGGTGAAAATGTTATTCACAAGTTCTCATGTCAAGTTCAGTTGTGATAGTGAAACCTCTGACAGTGAGATTGGTTTGCAAGACCAATATTTCCCTTTGAGCCTATGATCTATATATTTCAGGTATTTATAATTAACTTATAGGATAATTTTAATGAATTTTAAGTTTACGAAATTGTTTTTATAGGTTTTCTAAGTCATGTTCACCATGACTGGTTTTCAAGACAAAATGATAGTTCTAGGTATGCAAGATGAAGTGAAGAGTTTGAGACTCTTTAATAAAATTAAATATATAAAATTAAATTTAAATTAATTTTATATGTATATAATATATAAATTATTAATATAATTTTGAGAGATAATTTAATAGGTTTTAATATGGAATCCAAAATGGCTTGTCTGGCTGTGTGAGAACTATGAAAGAGAAGCCTAACAAATTAGTCTATAAGACTAATAGTTGACACTAGAACTTATAATATATCTATTGGAGTATTATGAGGTAAAAAATTAAATATTAATTTTAATAATAATTCATTAAATTTTACTTACTTGAGATAATGATAACATTCTTCATGACTATGTTTTTGGAGCTACAGGTAGTTTTCTATGTGTGAGTGAGAATGATGTTCATGTGTCATCTTGAATAATTAAGAAATGTAAAAATAATGTGGTGATTTTTTATATATGTAATAGGATATTATAAAAAAATATATATATATTTTTTAATTTCCTTATCATATGTTGGTTAACCAAGGTTGTTGATTGTGTTTTGGAGCTATTTAACATATCAGAGTGAGTTTTTTAAAGAAGTATTTATGAGTGTTTAGATATTGATATAAGATGTATAATGGATTTTATTATTACCCTAAGGTAATTAAGTTTCCATATATATTTTTATTTTTATTTTAATTTATTTATATAGGCTGTTTTATTTTAATCTTTAAAGACTATGTTTTAGGGGTATTTAGGCCTAATAGATCTTTAAGGCCTAATGGAGATTTCATGAGGTAAGCGAAGGATATGTGACTTATTTATCATGGATAAGGTAATTTTAGGTTGAAAATTAAGTTTTTTTAAGGTTTAATGACTTTTTTGATGACCATCTGGGCCATAGATGTTCATGTTGTTCTGTGAAGAAAATAGACCCAATACATTAGGTCTCTAAGTAGGCCTAGAAGAAGATTGAGGTCTAAATGAGTTTGGATGACATAATAGTGATCTTAATATGATTAATTATTATGTGTAACATGATATTAAACATTTTTTAATTTAATACCCTGATGTATTAATGTTTTGAATGACTAATTATGTGAATGATTTAGTGATTGGTATTCATACAAGGCATAATAGGCCTATTTGAGTAAGTTAAGGAATGTTAAGAGAAAGAGAATAAAAGAGTTTTTTGAGGATCATAATAAGGTCATTTAGAACATAAAATTTAATTATAATATCATTCAATAATATCCTATAGAATTTCTAAGTATGAAAAACAAGTCCAGTTAACCTAATAACCCTAGTAAGAGGCATGTTTGAGAAAAGAAGCCTAGAGTCTATTTTGAGAGGGGTAGAAGGTTGAGAAGAGATAAAAGAGTTAATTTTAAGTTTATATAACATCAGATATGTTTTTATAATGTATGAAAAAAGATATATATATATATATATATATATAAAAGAGGTCACCATATGTTGATTAAGAAACAAGGTGTCTTGAGGTGATCAAGTTATCTTAGTTGGGTTGGAGCTTAGTCAAGAGGGAGTGGGAGATTCCTTGTAGATTGGATCTTGAATAATTTTTATTAAAGTGGATAATTTTATGCTAAGTCACTTAGGGGTTTGATGTCTCCTTGTAGTTTGGATCTTGCTAAAGGATTACTTAGAGTTGGTGCTTGGCTAGTGAGGGGTTGGTGTTCCTTGTGGGGTTGGTGCCTTAATAATGTTAATATATTACTTATAATATAGTATTACAAGTGGTGTTTCAGTGGTTTTTATCCCTCATGATGGTTTCCCACATATCTCTTGTGTTCATGTGTTAATATCTTTCTTCATGTTTATGTGATTGCTTCTCTATGATTTACTTGATCACTATATTGGTTTGAAACATTATTGAATGATATATGGGATTGAAATAAAAGTTTGTACATTGATTCACCCCTAGTGTTTTTTCTTCCAATAGAACACATTTTGATAAGTTAGGTCCATTTTACTTTTATTTTATATATAACCTTCATGATATGATCCTAGTACTAAACTTACCTATAAAGTTTTGTGTTTATTGCAAACAAATATATTTTGAATTTTGCATCCAATAAACTCTTAGGTCTTAATTATTCACTTAGTATGTGTCATGATTACTAAGGTTTATTTAAAACACCAGTATTTCATGCTTTCTTTATTCCTTTTTTCATTACAACATTCCCAACATTCCTCCTTGATGAATATTATTTGTTAATTGATCATACTCCTTTAGTTTTCTTTTTTTTTTTTCAATATAATACCTTGGATAGGACCAAGCCTTCCTCACAAACATCCTCCTATCATCCATAAAATATTTTTCATTTTTAACATTTACCTCATTGGTATATCTTTTGTGAGTTGTAGTGTAAGACCTTATATAGGACCAGAATTTCTTCACAAAGTATTCTCAAATATTCATACCATGATTAGTCATAAAAATAAATATACTTCTTGCCATTGACATTATTTTTAATCATATCTCATTTAATTATGTTTTACATTATTCTCAATTAGATTTAGTGTGTTTTACATTTTATTATTTTAATTCATTTACGTTTTACACACTTCTCAACTAGATTTAGTGTATTTTACTTTTCATTTTATTTTTGGCATTTACTTATGTTTTACACATTTCTTAACTTGATTTAGTGTGTTTTACATTTTTTACCAATTATTTATGTTTTACATACCTCTCAACTTGATTTAGTATGTCTTATGTTTTATCATTTCAATTTACTTATGTCTTACACGCTTTTTAACTTCATTTAATGTGTTTTATATTTTATCATTTACTTTTATCTTGCATGCTTACCAAAATTATTTAGTTTGTTTTGATAATTTATTTTTACATGAAATATAGTATATTTTACATTACATTTCTAAATTTTACATTTAATTTTACATCATTCTTTTTAATCATGCATTTATTCATAATTTCTAGAAAATAATCCAAAAATACATCATATATTTTCTCATAAGCATATATCAAAATATAAACATGTGAATTAAAAAAAATAAATCCATCCATAACATCCACGAGTCATAACAACAAATATATATATATATATATATGGATCCAATGTTTCAAACAACACAATAACAAGATCTAAGCATATCATAATAACAACATTATGGTTTTGGTCTACCCTAACCATATATATATATATATATATATATATATATATATATATATATATATATATATATATATATATATATATATATATCAATGGATCCAATGTTTCAAACAACACAATAACATGATCTAAGTATATCATAATAACAACATTATGGTTTTGGTCTACCCTGACCATCTAGTCGATGGACCACACTATCCATTGATGTCTGAGATAGTCCCCTCTGAATGGTACACTATAGTGACTCTATCTATGAACACATGCCCTTTAACTATCCTTGTAGATTGATGATCTGGGCATGTACAAGTCTCAACCCTCTAGATGTAACCATATGAACACCCCACTCCTCGGCCACTATTTTCCAAGCACATAGCTCTCCATCACCCACTCTTAGTGTTAAATGTGTTGTATATCCTCATCTCCATAGATCTTACAATGTCTCACTAAATAATCAAAACCAACTAGCATAAACTAGGGAATATGGTATAATATAATTAATCATATTGATAGTATCATGATGTGGAAACACATCATCTAAAATATCATGGTGTGATACTCATACTACCAAATACCATTTTAACTCCTTCTCTGAAGTATCTACAAAACACAAACCAAATGAAAATTAGATCTCACATTTATATAAATATCAAAATCAAGATCTCACATTTATATAAATATCAAAATCATCTATCTAAAAATAATATATCTATTTATATACATAATAAACACCAACTACATATCAAAACATGAATCACTCAGCAATAATAGTCTCTCCATCAACATGTTTTCCAAGTATCTCCACTGGAGCATGTATCTAAGGGTGTTGTAAAACTAGGTTAGAGAACATGAGCACATCATGGTCCACTATGAATCCATCACTCTATGGACCATCTCTCTTTAGTATGCACCATAAGATCTCCATTGTCAGTTACCTTGCCTATGGCTTTTCCTCCTCCTACACCTCCACCTACATCCATACTTATTGATGTATACATCATCATGGTGATCATGGTGGTAACCATAAATCCTATTATGGCACAACAAGCACCACCTACACATATTCCTCCACTACCATATCCACCTCCTTTATCATTACTCTTGACTCTCCTTATTTTAATTATCATTGTCTCATCTAAGGCCTCGATCAGTGTGGTTGAATGACAGGCACATATGCATGCATGCCTACATCTTCATTACCCCTACAATCCCTTGCATGTCATGCCTAATATCTAGGCACTACTATAAGTGTATTTAGAGGTGGAAACCCTAGCTGACCAGGTATGTAGGCAATAGGATATAGCTCTACCCACTATTTGTAATGTCTAGTAATACAAACACAGGATAATATATGAGAAATAGTTGGCTAAGAAGGTGAACTAGCTACAATAATTGCATATGGCTACCAAATAATATCTCCTCATGTGATAATATATAATGTTTGGATATGAGGTACATCGCACAACACATGATACTATTTCCATCTTAGAACATGAGGTAAACTATCATCTATATCATGGGGTATCCCAATTGGTTGATACTTATGAAATCTCTCATGGATATAATTACTAATAAAAATTACAAGGCCCATAGTCATCTTTCCACATGAAATAATGTTATACAAAACATACACTAATTACACCCAAATAAATATCCCTAAGTCATACATAGTAGTACCCTACTCTAGAATTAAATGACACAAGATGATATTGTATAGTGGTGTAATCACCCAAAAGTGGTATTTGAGTGCTAAGAGTGATACTTGAGACTACCTATCCCTATCTTAACCCTATACCTATCTTAGAGCCTATTATCACACTTATCTAGCCTTATTGTTGGCCATAGACATCCCTAGTCAGCTCTAAAGTAGTCACAAACCCTCATTTCCCAATCATAACCCTTTATGCTTAATGTTCTACCATCTAGACAATAGTTCCATAATAAGAACACTAGCACCATGTGGCGCTAGTGTCCCTAAAATAGTATTAATGTCATTTTCCCTATATTTTCTCAAACATATCTCTTTTCAAAACAAAATCCTTCTAACATCATCCTAGACATATTTTATCATTTAAAAAATCAATAGAATAATATAAATACATGAATTTTATCCCTCTAAACACTATATGGAAATTAGATGTAAAATACACTTTTATACATGAAACAAGTTGAGCACAATTAAGGTTATCAATCCCTATTCTATCATACTTTTTCATACTACCATCTATAACAACCCTAAGCTTAGATTTTATAGACTTCCAATCTCAAACACATTCAAGACACTTAAGGCTGCTATGATACTAGCATCACTTTCACTTTCACCAGCACCTAGGTGGAAAGAACTACATCAAGATTGATCCCTTAGAGTATTGGTATGTAGGTAACTCTCTTCACAATGGGGCATTGAAGATGTCTAGCCTATCTTACTAATGAACAAAATTCTTATCTCATGCTCTAGTAGTATGGAACATTAGGGTTTACATAATAAATTATTCATTATAATAATAATATAGGGTTTTAAAAGTCATGCACGTAGGAATAGACCCTTGACATCTAGACACACGTGCACCTAGAAGTTGAAGACACTCCTACACAAAGGACACTACCACCACTTTACCAATAATGAAACTATTATATAATTATGTCACTATTGTCCAAGAGAGATTCTAACATAGGTATCTAGTTTACAACACTTATACCAAATTCCATCTTAGTTTCTGGCACTCAAATCATCTGTATCATAGGTTTTCTAGCTAAGTCTTTATTTTCACTAGTTATTAATATTTTTAGAAAATTCAAAACTAGTAAATTCTATAACAAGTCAGTGGTTGTATTTATTTCATATTATTTCCATGATTTATTTTATTCATACCTTTAATTAAACATAGGATTTACATTTTACTAAGTCCTAAAAGGTTAAAACATTTGGTGAGCCCAACTTACTTCGAACATTGCACAAACCCTAACCTTAGATAACCCTAAGGTTTACATTTTTAGCACTCATATTTTAAATCCATATATATTCTAATTTTTATTTCATATAATCATGATACTAATGAAAGAAGAAGTCAATCACTTTTGGATGCAAAGTCTAATACTTTCATTTGCATGTTTATCCCCTTTAATTGAAAATAAACTTAGAAAAGACATAAACACATATATAGATGATGTCTTATATCAATTAAAATGTATGTCATTCTTCATTATATCTCTATCATGTCATTTTTATCTTATTTTAAATTAAATTAAGAAATAAATACTTACATACATATTGGATCTATTACATAAGCTAACGACTAGGTTTCAAGTTTCAATGTCATATCTTATGCATAGGAAAGAATCTCTTTCTCCTCATCTCTATGAGGGTGATATATAAATTCCATCTAACCAATTCCATTATATCACTCCTCCATGAGATGAATTATCCTATACCAATGTCATTAATCCCCATACTCATCCCATTCACACCTATTCCCTATAGGGTGTGTGCCTACATATTCAATAAGAAGTAGCTAGGGTTTGCACCTATGAGATTATAAGGGGTCAAATTACCAGTATGAAAAAGCTAATATCAAATTTATATAATCAAAATTAGTTATTAATTGAATAGGACACATTATTGTAAAATCACATTACATGTACATAGTCTTCAGAATATGCTAGCGTAAACTATGTATATGCATCTACCTCTAAAAAAGTTGTGCCTAACACTCTTTCATCTCCAAATCATAAATCACAACAAAGTACATCTAAAACTAGTGATTTAAAAAGAATTAAAAGATAAAATAATAGTTTAATTGAGGTACTAAGGGAAATGATTAAATCTAATTTGATTAACCTACCCCCTCTACACCTAATGAGGAGATTCAAATATTATTGTGCATAGTATATAATGCATGGGCACAATATCAATTCATGTTTAGAAATAAAATAGAAAATACAATAGATAATTGATAAAGATGACTCAAATAGTGATACATCATCCAAAAAGCACATAAATGCACATATATAAATTTAAAAAGGGTCAAATTCATAAATAGTATAAACATGGTTACCAAATCATAACTCAAAACAATAAAAGGTTCATAAAGCATAATTAGAGCAATAAATAGTACAAGTATAGGTAAATCAAGTAAAATATACAAATATACCTCTCCAAAATTAGGCTCAAATTTCAAAATGGTATGATTTTGGTCACAAATATCTATATCAATTTGATTATCATGGTCAAGTTTTGGGCATGCAGGCCCAAGGCATCATTACTCCTATTCTAGTAGTCAATAATTTGGTCAACAAGGTTTGGGATTTATTGAACATCCTAAGGAAAATCATTCAAAAATATAATTTATCAAGGAAAAAATTTCATATACATAATAAGTGTCATAAAAAGAGAAATAAATTAAGTTTCAAAGACAAAATAATGCTAATCCAATAAGCATTCTCAAAAGAGGCTTTCTATCAAAAGAGCCTCTACAACACTATATGTCTACAATAAGCATATTTTCAAAGGTAAAAATCACAATCAATATTCTAAAGCATAATTTAGATAGGTCAATTCCACAATATGAGGAAATTCCATCTAAAATTTTAGGTTATTATGATTTTTATGATTTCAAAGATGAACAATACACAGATTCATACTGCAACACTATCAACTCTAGCATAGCAATCACACTGCATGAGAGATTACCATTCCTATTTTTAACATAGTCCATAGTGATAGTGAGTCTCCCATGAGACTCATTATCTATGATGATATCTCTCTTCTTTTACATACTTTCCATCCCTCTTGTTCCTTGTACATAGTTCATTTTCATATTACTTGTACATAGCTTATTTCCAAAAAATCCAAAAACATTATAACATGTTAAAAACATAAAAACTTTAAAATTATTACTCAAAAAAAAAAAAAATAGATTGTATGCATTGTTATGTTTACATTTATTATATTTGTCAAACACTACATATGCTAGCTATCTTAGTATATTCAGTTTTATCATAGATACATGCTTCACTTGTTCTTGTCAAGTTCTTAGAAATTACTTACAGGTTTCAGGTCTACTAAACTCATCTATACTTGTTATTATCTACCCACTAGGGGCATATATATCAATACATGGGTCTTCACTTGACACACTCACGCACTTGGGGGCATCCTATACATAGTTTTGATCACCATGCTCTATCCTTATATACTCTACATTCCATATTTAGCATTGTTATATCTTGATATTGATCATTGCTACTCATACTTAGATTTTTTACCTACTATTACCTACTTTAGACTCACCATATGTACATCCTATCTCTTACACATATTTGTATTACATATTCATGCATACTTTCATTTCTAACTTACATAGTTTATACTTGATTGCATTTCTATGCTTATCTATTTGAGGTCATTTAAATGTCATTTTTTTGGCATTATGCCACTTATATTCACAATATGTATGATTTGGACATTTTACCATGTCCTTGTGTATGCTTTCTTGATTATGTATGTGGACATTTTAAAATATCCTTCTATGTGGATTTAATCCAACTTGATTATTGCTTGCATATGTAGACATTTGAATATTTAATTTTATGTTTTATTTTCTTATATTTATTGAAATGTGCCCATGTTCCTTGTATTATGGCCCCTTGGCCTACTTTGTATACCTTATGTGTTTTATATGTATGATTTCTTATATGCGTCATGGCCATGACACTTGTCTTTATTTGTTACACACACTTATTTTCAATGCCATGAGGAACTTCATGCATCATCCCTTCCTACTTGGGTGCTATGATGGACATCATGCCCTATCCCCCTAGGTAGCCACCCAAGTTTACTCATATGTGTTTTTACATACATTGATTACATCTATCTTAACACCCTTGTGGAATACTAAACATAACACATGTCTTACATTACATACTTATGCTCATATTTTCTTACATTATGATGTTATATATTCACATGAAGTAATTAAGGTAGGTGTGTCCTTTCAAATGAAGTAATTAAGGTAAAACATAGTGTAAACTAGTTTTTTAAATCCCAATCAAGTAACCTTCCATCCACTTCTAACGATTCAAAACCTCTCAATAAAGCTCTCTACAACATATATTAGGAAATTATGGGAGATAATTGAGAAATAATCCACCAAATAAGACTACATGAGGTAGATCTCAACCACTAAGTTGAACGTTCACCTACCTTATTATCCTAGATCAATATGAGAATGTTGTAATGAAGAACATATTTTCATCCATACTATCTACTTTTATGAGATTTTCTATGAAGGACCCTAATCAATTTATAGTTAAATTTAAGGTCTTATGTCAAACATATAATTACAAAATTGATTATCATAAATTGAAATTGCTCCCTTCTACACTCAAAGATTCAACCATGAGATGTTTCATGGGTTTACAACTAAATTTCATTCACACATGGGATCAAAAATAAAATATATTCTTGAATAAATATCAAGACTATTGTAGAGTAAATCACATAAAAAATAATTATTCTGCATAAAATAAAAAGAAGATGAGAATATGGAATACTATCTTGACCATTTCCTCTTTACACATAGAATATATGGATATGAGTTAGAGTAAGATTTGAGAAAAAAAAATCTTAAAATGATTGGATGATAATTCTATATAATCTTTGAACCTAATAGAAAAAGGAGATGAACAAACTTGGTCTCAATGATATAGATAAACTATACAAGAATTATTCAAGAATAAGGGCTAGTGTCAAGAAAATGAAAATAATAAAAAGAAGAAATGATGTAGGAAACTTCATGGAGAAATTTTTAAATCTTAAAATAGACATTTTCATCCAATTAAATACGACACTAGATGACTTACAATTAAAAGCTAATTCCACTACTAAATCATTGGCTATGTATTGTCCAAAATGTAGATTTAAACATGCATTATGAGATTTCCCTCTTTATAAGATAAACATGAATGGTAGTTGTGATAAAAACAATCATGATACTAAAAACTATGCTCTCCTAACTATCTTTAAAAACTAATTGAAATAGGCTATCCAATAAATAAAAGAGCTCAACTATATACAAAGACATAGAAATCATTTTTTCCACAATCAAAACCAAAATCATTTCATTCCAAGAGCTCCTTATAACACATGGATGATTCCATGGGATGGACAAGCATGGGGACCACCAACATGGGGTTCATAATGATGGATACCACAACTATAAATGTCTTAACCTCATTAACAACCATAGATGTCATAGTTCAATCAACAACCATGGGCAAAGAAATAATGGGTATCCAAACAAGCTTTTGTTAGGTTTGTGGAGCTAAAAGCTTCACTGATGCAAACAGGAGAGGAGGTTGCAGGAGAGTTGCTGAGTGTCAGAGACACCAGCGTCGGTCAGGCCAACCGACGTCGGCAGGATAGGGTAAGAAGGCAACCGACGTCGGTCAGAGATCGGCCGGCGTCGGCGACCCCCAGGCAGACAGGGACCGGCATCGGTCACCTGTGTGGTTCGACTGCGAGATAATTATGGGCAGTTAGCTAATGAACCAAGTGTTTGCATGATCAGGTCTAATTATAGACTGAGAGCTGCAGATCTAATTATTGTAATTAGATGTCTAATTATTGTTTGGATGAGATCTATATAATAGACTCATGGTTGTATTGGAAAAGTGTGCTAGGGAGTAAGAGAGCATAATTATAAGCCCCTTCTGTGTGTGAGGTAGAGCAATGGTGCGTTCCTCCTAGTGCCTCAGTACCAGGTGTGTTGGTGCTGGATTGGAGAGCCAGCTGGGTTCTTCAGGAGTGTAGGATCTTGGTCACAGTTGCATGGCCTATATAGGAGATCTACATGGTAAGTAAGATCATTGATCTGCAGGTGTATGTGTGTGCAAGGTCGAGATTCACAAGTGAGCAGAACCGTTGTTTGATTTGTAGGTGTGCAAGGTCATATAGACAGCAACACAACAGGGAGCAGTATCAGGCAGGATCTACTTGGAGTACAGGTGTGTACTCGAATAGAGCTAAGAGGAAGGCAAGGGAGTTCCTTCCATAAGTATGGTCTATTGAATTGCAGGTTGTTGCAGATTCATGGGAGATCTACTTGAAGTACCTTGAGTACTTGTGGAGCACGTGGAGTGCTTGTGGAGTGTGTGGAGCACTTGTGGTGTGCGTGGAGCATGGGAGGTGAACACCAACTCTATATTTGAGTTGGGTGTTGGGACCTGTGAGAGGGAGAGCTTTGGGGAGAAGAATTACTGTTCACTTGAGGTGTGGGAAACCTCTGTAAGGTGGTGGAAAAGAAGTGGCATCTTCTTTATTGTATTCTTTTCTGTATAAAGTGTTAATACAAGTTGTGTATTGTCTCTCATATGCTGTGTTATTCTGAATTCTAGTTACTTGTTGATTCTGGTTATTTCCACATATTAAGTTGCTTGAAGTTTGGTAATCAATTGTATGCTTCCGGTGTTTCGCATTCCTGACAAGTGGTATCAGAGCCTTGGTTGTAGGTTCTTGAGCTTGATACCAACAAGTGGTATCAGAGCTAAGGTTGCAGGAAGCAGGGTTGTGTTTTGCTTACAGGGCACTCTCAGGGGTTTCTGATCGAGTGGGAGTAAAGCAATGGTAGATTAAAGTAAGCTAAGAATGGAGGAGTTGAAAAGCACAGATGGTTACTCACGGTCCTATGGAAAGAAAGAGCAGGGAAAAGAAGATTGTTGGTTGGTAACAGATCAGCATGAAGAAACTGAAGATACAAATGTAGCAGGTGTTGTTGCACAGGATGTGTTTGCAGGTTTCTTGGGTAAAGTTGAATCTTGGATAAAAGATTCGGTTGCCTCTTTCCATGCAGCCCCAGGTAGAGGAGCTAGTAAGCCTTGCCAAAGAATTGGCAAAGGGGAAGTGAAGCTGAAATTGTAGGCGGCCAACACACAGGTGTTGATGAAGGTCATGCAGGTCCCAGGTCTGGAGATTTGGCTAATTTCTTCAGAAAGATTGGGTGATGAGAGATGCACAAGAACTCTCACAGCGGTAGCACTTGAATTAGCTGGTGGTAAGAAAATAGGTATACTTTATCTACTTGTTTATATTACTGATTCTTCTTCTGTTACAGAGACGTGGCTTTGTAGGCTTGGTCACATGAGCAGGAAGGAGATGCATGTTCTTAAGTGGAAGACAGATATATTTGACAGGCTTAAGAACTGGAAAGCCTTGGTGTTCTTGGAGGAGATGGCGGATAGAGTTCAGTGGATGGTGCTAGATACTTCTGAGCAGAGCAGTTTGGACATGGGTTTTGATCCAAAGGAGCTCGCGGGTAAAAAGTCATCACTCACAGGCGAACATAGGTACTGGCGTCGGTCAGGAGGAACCGGTGTCAAACAGACAGGTGCCGATGTCGGTCATGTGCAGACCAAAGCCAGCAGTGTCGAGTAGGGTAAGATCGACGTCGGTCATGGGACCGACATCGGCAGTAAGTAAGACCGATGTCAGTCAGGAGGACCGACATTGGTAGCAGGGACACCAGCGCTGGCAGGCTGGTAGTCAGGTACAGACGCATGGAACTGACGTCGGTCAGATGCAGACTGTGGGGTGGCTGAGGTCGGTCACTGTAAAGAATTTTAGGTGGATAGCATGTTGTCAAGGAGTCTCAAACACCCATACGGAGGACTGAAGGCGTAAGTAGGCCCTCAAATTCATGTTCCTCTTCTTCATACTTGTTGCTGATTATAGAGCAGGAAGGATCCAGGAAACAGGTGTGAGCTAGGCAGGATTATGATGCAGAACCAGACGGGAGTTTTGGTAGGTTTACCAACTGGATGAAAGCACAGAGACGAATGGATTCCTTAGTAGAAGAATAGAGAGAATGGATACGTGAGATGAAATACCAGGCATATGGTCTTTAGAAGCTGCAGGACAGTGGTACAGGTTTTGATAGGTGGAGGACGAAGCATGGCTTCAGTCAATGTCAGGGTATCTACTGTGGTTTGTCTTACTAGGTGGATGATGAGTCGCGACATCATTCTATTGCTGTATGTGGATGGTATATTTGCTATCAGGGTTAGTACATACAGGGTTTTGCTAAGCTAAGGGTAAGATTAGTTCAGTGGCATGTCATGAGGAGTTTGGAGCAGCGAAATTCTTTGACATGGGAGGCATGGAGATCACAGGTTGATTTTGTCTCGAGTGGGAGCTGATGTGAATCAGGTGTTGGCGAGGTTCGGGATGCAGAACCGGAGCACACTAAGGGCTGGACAGGTACAGTGTCTGAAATCACATGAGGTTTGGTATAGACCTGAGTATTCCCATGCAGTGGGAGCTGTCAGAGTTAGGAGCCAATTCAGGGAAGTGGGTTCTCAGGTTTTCTGAGAGGGACCGGCAGCAGGTGTTGCTATGCAGGGTCAGAACTTCACTACATGTGTTTGTAGGATCGGATGTGGCAGGGTACTCGGATGACAGGTGGTACACCACGGGATGTGTGGTGGGTTGTCTTCAGGTGGGAGCTTGAAGAGGGATACAAACCAGGAAACAGATTAGACAGAATATAGGTATAGGTACAGTGCAGCTATTTATCTCCAAGTGGAAGATTGTTAGGTTTGTGGAGCTAAAATCTTCACTGATGCAAATAGGAGAGGAGGTTGCAGGACAGTTGCTGAGTGTCAGAGACACCGGCATCAGTCAGGCCAACCGATGTCGGCAGGATAGGGCAGGAAGGCAACCGACGTCGGTCAGAGATCGGCCGGCATCGGCGACCCCCAGGCGGACAGGGACCGGCGTCGGTCACCTATGTGGTTCGATTGCGAGCTAATTACAGGCAGTTAGCTAACGAACCAAGTGTTTGCATGATCAGGTCTAATTATAGACTGAGAGCTGCGGATCTAATTATTGTAATTAGATGTCTAATTATTGTTTGGATGAGATCTATATAATAGACTCATGGTTGTATTGGAAAAGTGTGCTAGGGAGTAAGAGAGCATAATTATAAGCTCATTTTGTGTGTGAGGTAGAGCAATGGTGCGTTCCTCCTAGTGCCTCAGTACCAGGTGTGTTGGTGCTGGATTGGAGAGCCAGCTAGGTTCTTCAGGAGTGTAGGATCTTGGTCACAGTTGCATGGCCTATATAGGAGATCTACATGGTAAGTAAGATCGTTGATCTGTAGGTGTATGTGTGTGCAAGGTCAAGGTTCACAGGCAAGCAGAACCGTTGTTTGATTTGCAGGTGTGCAAGGTCATATAGACAACAACACAACAGGGAGTAGTATCAGGCAGGATCTACTTAGAGTACAGGTGTGTACTCGGATAGAGATAAGAGGAAGGCAAGGGAGTTCCTTCCATAAGTATGGTCTGTTGAATTGCAGGTTGTTGCAGATTCATGGGAGATCTACTTGAAGTACCTTGAGTACTTGTGGAGCATGTGGAGTGCTTGTGGAGTGCATGGAGCACTTGTGGTGTGCGTGGAGCACGGGAGGTGAACACCAACTTTGTATTTGAGTTGGGTGTTGGGACCTGTGAGAGGGAGAGCTTTGGGGAGAAGAATTACTGTTCACTTGAGGTGTGGGAAACCTCTGTAAGGTGGTGGAGAAGAAGTGGCATCTTCTTTATTGTATTCTTTTCTGTATAAAGTGTTAATACAAGTTGTGTATTGTCTCTCATATGCTGTGTTATTCTGAATTCTAGTTACTTGTTGATTCTGGTTATTTCCGCATATTAAGTTGCTTGAAGTTTGGTAATCAATTGTATGCTTCCAGTGTTTCGCATTCCTGACAGCTTTAATTATAAAAGGAGGTTTCTACAACAAGTTTTGATGCCTCCCTATACCAATCAACTTCCACAAATTGAACAAGTAACATATCCCCAACTACATATATAACAAGTATAAAACCTCAAAAATAGACTGGTAGCTTGTTAGCTAGAAGTTGTGTGCACATTGTAACATATAGAATATAGGTGACACATCATATGGTTTACAAAGGTGTAGACAAGGAATATCAGTGACAATTCATATGGCTCACAAAGTTGATTATAATTTATTTATTGTTAGATTATTCTTGGACTCGGTCCAAATATTTGTTACAACAACTTAGAGGATGCACTTGTAGTAGGAATGAAAGGAATAGTTTGGAGGTTACAAACAATTGAAAACATAGTATAAGTAACCCCTTTTGGGATTGTAATAGGCTATTGATGTTAATTAATAGTAACATTAAATTCAATATAAGTAATTAAAAGGTCTTGATCTATATTAGAGTAATGCCTAAAATGATAATTTGTACTTGAGTGTAGAATTGTAGATAATCTTAATAGATTTGTATGAGTTATTTACATATTGTGAGAATATATGTTTTTAAATATCCTTTCTATGACTTTTAGTTAAAATTACAGATAATATTTATACTTTAACTCACTTTATCTTTTAGAATAATATATGAATGGTTTTAGCATAGGTGCATTCAATGGTTGTGGATAATACATTGTAATAGCTTAAATCTCTACATAATCCTTTAGAATGATCTTCATAATTCTTGTAGTTCTTTGCTCTCCTTTTTCTGAGATTAATAGTTATTCCTATAATTGTCATGTTTTGAGGTCTCTTAGGAACCACTACTAACAATGATGCAATGAGTGTGAAACTCATTATTTTTAGGCATGCTAAAGTGGCCACCTAGCAAAAGAGATGTAGAACATGGGTTAGACCATAAAATTATTGAGTTTGTAGAAAAATAAGTATAAAAAGTTAGTTTTTTTGAATGACAGATCATACAAGAACATATTTATGGTGAAATATATAAAATCTTCTAGTGTGAACTACTTGGATTATTAGCTAATTGGTTGGCTCATCTAGAAGATCATTGCTCCAAGTCTAAACCAATTGTTGGAATTGTATAGATTGAGGAGAAAATAAAATAGCTTCAGATGCTAGATAATATCTAGACTTTTGCAATAGGTCATTGGCTAGCCAAAACCATTGATGGATATATTTAGAGTTCATAGTATAAGGCTACGTATCATTTGAAGTGGTGTAAGATTTATTTGTGAGAGGTATAAGAGGGAAATTTTTACATTGACCCTTTACGTTAGTTAAGATGTTGGTTATGGAAAGAGAAATGGTACATTATCTATTTAAAATTGAGTAGTTGCTTCAGGTACCATGGGGATGTTTGCGATAGATGGGTGAATGGTGAAATAAAATGCATAAAGAGCTTGAATCTAAGGTGAAAATGGAGGGTCAACATGATCTAGACTGAAATAAAACACTAGAATTAAAATGATAATTGTAAAGATGGTGGAGGTGTAATCTCTTGAGGAACACTTATGTACTTATGACTAAGAGTAAAATAAGCAGGTGAGTAGGAGAAAAGAGTAAAGATGAAGAAAGATAAGGAGAGAGATGAAGGAAAAAGTGAGGAAAGTGGGCCCCATATTTGTAAAGGAGAGAATAAAATTATCAAGGAAAGAAGAGGAGATGAATTTGGTAGTGTAGAGGTAGATCACATTTTTAGTAATCCTACATGAAACATATATATATATATATATATATATATATATATAAGAGTATTCCATATTAATGAACTAGATCTATCATTTAAGGAGCAAAGATAAAGTCACGGTCAGTGAAGCTCATGTTAAAGGTCCTAAAATAAAGAGGATAAAGGTAATGATCATTCACCCTAGAAATGCACATCCCCCCAACCCAATTTTTTTCAACATAGTGAGAGTTTCGTAGAAGGTTTGGGAGACGATAAGTGGAGAGGACCAATGATTGAAGAATTCCATAAAAAAATAAGAAAAGTTTTAGATAAAACATATAACCAAATAACATAAGGGTTCATAGGAGAAAAAAATCGAGGCATAAAATCCTTAGCATTGACTTAGACTAGTCCACACATTCTTGATCAATTAAATAAGTGGATTGCACAAATACAAATTCTAGAAGAAGGGAGTAATTTAGACACTTCTTCATCATCAAATCTAAATTAGATGTAGCAGATAGTGAAGTCCCCACCTAAAGTAACACCAATAGTACCAATAAGTCTTATTATTTCATAAACACCTCTAATCCAACCACCAAGTTTTAAAGTTATGATAAATCCTTATATGGCATTGTAGTTGGGTGATTGTATCCATATTTCATAGTATGATGGGTTTACAGACCTTAAAAAATACATATAAACTTGTGATATGAAGTGGTAAGCTAAAGGAGTAAATGATGATTTAGTAAATAAATGTGAATTGGTTGGTGATTTATCAGGATGAGCCTTGGAATTTATATTTCACAAAGACATTGTCTAAGCAAGTTTTTAAGATGTGAAGAATTGACTTATCACAAAGTTAAAAATAAATAAAATTTCTAGCCAGACCATCCAAGACCTCAAGGAAATTCAACAAGGAGAAAAAGAGACTATTAATGACTACGATTGTAGATTTTTTGATGTAATGAGCAAGGTTAAATTTGTCTTGGAAGATAAGGATAAATATACTTGGTTTATAAAAGGCTTGAAACTAATAATAAGGTTTACCATTATACAAACATAGTATCCTATAAAATTAGAGGCAAGGATAGATGCAACATATGTATCACATATTGAAGATTGTGAATAAGCTTCACCCCCAAGTTCACAGATAGAGTATACACTACAAGTTCTCATAAAAAGTTTATATTAATAATAGGATGTAATAAAAATGCCAAGATTTGGTCTCTCGTGCATGAAGTGTGGCAAGAAGGACACCACAAAAATGAGTGTCCCCAAGTAAAAATGAAATTTTGTGATATAATTAGAATTTTGGGACATGAAACATCTCAATGTCATCTTCTATAGTACGTAAAGAATCTACATACATTGTATTGTAACTTTTGCAAATTCCATAATCATGATGAAAATAACTGCAAAGCCCTTTAAGAACTAAAAAATACATCACTAGAAATTCTTTTATGGTCATTATCTAGTAAACAACTATCACAACTCAAACTAATCCAATTTTTGAAACTAATAGATAAGGTACCAACCCTGATGCCACACCATGGGCACCAAAGATACCAACTTATGAGATTACAAAAATGCCTAGTTAGAACTAGCATGTAAAAAATTGGATACCTCTTATCTAGAATTTGAATTCTTGGAGTCTGGCAATTCCATAGTCACAATAGCTTATGTCAAAATCATAATTTACACAACCCTAATATGGTGGATATGTAGGTGTACAAAAAACTCAACCATGAAATGCCCAACTGAATCCTATGGACTTATAACTACAATAGTCCTATAATTAGTGATTTCAAGCTAATAAAGGAAGATGTTGATATAAGGGACATTATCAAGGAGGTGCATAAAAAGGAAAGGGAAATAGTTCTCAAATAAAACCTATTTAGTGGTATCTATGTGGATAATTAAACCATGTATAGATGAATTATATCTCAAATCCCTAATGATAAGCATACTATGCTTATTGTCATATGTTAGATAATCATGAAACTAAAGATTATCTAGTTTTATAAAATCAATGAGTAGACAAAGTAGTGTGAAATGTTAACCTAATCAATGAGGAGCCTTGACAAGACATTGTTATCTAGGTGGTAATGCAAAGATAGCATATGAAGTAAGGACTACCTCCTATCTAAATGTCTAAGGATCATAGCATAAAAAAGGTTCATGTAGATAAGTATCCTAAACCTACTAGCAATAAAGGCCCAATGAAGGAAACTATGCAGATTTTAAAAATAATTCAACAATAGGGGAATATGAAAGAAGATGATGCCACCATAGATGCAAATATGTATAGTCAAATTATGTGTATTATGAATCAATATGGAGAGGTGACTATATTGATAGATCTACATAAATTGCTTAGTACCCTACAAAATGAGGATATATCACATAATATATCTAACTAGATTCAAAATCTATTGGATTGTGAATAAAAAGGTCAACATAGAATGAACAAACTAGTTTGGTATGTTAAAATGAAAAAATTCTGGAACATTGATGTTAGGATGGACATTGAAATAGTTGGATATGAAATACCAAATGTCATCTTTCACTTTGATAGTAAAATAAAAATGATTCCTAGATTGACCTGGGAAGAAATTGGAAGACCTCCACTAAGATATAGTCTAGTTACACTTAATTTGGTAGATTATGAGAGAGTGGAACCCATTAGACAATTAGAAGATAGAGAATAAAATCATATACCTGAGCCTATGAGGAGACTTTGAAGTTATTGATATAAAGAAAATGACTACACATTACCCTACCCTAATTAGACTACATTTGTATATTAGACAGGTCTCACTAATAAGGACTACATTGACCCTACCCAAGATAGAATTCTACCCTGGGATACAATCTCCTCAATTAGTGGTGATTCAAATACCCATTTTTTGAACTATGCAAAAGGAGACCATGAAATATGGCCTTTGCATAGTCTTCATAATGGAGCATCAAATACCTTAGTATTTTACTATTGAGGATATCTGCCAATTCATTTTGTGCTTCCAATATTTTGTACCAGACATTGATCAAAGGATTAGTACACTCAAATATGTGATTAAAGGAATTGTTGTGAACTGGTGGCCAATTCTTTAAGAAAGAGAGGCTAGATTGGGACAAAATGTGTGAGATGATGATATCTTAGTTCCAATTACCAAAGAGAGTTAGAAGAGATTGAAAAATATTTCAAGAAGGAGAGTGTCTAGAGCTTCATATCCTCAAGTGCATTTAAGTTTGGAATTTAGAAGGTGTGGCTTCCAAGTATTGGGTACACTATTTCAAAAATACCCTAGGTGTTCTTCTGACTATGTGGTATATACACCAAGAGTGTCAGAGGGAAATAAAGTATTAGACATAGGTTCAAAGTGATTTCATTCAAGCATTCATTTTTTAGAGTGACAACCTTGTATAACATTAGATATTATAAAAGATAAAAGTGTTTCTATGCCATGGTAGGGTTAAAGATATAGATTATTTGATGGCATCTAATTCACAATAAAATGTAGTCAGTGATATGAATGATACCTTATCAATCTATTAGGAGGAGATAAAATACAAATACAAGGTTCAATCATGTCATATAATATAAGAACAAGATGATTCCACCTCAAACTCAAAAATTTAAGAGGATATGGATCTCATAGACTTGTTTATGCCAAAAGGAGAAGTTGAGCAGTTATGAGAGGTAGTCACATACTAGACTAAGGAAGAGAGACTGTGGCACATTAAGGTACTTGAAAGGGAAGGATAATGGATATTAAAAGACACTATTCCTAATGAGGGGTGAAATTTTTATCAAGAACCATTGAAGGAATATGTTGTAAATAGTGAGACAGAGGATGCTCCAAAAATGGCACATATAGGGGATTATTAGACACAAATGGATATCTCAAAAGTTATGCAACTTTTAAGGTAAAATCAAGATTTGTTCCCTACAAATTTTATAGATTTCAAGGGTTTAGATACCTTACTAGGAGAAATTCACATCAAATTGAAAGAGTGTGCATGCCCTATAAAGGAAAGACCATATTGTTTGAACCCCAATATGAAGATGAAGGTCAAAGCTGAGATAGAATGCATGCAAGAAGCAAGAATCATCTTCCTAATAGAGAAATAAGATTGGGTAAGTCCCATGATAGTAAAAACAAAGAATAAAGGTGAAATTTAAGTCTGTGGGGATTATCATAGTCTGAATGATGCTTGTGTCAATGATCCCTTTCATATAGCATTCACTGATGAAGTGCTAGAGGTTATCATCAGACATGAGGTATATTCATTCATATATGGATTTAGCAGCCATCACTAGATACCAATCATAGAATAAGATATATTTAAGACCAAATTTACCATAAAATGGGTCTCCTTCACCTATAAAGTGATGTCATTCAAATTAAAAAATGCAACTGTGATATTCTCTAGAGCTATTGTGACTACATTTAAGGATTTTATCCATGACTTATTAGAATTCTACTTGGATGATTGGGTAATGTTTTCATTATTTATCAATCACCTATCCAAACTTAAATTGATTCTATAAATATGTAGGGCACTAGAAATTGACCTAAATTTAAAGAAATCTTTATTTTTTAATACCCTTCGAGGTTTTGGTGGGACATGTAGTATGTAGCAAAAGAATTCTTATGCATTAGTCTAAGATCAAATTAATTATTGGGATAACACCACAAATAAGTTCAATAAAGGTATGGTATTTCTTGGTTCATATTGGTTATCATATAAATCTTATTAAAGGATATTTAGCTATATCCACACCTTTGGAAAATAATTTGCAAAGGCATGCAAGTATTATGGACAAAAGATTGTCAAGAGGCATTTATTAACCTAAATAAAGTTTAGTGACTACACCAATATTAGTATTTCCATATTGGAGTAAGCCTTTTTACATTCACATAGATGCCTCAAGGATTATAGTGGGAGTGATGTTGGTATATCCAAGAGAGGGAGGAATGGATCACCCCATTTATTTTGTGAGCAAAAAATTATCTCCTGCAAAAAAAATTACACTACAATAGAGCAGGAAAATTTAGTCATGGTGTTTGCACTACAAAATCTTAGACACTACCTATTAGTGACACAATTTGAGTTATTCATATATCACCAAGGATTATGATACCTAGTCAATAAGCCTATGCTTGAGGAAAGATTTTTCAAATGGATAATGCTCTTTTAGGAGTTTTAATTTTGCATAAATTTAAAACTTGTGTAGGAGAACATAAGACTAGACCATTTGAGTAGACTACATAATGGAGAGAAACTAAAAGAGATTCAAGATAAGTTTTTAGATGCACATCTTTTTTGAGCATCTACAATTCTAGAACACTTGGAGGAAATTGCCCAGTTTTTGGAAGAAGGGATATTTCCATTACACTGTCTAGAAAGAAAAAAGAAACATTTAATCATAAGAGCCTTACCATATTCCATAATCAATGGATTTTTATATCATTTGATCAAATATGAGGTTCTATGCAAAGTATTTTTAGAACATGAACATCCATAAATACTTGAAGAAACACACCAAGGAATAGTTGGATGTCATTTTGCAAGTGATTCTACTATAAGGAAGATTTTACAGAATGGTTTATGGTGGCCTCACTTATTCTAGGATAAAATTTAGGTAGCATAATGTTGTGATGTATGATATTGCATGGGAAAGCCAAACTAGTAGGATGAAATACCATTGTAATCAATTCTTGCAATAACAACCATTTGAGTAATGGGGGATAGACTTTGTATGGCCAATAAATATACCTAGTAAATGCAATCATGCTTGATATATCATTTTTGTGATGGATTATTTTATGAAGTGGGTTGAAGATGTTATGATGACTAGTTATGGTGTGAAAAATGCCACAAATTTTCTCTATGAAAACATCATTACCAAGTTTCGTTGTCTAATAAAATTGGTAAGTGATAGAGGTACCCACTTCTTTAATAAAATAATTAAACCCCTCACTAATGACTTCTTAATTACACATAATAAAATTATCACCTATCATCCTCAAGCAAATGTCTGGGGAGAAGTAGTGAATAAATTTATAGTAAAGATGCTTATGAAAATTTGTGATGTATAACAAGATGATTGAGAGGACTAACTTCTTAAAGTTTTGTAGGATTATTGAATGCCTTATAAATGTGTGATAAGATTCACACCATTTTAAATTAACTATGGATTAGAGGCAATCATGTCCTTCGAATATGTGGTCCCTAGTCTATGTATAGCCAACATTATGTGACTGGATAACCAAGAGTCATTGACTAATCAACTGGTGGAGTTAAATAGTATGGAAGAATAATGTAGTAGAGCATCTGGATCCATGAAATACACAAACAAAGCCATAAAGTATGGCATGGAAAAAAGTTTCATAATAAGGAATTCCATGTAGAACAACCAATTTTATTGTATGATAGTTAGTTCTATGCATTTCCAGGTAAGTTCAATATCAGGTGGAAATATCCAAATTTTATTCATGAAATATCATAGCTTAGGACTATGGTTTTGAAAGATCTCCATGACAATATTCTTTCAGGATGAGTGAATGGTTTTAGGCTGAATCCCTACCTTTATTTAAGTAGATTTATGAAGTTGATGTGGTGATCTATTGTACCATCTTAGTTATCATTTCTAATTTTTTTTTTGTGTGCATTTATACTTGTTAATTCCTATTGTGTGCTTAGCATGCTATGCAATTGTATTCAAAATCACAGTAAAAAGAATAAGGAAGAATATTTTATCCCAATTGATCTTTAGAATAAGGGGTTGGTGAATCCATGTGGTAGAATAAAAATAATGGAATCTGACAACTATAAAGTCTAGGAGAATACATGAGAGAAGTGACCTTGAATTAATAATGGATAATGGTTCTTTTGGACTGTTAATGATGAAGCAAATGGGTGAATCAAAACATATCTCAAAATTAGATTCTATGACAAATTACCAAGGGAATAGATAGGTATAGATGAAGAATGGTATGATGGCACATTAAATCAAAGATCTAAAAAAAATCCAAGGGTATTCATCTCAAAATGATGGGTGCCACATTGGTAGGAAGTAATCTTGAAATTAAATGTTTCCACGTGTGTGATCAACTAGCAGTTCAACATTTCAAAGTGAATGGAGGAAAATAGGTGCACCAAAACCCTTAAATATATTATCATAATAGATTAGTCAACATTCTAACTTTTGGTTAGCTTGATCAATCTTTGAGAGTTCCTATGTCTTGTGTAATCTAAGTATTTCTAAGATTCATATTTTTACATAGCACATAGACACCAATGATGGTCATAATTGGTGGAATTAAGGGACTCATGGTGGATAAAAAATAAGATATAAGCATTGGCACCAATTTATCTCAGACCAAGCTTATATACCCTAAAGCCTATGAATTCATCAAAAAAGTAAATGAACACCTATTTTCACAATAAGGACCATAAGGCACACAACCCTAGTCATTTAAATTCTATAACATAGATATTGAAATGTAATCCATCTACCTACATTTTATGATTTTAGTGAAATCATGGAGTTGCTACTTGGAAGGTACAATGAAGGAAAGATCTATCTTGCTCCTAAAATTAATGTAAATGAAGATGCAATGGCTAAAGCAATAGGACTAGTATCACAGGGAAATTTGTTGAGGTTGTACAAGATGAAAATACCACCTATTTTACCTAAAATCAGAGTGTCATATAGCAAAGGAACATGTGTGGTTTAGTTGGAGAACATTCAAGATATGCCTATTCACATTCTCATAAAATAAATCATAAAATGATTTTGGTAGATGACCATGGCCACAAAGGAAGCCACAAAAGACAATAGATATTATAACATGCATAATTTTCAAGGGTAAATATTTTAATTAGCTTGATTTCTTAGTATTTGAATTGGTCATGAACATTTGGAAAGTGCAAACCTCTACAAAACACCCATTATAATACCAATTTTTGGTCTTCCTCTTAGTTTTTTCTTAATGTAAATTCCCTGAGGGTATTGTGCATCTAGATTTTGACTACTATACTAACATCACATTCCATCATATCATCTATAAATGGGTAGATAGTAGATACTTTGTGCAGTGTAAATTATTAAGCACATGGTGGGATGAGTTGGTTAAATTGGTGACTTCTAACCCTTGCATCTCATTGAAGGTGATGAAATAATTGGGACAACATGCCATCATTACAAAGTTATCACATGAAACTATAATCATATAAAATGCAAAAATTGGTAACTTGAGTGTGGCTTATGACACTTAACCCTTAGGTCCCTTTTGCTTACTCTCATGAACCTCATAGGCATCTTTTCACTAATTCTCAATCATCTATAGCCTTCTAAATTTTATCCTAGCTGAGCTAGATCCCTTTTTCCATGACTAATCCATCCCCCAAAGTCTTATTAACTTAAGACAATAGCACCACACTTGGACTATAGTGCCAGTGCTACTCATGTCTACTTTCAGTGCTCCTATCCAAGTATATTTTTGGCCCCAATGGTTAGTTTATTTTGGTTCCCCATCCTTCTCCTTATCGGCTTAATGTGAGTGTATTCAACCCATGACCCATAGATCTCTATAAAATCCCATTCAAATATCATTTATAAATGGTTTGAAAATATCACTAAGCAAGTAAGAATACAAACAAGACTACTCAAGCAATCTTCTTTATTCTCTACATATAGCCAGACAATATACTTACAAGCTTATTAAAATCTTTGCACTATTCCCTAACCACCTCAAGTACATCTAGTTTAAAAATTTTCATATTCATACAATCAATTTCATAAATTACTTTGAGTGGGAGAACTACATATGGCTTGATCCTTCTTTGGAGTATTAGTATGTAGGCAATGTGCCCACACAAGGGGTGTGGATACATGTTCATTGAATATTACACACACTAACCCCCACCTCTTTATTAAAATTGGTAAAATTACAATGGAGTATATGGTTTAAATATAAAGTCTTCTCTACATGGATCTCTACAGACTTCTAGTTGTTGAAACTTCATGGATAAAGTCACACAGACCTAGCAAACAAAACCTAGAAAGCTCAGACCCTCAAGACAATAGTGACAGAGGTGGACTATAATGTCAGTGCCACTCCTATCCACTTTTAGTGCTCCTATCCAATCATAAAACAAAGGTTAGATCTTAATTTTTGATAGTGTCTTAGTCCTACATAGTGAATCTCAGACCTTGTCTCAATTGTATCAGTTAGTTTCCAATTAAGTCTTATTTTCTCCATCTTATTACTATTTTTAGAAAAGTCAAAGTAGCTTAATGATTTCATATTTATTTACTAATTTTACTACTCATACCCTTTAACTAAATTAGTAATAATACATAAATATTTTTAAAATTATTAAATCATTTGGTGAACTCGACTTACTTCATTTGCACATAAAAACTTTAGAAACCCTAGGGTAAATTTCTTACTATTTTTTTCCCTTTTTTTCAATTTTTTACCTACATAATAAAATCATAAATTAGCATTAAATTTTAAATTTTTTTAATAATTTTAAAATAATTTTCTTTCAAACCCTAGTTGCCCATGCTAGGTCCCAGTATTTTCCCAATAATTTTATAATAATTTTATAATTTTTTACTAGCATATTAAAACCATAAATTCACTTCAAATTTCAAAATTCAATAGTAATTTTCAAAAATATTTATTTTTTCAAAACCCTAGTTGCATCTATTAGGTCTCTTTAAATCACCAATTTTCCAATAAATTTTTGATTTTTTACCTCCATACCTAACTCAGAAATTCACTTTAAATTTCAAAATCTCATAGTAATTATAAAATTAATCATCTTTCAAACCCTAGTTACATATACCTTTAAGTCCCACTGCTACTCTGAGGTATCACTTTACATCTATAATCATATTGAAAAAATGGATCTAACTTATTTACAAATATTTATTGCATTTTAGGAGATAATAAGGAGACCATACTTGGTCCTATTATGTACATGAATGTTGAAGTTTATCATATGCTAATAAAAAGCTTCATTATTTAATTTTCATGCCTACTTTTCATAATATGGGATTATATTAATAAATTCATTGTTAAACTTAGTAAGATACCTCTCCTTCAAAGCAAAGTTTACTTGTCTTGTTTCATTACTTGCTTTCTATCTCTCATATGGCAAAAATTTTAAGTTTATCATGCTAAACACATTAGAAATGTCATAGCACATGTCAAAGTTTCTTATTCATTTGTGCACCAATTCATGCTTTCTATCCCTTGATTTTTATCTCTCATATGAATTTTTTTTCAATTTTATCATGTTAAATACATTACAAATGTCATAGCACATGTCAAAGTTCTTTATGCATCAATGCACAATTCCATGCTCTCTATCCCAAACTTACTATATCTCATGTGGAATGCTCTTTATAATCATATTTTTATACAAATTATAACTCCAATTACATGAATTTTATCCCACATACATGGTTTCTACCTAGAGGATCCATTACATAAGCTAACAACCACCTGTCAAGTCTCAATATCATGTCTTATGTAGAGAAAACAATTTTCTTCTCCTCCTCTCCCCCAAGAGGGTGATAGCTAATTTATCTCTAACCAAGTCCATATTATCACCCATAAAAAAGGTGATTCAGCCCATATTATTATTCCTAATACATCCATTCAGCCTATATCTTCTTTAAATCCTCTTCAACATATGAGCTTACATGTTTAATCGAAAGCAACTAGGGTTTGCACTTGTGAGACTATAAGGGATCAAATCATCAGTATGAACAAGTTAATTTCAGATTTACAAACACAAAATTAGGTATTACATAATAATATCACAACATTGAAAAATTAGATTATAATACAAAATCCTCAAAGGCACCCTAGTGTCAATCATGTATATGCACCTTCACCTAGTCAATTGGTTGCAAGTGATATTACATGTCAAAACAAAAAATTAGAAAAAAGTAAATATATAACTAGTGATTCAAAAGGAATTAAATGATCATATAAGAGTTCAAGTGAGGTACTCAAGGAAATGATTAAATCTAACTTGATCAAACTACCTCCTCTACATCTAGTGAGAAGATCCAAATATTATTGTGCATATCATAGAATGCATGGGCTTCACACAAATTTATGTTTGGCATTGAATAAACATATACAATAAATAATTGCTAATTAGGACCCTATACAAAGTAAATTAGTCAAGAAATCCATGGTGACATAGGAACGCATTCACAAAAGGTCAAATTCAAAAAAAGTACAAAAGTGGTTATCAAAGTATAACTCAGAACAATAAAAGGATCAAAAAGTAAAATTAGAGCCACAAACTGTACCACAAGCATAGGTAAAGTACAAAAAAATGTAAATATACCTCTCCAAAATGAGGTTTAAATTTCAAAGTAGTATGGGTTTGGTTAAAAATATCTATAATGGTTTGATTATCAAGGTCAAGGGTTGGGCAAGCAGGATCAAGGCATCACTACTCCTATTCTAGCAATTAATAATGTTTGTCACAAAGGTTTGAGATTTATTGAACATCCTAAGGAAAATCATTCATAGACATAATTTATCAAAGAAAAATATTCAGATACAACAAAATTCAACACTAGCATTCCATTGGTTCAAATTCAAGATGATAATGATGAATGGAACAATACAGGTTATTATGATTTTCAAGATATTGATAATGTACCTAAATATTTAGAATCATATTTGCAACCATTCCCTTATGTTTCACAATCATGTATAATTCTTTTGTTAGATACAGATCACCATGATAGGGAGTCTCCCATGAGACTCATCAGTTAGTATCACTTCTTCTCAAGTCTTACTTGTATATAGATTCTTTTCAAAATTACTTGTACATAGTTCCTTCTCAATCTCTTGTACATAGTCTTCTTATGATTGATTATACATATCTCAAATATGAAATATTCAAAAATAATTAAAAATACCAAAAACATTCAAATATTTCAAAATACAAAAACATGCAAATAATCCAAAAACACCAAAAATATTTTGATTGTATACATCATCCATGTTTTAAATTTCTACTATCATGCTAGACTTACATTTTTTTTTCTATTCTATTGTTTATCAATTTATCTAAATTATCATGCTTCACTTAATCTTCTTTGAGTGTGTGCAGTGACATCCAGATCTTTGATTGCTTCACTCCACCCATTGAGAGGAAATCCTACTTATACATCAAGACATATATCGATATATCTACTCACTAGGGGTATCTTCTACATGACTACACCATCTAAGTTATCATTCCTAAACTATACACTCTAGTTATCATGATGATGTACAATATTTACTTGCTTACATAGATTACTCTATCAACATCTAATTAGTATATAGCACTTATGTATTTCTTAGTATATACCTAGTCTTGTATTACATGTCTTGCATACCTTCACTTCTTGATTTGATTAATTAGATGCAATTGTATTTCAAGTTTTTACATGCTTTTCTTTCTTACTTTGCATAACTATATGTGATTACATTTATCAATTTCTATTTTATCTCTTGTATGTGTCTTAGAACATTTTCCAATGTCCTTTGCTTTTATTCAGGTTTGATACTTAAGACATTTATCAATGTCCTTTGCTTGTAATCTTCTATATACTTGTGGCCCTCATACCAACCCTTGTTTATTTTAATTATATATGTATGCAATATTTGAACATGCCTTGTATTCTTGATTTCTAATTTGAGTGACATGTACCCATGTCCATTATTTACTTGGCCCCTTGGTCATTTTTGTATGCTTATTACTCCTTGCCTTGTGTGTTTGTTGCTTATTTGCGTCTCATTATTTGCAATGCCATGATCCATATCATGCATGATATTGTTATCTTGGATGTCATGATGGACATCATGCTCCATCTCTCCTTGCCAACTAATAATTAACAACTAAAAACTAACCAGACTTCTACTTCTAGATCCAATTCAGTATATTACACATACTATTTCATTATTATATCTATCTAAGGCATACCCCTATTGATCTAACAATCTATCATTATAAACCATGATATATCTTGAGATATCTTAATGATTATCATTGTTATATCATGTATCTTTACAATATAACACATTTACAAGGATATTTATTCTTAGGGTAGTCATTGTAGGGTCTTCATTCCTACCCTCAAAAGAGGAAGAAACAAATAAGTGTTTTATCACTGAGATCAGAGCTCTTAACAACCAAAAATCTAGCTTTTAGAACACTTAGAACAACAACCAGACATCAAACTAGTTAGAATAGACCAGGAAGATAGTAAAAATATTAGAATAGTTATCAGATTCAACCTAAGACAATAGTTCCAAGATTGGGCCATAACACCGATGCCACTACTATCCATTTTTAGTGCTCTTATCCAAATAGAAAAAAACCAAACTTTCTAAAAGTAGGCAGAAAAGTTGGTTCAGCTATAGTTTTACATAGTCAGACCAGTTTGGAATCAATAATTTTTAGTACACTTTTGCTTAGAGAATCCAAATATAGATGGCATCATGCATGACATGATAGATCTCACTTCTAGTTTTAGATATGATAGCTGGTATAACTTTTATATCAGAATCCATGTTTCAGACACTAGTTATTAGGAAGTAATGTATGTGTCGCGTTTTTTTTCTTTTTGAGTTCAATATTACCCAAGCATTCTCAGTAGTTGCATGATTAATTTCATCTGGAGGTGGTTGGAATAATTTTAGAGTGAATTTCATATAAGTCTAACTTTCACCTGTTAGAGTGGCTTTTAAATAAGCCTAGTACACTAGTTTTAGAGTGGCTTTCATACAAGCCTAATCTCCATCTTTCAGAGTGGTAAAGAGTGGCCTAGTTTTTAGCATACATTTAGTTATCCATGATAGCATTGTTATATTACATAGAATTCATGTTATTTAAGAACCATCTCATTTGACACACATTTCATATCAATATCAATTTATAGCTTCACTTCACAGGGTAATGATGGAGCTAAAGGACTAGTTATTCTTTGTATTCTTGAGCCACTTATTCAGAGAGATTGGACACGCAGTCTAAATATTGATTAACACATGCATGATCACCTAACTTCACTTAGTTGGTGAAAATGGATCTAAAAGGCTAGCCTTTGCATTTTTGAACCACTCTCAAGTAATCGAACACTCAGCTTCATTCATGATATTACTCTTGATAGAACATACTCAACATCATTGAGCATCATGCAACATCACAATAGGTTTCGTATTGGTTTATGTACTTAATGAGGTGTATTCATTTCTTTCTCTTCCTTTCTCTCTCTTACCCAACTTTATACATTCTTATTTTAGATATAGTGTATCTAGTAAGAACTAATCTACTCTTTGTTTTTTTTATACATTCATATTTTATAACATGTTCTCTTTATGCACACCCAACATCACATAACTTTATGAGATTCACTCTTATAGGTAAGTTTAGGTATGTTTTCTTTTCTTTTTGTCCTATTATTATGATTTTTTGCATCACTATAATAAAGGGGGAGAAAATGTAGTCATATAAAACATAAAAATTGGTAATTTGGGCATGGCTAATGACACCCAAGCCTTGGTCCCTTTTACTTGCTCTCATGACCCTCATAGGCATATTTTCACTAATTTCTAGTCATCCATAGCCTACCAAACTTTTATAGACCCCTTTTTCCATGACTAATCCATCTCCCTAGGTCTTGTCATCTTAGGACAATAGCACCACACTTGGACTATAGCATCAGTGCCACTCCTCTTCAATTTAGATACTTCTATCCAAGTGCATTTTTAGCTCTAATGATTAGTTTTTTTTGGTTCCCCATCTTTCTCCTTGTCAGCCTAATGTGAGTATATTCAACCCATGACCAATAAATCCTTATAAAATATCATTCAAAGATCATTTAGAAAAGGTTAGCAAATATCACTAATCAAACAAGAATACAAGTAAGACTACTCAAGAAATCTTCCCTATTCTCTATATATAGCCAACTAGTATACTTACAAGTTTATTCAAATACTTACACCAATCCTTAGCCAACTCAAGTAAATTCAATTTATCATTTTTCATATTCATATACTCAATTGCATAAAGCACATCAAGTAAGAGAACTACATATAACTTGACCCCTCTTCAGAGTATTGGTATGTAGGTAGTGTGCCCACACAAGGGCTATGGATACACATTTAGATAATATTACACACACTAAACCCACCCTTTCTTGAAATTGGTTAAATTACAATGGAGTATAGATTTCAAAGATAAAATATGCTCTATATGGAGCTATATAGACTTTCAGCTGTCAAAACTTTATAGACAGGGTCACATAGACTTGGAAAACAAAACCCAAAAAGCTCAGATCCTCAAAATAATAGTGGTAGAGGTGGACTGTAGTACTGATGCCACTTTTATTCACTTTTATCAAATCATAAAATGAAGGTTATATCTTAGTCTGTGATAGTGTCCCAGTCTTGCACAATGAATTTCAAACCCTATCTCAACCGTATCAGCTAGTTTCTAGCTAAGTCTTATTACTATTTTTAGAAAAGTTAAGATTACAATCTAATTTACATAAATTAGTAGTTTAATTATTACATATTTATTTACTAATTTACTACTCAAACCCTTTAACTAAATTAGGAATAATACACAAATATTTCCAAAATTGTTAAATCAAAAACTATCATGCATATCTTTGAGCTTTTGAAAGTACCAAAGGTGTCCCTACCTTTCTTTATTGATATGGAAATTGTGTAATGATAGGTCTCACATTAAAAGGCACTAGTTTCCCATAAAGTAACACCACTATAAATAGTGTAGCTAAATGATCTTGTTATCACTTCCTCCACTACCAAACATGAACTGAACACTATATTATCATTGGATAGGGGAAAGTGCAAGGTTATTAAAGGAAGAAGGCCTCCTTTGCCTCTATGATGCCAAATATGGAGCATATCATCTGTATAATATCCAAATTTACCCAAGATTTCCATCCAATACCACAAATAGGAATTTTAGATGGATGAACAAGGAGTTTTTCACATGATGAAGGTCGACATGGATGGAGATCTATATGAAGATAAGGAAAAAGAATACATTTTTTGGAAAGTTGTGCACATGGTATAGATAAGAAATTAGCTATCAGAGCACATTTATGTGGAGCTACCTCCTTTCCCATCATCCATTATTTTTGACACAATTGCTAAGGAGGCTCATCTAAAACAAATCCCCCAAGGTTTTTAAATAGGTGGAGTTTTAGGAAGCTCAATGCACTTGCATCCATTGGACCCCTTACCGAAAATTCCCCTAATGACACTCTATTGGAGGAAATGCACATAATGACAATATAGGTAAGTAGATCAAAAAGAGGAAGAATTAAACCCACTAGATGCTCCTTCACACCTAGATCTATAAGTTTCCCCTACATTACTACTCTCTCCATCACCTGAAGCTATACCACACCAAGAAAGATAAATTTGTAGAGGATAGGTCACAAAAAGGATGGAGTTATGAAGTAAACTATCTAAGCATCTGCTCCAACACCTTCACCATCCCCATTGAATTAACCATTGATATATACCAAGGATATGGAACTTGACTCAAAGATTCCATATGAGAAACATGATATGCATTAAGAGGTAAAATGAGTCATAGAGCATAAACAACAAAAGGAATCGAAAAGATAGAAGGAGGAGGCCAAACTAAAAGTAGCTATAGAATAGCAATAGTAATAAGCTACGATGCAACAAATAATCAAGGTAGTTGAGGCTCTGATGTAAGCTAATAATGTAATGGCATTTCATAAACAATATAAAGACCAAAAAGATAAGTAATAATAAGATGCTAAATAATTATACCAAAATGCCAATGTAGAAGCAGAAACAAAGAAACAACAAGATGTTGCATAAGTAGTAAAGTAATAGGTTGCAAAGGATGAGTAGAAATGAAAATTTGACGCTAACACAACTAAATAAAAGTAAGAAGAAGAAGAAAAGAATAATAAAACTAAATAATAACAAAATAATAAAGAGGATGAAGATAAGAATAAGAAAGAGGAGGAAGACAAGAAGAAGAAAGAGGAGGACATTATATGCAATTAGAAATGCATCATGTCTATAAATCAATCCTAACTTAGAGAAAATAGATCATACCATACACTTTTGATTGAAGATACATTATATAATCTAGGACATAACCAATATGATGATCTAATAGACCTAATAAGGGGATACATTATCATAATACACAATGCTAGGGAGGGTTTCAAAACCTCTAGTCAAGCACAATCATGTAATAACCTAGTTAGGTCCTATGTCTGATATCTCACTAAACTAATAATACGTAAATTAAAAGTCTAATTTGGTGCTCACTAAAGCTTATGGTATAAAGTGGGGGTCATAAAATAAATAAGCATGCATAAGATAATCTCAATTAAGTTATGTATGAGTAATACCCTAATACATGGAAAGAGAAGAGTAATATTATTTTAAGCCAATACTTATGCTACTTCTATCAACTAAAAATACAAGAAAAGTTATAAAATATTTACCTAAAAGATAAACCCATCAAGACTCAATCTCTCACTTAGCCAAAGGAGTTTCACAAGAGGTTTATGTGGTTTATAAGGATCACTAAGAAAGGCCAAAGCATCTAAGACTTTTCCACAAGACTAGATTCTCCAAGTAGAAACCCTAAGCTAAAACTCCTAAAGTAGAATGGTGTAAGAGCATATTGTAAAGAAGTACAAGCTAATATTAACTCTTGTTCATCATGTAAATAATGATAAAATAGTCTTATATATAGGTGGATTTAACCCTAATCCCTTCCAAAAGTTTTATTCGATAGGGTCGACCCAGTTGACCTAGTAAAATTATGGATAAGAATTCACTATGTCATAGGCTGGGTCAACCAAGAGCTGACCTAGACCCTTAATGAATCTTACCAAAAACTATATAGGGTTAGTCTAGTTGACCTAGTACAATATAGTCTCAAAAGGGGTTTAGAGTGAGGAAAAGAGGGATGGAAAGTGAGAAAAGACTAGATAATAATGTAAAAGTGGAGCAATAGATAAAGAATGGTTTTTAGTAGCTAGTTAGATTGGTAATAAATGGTAGTAAGGGACAAGAATCTTACAAAGCATCAATGGTCTACCCACCCCTTTCTCAGTTCACCCCTTATTACATGCAATCAGAGAGATTGAGTCTTGCCAAGTTTCTATAAGATGTAAAATGTCAGTATTTGATAAAATTTGAAAATATTATGTGTATACATATGCTTCACTCAAATTTCATCACATGTCACTAAGGTGAAATAGGGGATGGTGATTTGATAAAGAACATAATAACACACAATGCTGAGGCTAAAATAAATTATAGTATTTTAAAGAAAAAATTGAAAGTAAATGATGGAAAGGGAAATAACTGAATAGTAAATGTGATGTATTCCTTGACTTACCTTTATTGTTGGATGTTTTTCTATTGTCTTTATAGTTTTGATTGTGGAGGGCATAGAGACTGCTTTCGATAAAACCAAGAATACAAGACTAAAGAGAAAAAAAAATGTAGAAAAACTAAGATAATTGGTGCTATGAGGAAAAGATGTAATTAAAAATTTGGTAAGATGAGGTCATAAGTGCTATATTAGACCAAATGACCAAGTTAACAACAAGAATAAATCGGGTAATTGAAAAGCCAAATCTACTAAATATTGAGAAACTCAAACAAGTAAACCTTAAGTAAGAAAGGCAAACTCACTAAGTCAAACCAAGGATACATGTCAAAAATATGGTAATCAAACATCAATATAAAAGTAGTAACAATCCTTACTTTAAAAATATAAGCAAGCACAAACAAAATGGTAAAACAACATTGATGAGTGAGTAGTAACAATCCTTATCTCGCTCAACAATGGAAAAAGGTGCATGAAAGTAGAAACAAACTCAGGTGTCCACAAAAAAGGTAGTACAATAATGAAAAATGGTAAAAATGAAATTAAAACAAGTCTAGAAATGTAAATCTATGGTGTAAATAAAGTAATCAAAGTTGCTGAAACATATTATTTTATGATAAAGTATAGATAAAACTGAAATAGAGTAGTGCTAGCATGTTTTTAAGATATGAAGAAGAGGGAATATAGAATAAGAGAAAATAGATTTAGAATCACACATGCCTATCAAGGGTGGAAATTAAATGGGTGGAGGGGAGAATGAATAAAAAACAAGGTATAGGAATTCTTTATCGAAGTCGAGACTCAAATTAGGTTTGTCAAAATAAGAGGACTTTCAACCTTAAGGACTCTAAAGAAATTCTCATAGCTACACAAGTCTTAGGTCAACAAATGAAGGATATATATCATCTTATGAAGGCTATATGCATAAAAATTAAAATGGACCTATGTTCCTGCAACATGTTCCCTATTTCTCAAAACCCCTTATAAAGTCATCAATCTACTATGAATATTGGGTACTTACATAAGAAAGTAGGGAACACCATAGATATTGTTGAATTCTCCTATTCCAATCTACTGGCCTACCACATCCTAAAGGATCTTGACTCTATGTGAGTCCAATTATGGAGTTTAATATTTGATTAGAGCTAGGATATATTCTTATAATCATGTCTTTTAGTGTGATTTTGACTTTTGAGATTTGTGTGTTGCCTTTTATATATCATTGCCTTTTGTTTTAAATGATTTGGCTTTTAACTCTCTTGATGTATATTTCTATTCTTCCTCCATACAGATTTAGAAAACCAAACATGGGTGTTAAATATGAGATTCATTTGAATACTTGGGATTTAATCACTATGAGAAAAAACTTTAAAGAGCATGGTGTTTATGAGTCTCATTAATCTAGGTGAAATAAAAGTGTTATCTTGACTTCGACCTTTTTTTATCCAATGAGGAGTGGAAGAAAAGGAAATCAAGAGGAATGACACATGGAATAATTTGAATTACTTAAAATTGCAAAAAATGTGACAAAGGGTGAAAAAAGATATAATGATAGTAAAGTGTGATTCCTTATAATAATAATAAGGAAAATAAATGAAAACATACTATCATATATTGTTGTCCAAATTTCATCTATCAAAAGAAGCAAAAGTTAAAGTTGAGAATAAAGATCAAAAACATATTTTAGAAAAGGAACAATAAGATGGTAATTTTATGAGGAAGGCCAAGTCCTATCCATGGTCTTAAACTGCAACTCATAAAAGATAAATCCATGAGGGTGTCAAAAAGCATGTAAAAAGAGTATGAAAATAAATAAAACTATGGTACATGATGAGGAAGACTGGGTCCTATTCATAGTTTTACAATGTAACTCATGAGAGAAAAAGGGGAATCAGAAGACCAAATAGGAAGGACTGAGGTTTGTGAAAGAGGAATAATTACTACAAAGGGTGAGACCCATGCAATTATTTTGAAAAAGTGTTAAATAGATAACATATATAAATCATGAAAAGAAGAGAAGGATTTAGGCAAAATATTTCTTGAGAAACTATGTGTTGGTGGGCTCTTTGAAAACATGGCCTTCAATGGTTTGAAGGTGATAGGTAATTGAACCAAGAATGTCTTTGACTAGATAGGGGCCCCATCATTTTTGGGCATATATATCTTATTTTCCATGAGTGTAGTATAATTTAAAGAAAAGATCACCAACTTTAAATATGTAAATTTTAACATGTTTGTTATATTGTTTGGAAATACGAGCCTTGTATAGGTGATTATGTTGTAAATAAGAAAGATAGTGTTCATCAAGGAGATCAAGGGCATGAAGGCAAGATTTATGTAATTCTTCATTGAGAATGATACCATGAAGAGATATATAGAGAGATGGAAACTTGAATTTTAATGGAAGAACTAATTTCTAAACCATAGACTAGAGAGAATGGTGTTTCCCCAGTGGTAATATGTATGTTAGTCTGATAGGCCCAAAGAGCAGGATAAAGATGAAGGTGCCAATTCATGTAGGTTTCATGAATTGTCTTTTAGAGAATTTTTTTAGTGGCCTCAACCTAACCATTGTATTATAGATGATAGGGTGTATAAAATTTATGATTTATCTTAAATTTATCACAAAATTATTTGACATCCTTATTTTTGAAATTATCACCATTGTCATAAATGATAGTATGGGAAACACCAACTCAAAAAATGATTTGGCTAAGAATGAATTTAGTGATGGTGTTACCAGTGACATTAACAAGGGGCATGAATTTAACCCATTTGGTAAAATATTTGCTAGTTGTAATTATAAAAGCATGGCCATCTTGAGAGTAAGGTAATTTATGGATGAGATCTAATCCCCACATGGAGAATGGCCAAGGAGATTCGATAGTTTTAAGCTTGGATAGAAGTGAATGAGTTATATCATCATGAAGTTGACAAGGGGTACACTTTTTAGTAAATTCAATAGTATATTTTTCAAGAGTAGACCAAAATTAACCCATACATAGGAATTTACAAGTTTTAGCATGTTCTCTAGAGTGGCCACCACAAATATCCCCATGTTTTTTTTCAATAAGAGGATGGACCTCATATTGTATAACACAATAGAGTAAGGTACCTTTAGCATTGCAATAATAAAAGATGTTTTATCAAAATAAATACTTGAAATCTTATTTAAAAATTCAAATCATTTCACAAGAGTCTAAGTTAGGAGGATAAGTTTGATTTTCCAAGAATTGAATGGTGTTTTTATACCATGGGCTTTTTAAAATGGTGATAGCCTTGATGTGATAGATAATTGAATCTTGTGGTTGAGTAGAATATGGAGATTTTATTATTTGTATAAGAAAAGTGGGATCAAAAAAAACTTGGTGGGGATGAAAGAGAGAGGCTGAAGAAGTAAGGGAATTAGCAATGGAATTTTAATCTCAAGGGATAGGCTCAATAGTGAAGGAGATCAAATATTTAGTGAGATTGGTTGTAATTTGATGATAAGTAATGATATTATCACTTTTACATTGGTAATCACCATTGACTTCTTGGGAAATAAGTTGAAAATCACCTAAAACATGTAGATATGGGATGTCTAGATCGAGAGAAGCTCTCATGCTTAAGATTAGAGCTTTGTACTCTACCATATTGTTAGTTACATCAAATTTTAAGTAGAAATCTAAAGGAATAATTTTGCCTAGAGGACTTGTAAGAATGTAACTTAACTTAGATTTTTTAAGGAATTTAGTACCATCAAAGTAAAGGATCTAAGTATCCTTGTGCAAGTCAACATCAATTTTAGCAAGCTCTTCAATAACTAATTTTGGTTAGTAGTATTGGAGGGAATAGTAGATTCATCAAGATTACTGGCTTCAAGATGAATGGTAAAGTTATGAAAGTAATCTTTGAGATAAATATCTTGATTGAGACCTTTAATATAAAGAACATTATCATCAGGGAGACTATCTTGAAGGTGAATGGTATCTGGCATAGGAGCTATGGTAAGTTAATCAGTTATGACTTATCCTTTGACAAATTTTTGAGTTTTAATATGGAGATCAAATTCCATAAAGAGGACCATCCATTTTCCAATTCTATCTCCAGAAAGAAAGGCTTTTGAGAAGAAGTGAAGGGGTTCAAAATGAATGATTACATAAGTGGTCTAGTATAACATGTAATGTCAAACATTTTAGTTGTAAAATAAATGACAAGGTAATCATGTTTGACTTTGATATAACATTTCTCATAATTGATGAGACCTTAGCTAATATAATAAATAACATACTCTCTTTTGATATCATCATGTTGGGCAAGCATTTCCCCAACTGATATAGGTGTGGAATAAGTATATAGGATCAAGGGTCGATGTTATAAGGAGGATAAAGTTTAGGTGGGTAAAGCAATGATTATTTCATGTTATCCAAGGCTTTTTGAGAAGGGTTCATCTATTCTAAGGCATTACCTTTTTTAAGAATAGAATTGATGGAGTGGATGTGGTAAGACATTTCAAGGATGAATCATCTAATTATTCCAAAGATGCCTAAGTGTGAATGTATGGAATGGAATGAAGAATGGGCATGTTGATGATATCACTAATCTTAGCTGGGTCAACATCAATGTCATGGAAAGGGACTATGATCCTAATAATTTGCCAGATGTGACACCAAAGACATATTTATAAGTGTTTAGTCTAACTTGGTATTTAATAAGACAGTTAAAGATGATGACAAGATTGAAAAGATGAGTCTTATGATTTTTAGATTTAGTGATGAGGTCATCCACATAGGTTTCAACAATTTTTTAGATAAGAACATGAAATATGTGAGTTATTTCTCATTGGTAAGTAGCTTCAGCATTTTTAAGGCTGAAGGAAATTTTGACATATAAATAGGTGCCCCATTATGTGGTGAAAGTGGTCTTATATTGGTTATCAAGGGCAATGTAGATTTTATTGTATCTCAAGAATCCATCCATAAGAGATAACATTTCGTAACAAGTCATGGAATCAATAATGGCATCTATCGAAGGTAAATAGAATTTATCCTTGGGAAAAATGAGGTTAAGATTATAGAAATCAATACAAATGTAAATGACCATAGTGACCTTTTTTTGAATGAGAACTATGTTAGAAACCCATTCAGAATAATCCACTAGTTTGATAAATTTAGCATCAAGTAATTTTATGATATCCTTGTAACATAAAGTGGAAACCTCAAGTGAAAATTTCCTTTGCTTTTGATACAAAGTGTTGGGCATCAAGATAAGTATCGATGTTATGCACCATAATGCTAGGGTAAATACCAGGCATGTCTTCTTAGGACCAAATGAATGTCTCATGATATTTATTAAAGAATAATCTAAAATTATCATATTTGATAGGTGAAAGTTCATGAGAAACTATGATTTGTCAAGGATAAGATGGATTTCCATATTCAATGTGAGTGGTTTCTTTGATAAGCATAGCATTACCATCTTGGAAATGGTATGGTGCATTAGGTAAAGAATAAATTAGATTAGCCTTAGGATCGATACTAGTAACTAAGTTATTGAAATAAGGGGTTTTGATTTTAAAGTTCTCAAGTTTATGATGTTACCAAGAAAGTTGAGGTTCTCAAGCATGAAGTATTTAAAGAATAGATTCATCACAAGGTAATGTGGGAATAAGACCATAATATTCAACATCTACTTCAAGATATAGAATTTTATTACCATGGAAATATTTAGAATGTATCTGACAAACATCTGTGGCCTTGGAATCTATTGTAATCTCAAAAGTAGGAGAAGTAGATGGATCAAAAGGGATTGGTGTGTCAATGGTTTCATTAATGGGAAAAGGATCAGATGTAATGATGGGATCTATAGGTGGTAAAGAGGATGCAAGAATTTTTAGAGGTTTAGAAGGTATGATTTGTTCTGCCACCTAAGGAGTATCAAGAAGTAGATAATTGGTAGGAAGCACATGACCCTCAAGATCTAATTCATGATCTATGGAAATGGTATGAACATCTCGATTAAAAGCATGAATTTGAGATAAGGTTTTTTGATAATGTTAAACATCCAAGTCTTGATATTGAGCTTGGACCATTATGAAATTATCATCATATGTTAGATAAATTTTACATGCTTGAGATTCAGGGGGAGTTTTAGAAGGTGAAATCCCAATATTACTAAATATACATGGAGACATGATGAGGGGATCTTGAAATAATTTGGCCACTCTAAAGTCATTACAAGTGAAGACATCTTCTGGTAAAAAAGGATCTTGAGCATTTCATGGAGGGAAAAAATTAGTGATCTCATCAATAAAATGAATAGTATAGTCCTAAGTTAATAAATAAAGAGGAATCCACTCTGTGTAGGGAGATAGCTTGGTAATATTGCAAGTATATTGCAAAGCATTAGATTCATCATCATTTGAATTAGCAAGAGTGACTTGTATATCAATATTGATGTTGATGAACTCAGGTAAAGGAGCACTATTGATTTTATGAATGGTAGGAATACAATACTAATATTTGAGATTAGGAAGTTGAATACTCTAAGGTTTGGGATCAACATCGTGTTTATATCATTTTTTGTTATGTAATAATTTAATACACTAGCTATCAAAAGAAGCAATAACCCTCATTTGATGAATCCATGGGTGACCAAGGAATATGTTATAATATAAGGGTAAATTAAAGACAATAAGCTTAGTTTGAATGGTCTTAGGTCTTATGGTTAGGGGAAGCTAAATACAACCAAGTAGTTTTTTATTAGTCTTATCAAAACCATGACAGGTAAGATGGGTTTACTTGAAATGATCCTTATTATAACCAAATTTTTATATAATCCATAAAGATGTCACATTAATACGAAAGACTTCATCAAATATAACTTTACAGATAAGGGTGGTATTAATGGCTATTTTAATGAAAAGTGGTGGATCATCAAAATGAAAAAGAATTTCATCATTGATCATGTCCTCTTCAAGAAATTCAATAGAATGCTTGGAGGAAGGACACATAGTTTCAATAGTATGTACATTGGTAGGATGAGGTTTAATATAAGGTGGTTCTTCATCTATAAAGGATGGATCTTCAATTTCTTGTAATTGTTGCATAAGGAACTTATGATGATAGGGGGAAGTACGAAACAACTCCATAAGTGGAATATTATAAGGAATATAGTTAAGTTCTTCAAGAAAGTTTCAATGAGATTTAGAAGAAGAACCAACATGATGTTTAGGAGGTAAGGTATATTTTGAAGGAATAGAAGTGGTTGGGGTTTTGGAAGGAGGAAGTTTTTCCTTAGGAGCTTTCAAAGTGAGATTAGTGGTTATAGTATATTTAAGAAGTTGTTCTTCTAAAGATGGCTTTTTAGATTTGGTAATGAGATCTTTATGAGCTAGCTTACGATGATAATTAACCTTAAAAGTGTTAACATATTGAGAATTATTATGATATTGATCATAATCAACATCAATAGAACAAAAATCTTTGATATTTTATTGACTATTATTTATGGAGAAATAATTTTGGTTATTTGAGGTAGAAGCCTTGGAAACTTGTTGCTTTTGAGAAGTAGCGGTGTACTCTTGACAATAAAGGTTGATCATGGATTCATGATTAAAAGAATCACCAAGCATATAGGAGACAAAAAAATTAGTGATCCTTCTACAAGATTAATGGAAGTGCCGAATGTTAGCTTGGAACTAACAAAATTGATTAGGGTCATACCACTTAGGAGGATTGTTAGGATAGGTGAAAGGTTTAGAGGGAGGTAAAAATTATATCATTTATTACATCGAGAGTGGTGTGTGAGAAGATGAAGGAATATCAGCTTTGGTAACTCTTGATTTAGTTTGTGGATTATTACCAGTGATAGCATTAGTTGATTTTTCAAAAGATCCTTTAAGAAGTTTAGGATTAGGTTCAAATTGCTTTATGAGAAATTCTTGACTTTTAGCTTGGTCAAGAGTTTCATTAAGTGTTTGGGGAGTAAACTTTCAAACATTATATTAAAGAGGAGTTAAATTTTTTATAAAGAGTTTGAATAGGTTATCATCATTCATGTTATGTTTAGCTTTATGGGCCAATGATTTCCATATTTTGATAAAGTCATGAGCTGATTAAGTGGGAGATTTCTTAGCATTGATGAAGTGGCTAAGACAATTTTTTGGAATATCATTGTGTTGAAACTCTTTAACTAAAAGATTAACCAAATCTTCTAGTTACCAAATAGAATGTTACAAAAGTTAGTTGTACCATTTTAATACATCACCAATAAAGTTTTTGACTGAGAGTTTAATTGTGTCAAAGGTATTAGTTTGGATCCACTCTTTGTAAAGGTTGTCAAAGGCTTTGAAAAATGAGGTAGGATCTTTAGTCCCATAATACTTGATAGTTGGAGATATGCTACCAATATCAATGGACACAATCAAGGGAGATAAAGGCTCATTTTAAATAGTTTGAAGTATTTTTTTTAATTCATTATGGGTTGAGAAATAACATTATATGAAGCATCTCTAAGAGGTGGAGGAATGTAATTAGGATTGGCTTGAGGATGGATAGACAAAATTTGATTAGCCATAATAATCAAATTATGTTGGAATTACATCATTTGAGAGGTTTTAGAAGTTTACATTATGTTCATTTGTTGTATGAATTGTGCAAGAAGTTGAGTTGTATCAATAGGTTGGTTGGTTTTGGTAAGAGTATTCTCTAAATTGGTATTAGAGGAGGGTTATTAAAAGAGGTATTATTGGTTGGGATTATTAATTAAACTTGTGTCAATTGTTCTCACATTAATTTGAAGGTTCTGAAGATGAGAGGTGTCTTGATAGGTATAGAAAGAGTCAAACCCATCAACTTCATCTTGAAGTGTGATTTGCACCATGTGACAAGTCAAAAATGAAGGAGGGGAAGAGGTGCCCTAAGAGTGATGGTGCTCTTGGAAAGAAAAGAGAGGGAGAAATGAATATATCATATAGTATCTAAATGGATTCAGGTTGCCCAAGAAAATTATGATAGGGGACTTCATGATGATTTGAAAAAATAAATAAAATGTTAAAGAAGAAGACAAAAAAATTAAATTAGATAAATAGGGAAAGTAAAAAGAGTATTGAGTCAACTGGGTTGACCTAGTATAAAAAATAAGGTCTAAAAGCTAACAAAACATGGATACATGGTCGACTGGGTTGACCTAGTTCTATAACCTAGATAGAAAATAGGCAAAAAATATACAAAGTTGATAATGTTGACTTAGTTATGTATCCTAGAAAGCAAAAAAATTATTATGTCGATAGGGTCAACCTACTACTATAGGTAAGGAAAATAGACAATCAATAAGAGATTGGGTCAAAGAAAATGATTGTGTATTAAAATAGGAAAAAAAATTCAAGTATTTTATGAAAGCAAGGAATGAAAGGAAACACATAATCAATTGGTTCAATGAGGTTGATCCAATTGGATTACACATCACAAAACCTTGCACCAACACTAGCTAATGCATATTTTTGTAATACAACATATAATTGAGCAAAGAATAAGCAATCAACTTGGAAAGTATATGCTAATTAAGTGGCCAACTTGAATGTTGTTAGATTATTAGAATATAATTTTGGATGTTATAGGAAGTTGGTTGGAAATAAGGAACTAGAAATCAATTTATGGATGGCTTTAAGATGTTTAGGTTGAAAAGGATCTATGTTGGCAATGATACTGATTTGGTTTTAGGGCCTACCCCCTCACTTCACACATCGTAGAGATAAGGGTATCGGTTCCTTAGCTAATATATACCATTAACCATGTGTTTATACTTGGATAAAAAACCAAGTTGGCTTCCCCCTTGATGATGAAATCTAAGTAGGTAGGCCTTAGATAGACAATTATTAAAGTGCACTTTAAAATTTTATGATTTAGTAGTGTGTGCATAAAAGATAAAAATAGTGTAACTAAATGTCATATTGAAAAACCATCTAATTATACTATGTGATCTATTCTAATAATGCAATTAATTGAAAATGAAATTATGAGCTAATTAATAGCATATAAGTTTTAATTCCAACTTTGAAACATAGTACAATGTCAATTCACATGATAGTGTATGCATAGATTACAAAATACAGTCAATAGTTTCACTATTATACTACTAAAGTAAGGGTCTAAAGAAGAATTACATCAATAGTATCGACCTAGTTTTCTAGATAAAGAATAGAATACAAAACTACATCGACAGGGTTGACCTAGTTTACTATATGCGAGCAATTTTAAAGACTGTAAATTGTGAAAAATAAAATTATAATGAATAATAAAAATTATAGATAAGGAGAGAAAGGAGCCTTGGTGGGTTGTAAGATGCTTAGAATTTTCAAAATTTATATTTAAGTTGATTTAAATTTTTGCCAACTAAGTCAACTGAGTTGGCCTAATTCTTTAAAACCCAATTGATAAATCTTGTAAAGATAAGTAAGTTGACAGGGTCGACCTAGTTTATTTTCTAGAAGTCTAAAAAGTGTATTGTGCTGATAGGGTCAACCTAGTATGTTTTCTAGAAGTTTGAAAAGTGTATTGTGTCAATAGGGTTGACCTAGTAGCCTATACCTAATAAAAAAACTTGTACAAATAGAACATAGTCATATTGATGTGACTATGTTAATCCTGTGCATAAAAGTTAGAACTATACCAAGAATATCAACCTAATATCATAAATATAAATAAATAAAATGATAAAATAATGAAAAATGTGAGATAAAATTTTTAAGAGTTAGATTCATGTTGGGTTCACTAGAATGTATGCAATTAAATATACATCATTTCTATAAATCAATCCTAACTCAGAGAAGATAGATCATACCATACACTTCCGATTAAGGATACATTAGATAATCAAGGACATGACCAATATGAGGATCTCTTAGACCTAATAAGGGGATATATTATCATAATACACATTTTTGGAGAGGGTTTTAAAGCCTCCAATCAAGCACAAATATGCAATAACCCTAGTTAGGTCATATGTTTGATATTTCATTAAACTAATAATAAGTAAAGTAAAATTCTAATCTAGTGCTGACCAAAGCTTATGGCACAAAATGGGGGTTATAAAACAAAAAAACATGCATAGGATAATCTCAATTAAGTTATGTATGAGTAAGACCCTAATACATGGAAAGATAAGAGTAATATTATTCGAAGCTAATATTTATGCTACTTATATCTACTAAAAGAGAAGAGCAAAGTTAAAGAATACTTACCTGAAAGATTCACTTATCAAGACTCTATCTTTGCCTTGGCCAAAGGGGATTTGCAATAATTTGTTTTGGTTTATAAGGATCTCTAAGAAAGGTCAAAGCATCAAAGACTTCTCTATAATAATATATTCTCCAAATAAAAACCCTAAGCTAAGACTCCTCAAGTAAAATGGTGGAAGAGCAAATTGTAAAGAAGTGCAAGTGAATAATAACTCTTATTCATTATGTAAATAATGATGAAATGGTCTTGTATATATAGGTGGATTTAACCCTACACCCTTATGAAAGTTATGGCCAATAGGGTCGACCCAGTCAACCTAGTAAAGTTATGGACAAGAATTCACTAGGTCACAAGCAAGGTCGGATAGAGTTGACCTAGACCCTAAATGAATTTTACCCAAAACTGTATAAGGTCGACCCAATCAACCTAGTATGGTAAACTATCAAAAGGGGATTTAAGTGAGGAAAAGAGGTATGGAAAGTGGGAAAAGACTAGAGGAGTATGCAAAAGAAGAGTAATATCTTAGGGATTGGTTTTCAAGAACTGGTTGGATTGGTAATAAGGGATAACAATTCTACAAAGCACCAATGGTCTTCCCACCCCTTTATTGGTGCACCCATTAAGGCATGAACTTAGAGAGATTGAGTCTTGATGATTTCTTGTAAGATGTAAAGTATCAGTATTTGATAAAAGTTGAAAATATTATGTGTATACAAACACCAAGAAGTATAAAGAAGAATAAGAAAAGTAGGACGAAGCAAAGAATAAGCAAATGGATAAAGAGATGCAGAATAAATAGGCTAAGGTGGTAGAACAAACAAAGAGGGTCATGGAAGTAGAAGCCAAATAGAATAATATCATCATACAAACATAGAGGAAAGAAGAGGTAGATAAGGAAAAGTGAGGTGAGGAACTAGCAAAGGCATAAACTACACAAACCACTCTGCCTAAAGTTTAAATAGAACAAGAGGAAAAAACTGTGTAGAAAGTAGCTTGGCAAAAGAGTTCCACAACCACATCTCAGGCCCTATCTACGATACCTCTAAGTCAAAGTTTGTGGATGTGGAATGTATTATCATCTTCTTATTAGTACACTACCTTCTCCTTACCCATCGCTCCATTACAACAAGCTTCGATAACCATGGTTACATTAACTTTTACATTCGCACCCCCCACCATGAAAACTTCATTAGATGTTTCTCAGTTACCCTTAGTGAAATAAATTGAAGGAGTGGCTGCATTTTAAGATTTCTTCATCTAAAAATATATGACTTATATCAGTAATTTCATAACTTATGCCAAGAAAATGCCATCTTACATTAGCATATGCACAAGGCCAATCAAATCATTAAATATGTTTATCTCAGCTTAGTCTAAGAGGTTTTCAATGATTATTATTTTTTAGATCAAGATAAATAGCCACTTATTGTAACATAGTTGGTCATTGATTGGTCATCTATTCTTAAGGTCAACCTACTCACGATGCAAGGCCAAGATGCCAAGGCCAAAACAAAGACTCTATTGGAGTTGCCCATAGTTTTATCAACATGATGTATTTGAGGCTATAACTTAGGCAATGCAAGTTACACAATGCATGTTAAACGAGAAGCAACACCTAAATACTACTTAGAGCATCACATAATAAAAGTTTATGCAATCATCCTTAGCCAAGATAACCATGGAGGATCATGTAACCTCTTCTAATAAAATGAGTGTGGTTTTACAATCCTTTGACCATGCATGAGAGATGTTATGTAGTAATTTTAGACTTGGTAGAACCAAAAATTATGAAACAAAATCACTAGAATACAAGCACAAAGCCACATGAACAAACAATCTATTACAGGTTATAGACAAAAAATGTCCATGGCCAAAGCCCAGTTTTCCATCATTAAGGATACCAATTTGGTTCATCTCTTTTTGGATCAAGATCTCTCGCATGATCTTCTACATGTTATCCAATAACTTCTACTAAATTGGAAGGCATATAAAGTCAACCTCATTGAGTTTAATTCTTTAATCTAACCCTTTTTTAAGACTCCATTATTTATTTTGCCTAGTCAACTTTTGGTGTGTCTTCAACAACAAAAGGGTTCTACTCAGAGTGTTCCTTCCTCAACATCATAACCTTCAACTCACTCTTCCACTCAAACTCCTCCATCTCCACCCTATTAGGCAATACATAGTGATCAATTTTGAAATTTTGGTTTTAATTTTAAACTTTTGATACAAACTACTTCAATAAGTTTTGCAGGACCATAATGGTTGAAAACCATAAAAGTTAAATCATTTGGGTGTGTTGTTTTATTAAAAACCCATGAGGGTAGTAGACTAGTATACTACTTAGTTTAAAACATAAAAGGGTGTCTAAGTAGTGAGCATAAAGTGAAAATTAGTTATTGGTGCTTCATGCAATTTTTATGATTGTTTCTTAGTGTTTTGAATTTTGGCTCACTCTTCTATGTACCAGTATATTCATCTCTACAAAGTTATCTTAGGATGAGATAATAGGTTAAGTATGGGAGAGTGTTATCACGAGATTGTGTGTGCTTGTAACATGTGGAATACAAGTGAAATGTTAGATGGTTTGCAAAGGTGTAGACAAGAAATATAAGTGATAGTTCATATGGCTCACAAAGTTGGTTGTAAATTTTTTCTTGTTAGATTATTCTTTGACTCGGTCCAAAGATTTGTTGTAACAACTTAGAGGATGCACTTGTAAACATAGTCTAAAGGTTAAGAACAATTGTAAACATAGTATAAGTAACCCCTTTTGGGATTATAATAGGTTAATTATGTTGATTAATTTTAAGCCTTAATGTTACATTAAGTTTGAGTAATTGAAAGTTCTATATCTATATTGAAGTAATGATTGAAATGAGAACTTGTACTTAAGTGTAAGATTAAAAACAGTCTTAATAGATATGTCTAAGTTATTTGCATCTTGTGAGAATATATGTGTTTGTTTAAATATCCTTTCAACAAATTTTAATTAATATCATAAATAATATTTAAAATTTAACCTGAGTTATCCTTTAGAATAAGATATGAATGGTTTTAGCATAGCTACATTGGATGGTTGTGGATAATACATTGTAATAGTCTAAATCTTTGCATAATCCCTTAGAATGATCTACCTACTTGATATATTTCTTTTCTCTCCTTTCTATGAGATTAATATCTATTCGCATAATTATCATGTTCTAAGGTCTCTTAGGAACCACTGCTAACACAACTGATGTCTATGGGATTGAACAAGAAGGAACCTTAAGGGTTGGTGCTATAGATTGTAAGAATGTCCAGTTGAGATCATGTAAGATACTTAATAACCCCCAAATTACCATAACTAAAGTTCCAAATGAAAAACTAGATGTCCATGTTGAGCTAATCAAATAAAAACCCAATGAGGAAAAAGAAATAGTACAATTCTTCCAACCATTCCTTTTCAAGAACAACTTTAGGAAGCTAAGAACAAAAGTAAATCTAATTTAATCTAAGAATTGAGAAAATTAAAAATGAAATACCATTATTATAAGCTATAAGATACATTCCAAAAATAAATAAAATCATTAAAGAATTGTGTGTAAAAACTCTAGGGAGAATACGATAACACCCTAAAACTATACGTTTATATGGTAAACCTATTGTTTAATTAGTAGGTAAATTAATTTTGCACAAGTGTAAAGACCCTAGAATCCCAATCATCATTGTAATTATAGGAAAGAAATAAATAACCAATGTATTATTGGACCTTGGAACTGTTATCAAGTAATGATAATAGACACTTTAAAAGCATTATCCCTTATAGGGGTATAACCTACTTCTACAATCATACAGATGACATACTAGACCATTATCAAACTTGAAGTAACCATAGAGGATGTCTCTATAATAGTGAAATCTTATAAATATCTTATATATTTCATGACACTCTAAAGTAAAATTGTAGTATATATATTGATCTTAGTAAGACCATGGATGGTCACAGTAGTAACCCTTATAGACTGTAGGTTGAGAGACATGATAATTTCAAATAGAATAAAAATAAAATGAATTTCCTTGTACCCACCTGCCCAGCCATCTCTAAACTTTTTAAATCATGTATGGGTGGATGAACCAAAGTAAAAAATAATAGGTTTCCCTTATTGGCCATGGTAGCATTTTAAAATCATGTAAATAAGATAGTGGAGGAACTAACAAAAGGTATTGAAGAGCTCAATCTAGATGCAGAGTCCACTAGTCTATCTCTGAAGTCTATCAATTTGGATTCAAATTATATTATACCATATTTTGAAGATCACCCAATCAACTTATAATCCACTTATAATGTGAGGTGTGATCACATACCCTTCCAACAGAGCATTGTTAAATAGGCATGGAAGTTAGAACACATTTCTAAAAGCCTTTTAGTGCCCATTAGAAGGGGTATTTTCAAAAAGTGAGTCTTTTTTTAAATGCATAACCACCTTCCATATGATCCTATCACATCTATTAACTTTAACCTCTCTAATGAATGAATATAGGTATGTCAATTCCATTTATCCTGAAACCAAGTAAATAGTTGTCCAACTAGGAAAAATGTGAAGTGTAAATAGTTGGTTAGATGATGAGCAATAAGCTAAGGTCTTTGATATCTTAAGTAATACAAAATCCTTTGCATAGGAGTAAAGTGACATTAAGTGAATTCAACCAAGTATATGCACTGATCATATCTACATAGAAAACATCAAACCAACAAGACGACCACAAAAGAGAATTAACCCAACATTAATAGACATGGTTAAAATAAGAGATATAAAAACTATTATAGTTGAGATTCATTTATCCAATGTCAAATAATCAATGGGTCTCACCACTTATTATAATACCAAAAAATTAAAAATGGATAATATGCATAGACTAAATAGATCTTAATAAGGTCACCATGAAAGACAATTTCATTTTTCCCTTCATAGACCAAGTTTTGGATAACTTAGCTGTAAAAACTTACTTCTCCTTTTTAAATGGGTTTAGTGGTTATAAACATATAAGAGTATATCTAGAAGATCAAGATAAGATAGATTTTACATGTCCTTGGGGAATATTTTCATATAGAGTGTTACCTTTTGGTATATGTAATGCACCAACTATCTTTCAAATGGAAGTTTTAGCTATTTTTACTGATTAAACTATTGACTGTGTAGAAATCTATATGGATGATTTTATAGTACATGGTAATTATTTTGATGAATATTTATTTAATTTAGACAAATTACAAACTAGGTGTGAGTAGCATCAATTGTCCTTAAAACATGATAAATACTTGATGATAGTTGATCAAGGAATTATCCTAAGCCATCACATCTCAACTTAAGGGATACAAGTTGATCCCAAAAAAATTGAAGTCATCTCTAACTAGACTACACCTATAAATCAAACTGATATTAAAACATTTATAAGACATGTATGGAACTATAAACATTTTATATAGGACTTTAATAAAATTTATGCACCAATGTTTTATTTTCTTATTAAGGATAGTGAATTTTTGTGGACTAAAAAGTGTCAATAGGTTTTTCATTCAATAAAATAAAATTTGATTTATGCTTCAATTCTAAGAGGTACTAATTGGAAACAACTCTTCCACATACATACATATGCCTCTAACAATGTTATGGGAGAATTAATTAGTCAAAAGGATGAGGAAAGCAAGATGTATGTCATTTACTATATTAGCAAAAATCTAACTCCCACTGAAAGAAACTAAACCACTACTAAAAAAGAATTCTTAGTTGTCATATATGACATGAAAAATTTTCATCACTACATTATTGGACATAAAATATTTGTTTACACATACCATTCATCCATAATATAATGAATAAACTAATGATAGGAGGTAGGATCATCATATGGTTTTTCTTTGTATAGGAATTTGATATTACAATTATTGACAAACTAGGAAAATTTAATGTGGTTGCTGATTTTATGTCAAGGTTAAATGTTCAAGTGAAGATAAACCAGTTGAAGATAGTTTTCTAGATGGGCAGTTATTCATTGTTTTACCACACTCACCATGGTTTGGTGATATGACAAACTACCTAACCATAAAAAATTTATTATGAATTTACCAATAAATAAATAAAACATTTGGTTAGAATTAGTGCTCACTTTAAATGGCTTAATGATGTTTTGTTTAAATATAGACCCAATTTAGTACTTCATATGTGTGTAAGAGAGGATGAGATCTATGACATTATAAGAGATTTCCATGATGAACTAAGAGGATGTCATTATTTATCTAAAAGGATTGTTCATAAGATCCTTGGGGTTAGATACTATTGGCCTTCTCTTCATATAAATGTGAAAATATATGTATGGCGGTGTGATCCTTATTAAAATTTGGGAAACCCTACTCTGTCTAATAAAATGCCTCTCCATATTCAAGTGGTTCTAGAACCTTTTAAGAAATTGGGGTTGTATTTTGTTGTTCATGTTGAAACACCATCCCATGTAAATTATTACCTCCTTATATACACAGATTATGTCATTAGATGGGCAAAATTCTAAGTTATAGCTTTTTCAAGGGAAGAACTAGTTGCTAACTTTTTGTACTATAGGATCATGCAATAGTTTAGAGCACCAAGATCCATAGTATATGATTAATGCCCTCAATTGATATCCAATATGATTAAATCCTTTTCAGATTACTAGCATATCATCCATAATAAATCATCACCATACCATCCACAAGTTAATGGTCAAGTTGAGGTCACTAACAAAGATTTAGAGAACATCTTTACCAAGATAGTCAGCATCAGTAGAAAGGATTGAGCAAGTAAGTTACATAAATTAGTATGGGCTTATAATATCACATAGAAAACCACCATAAGTTTCTCACTATATTAACTTGTGTTTGGTAAGAAACCTTTGATTCTAATAGAGTTTGAATTATAGACTTTAAGAACATCAATATAAGTGGGCCTAGATTTGAATGAAGCATAAAAAGATATAATTATTTAGCTCAATGAACTTGATGAGATAAGGTTGGAAGATTTACAACAAACTAAACTTTTGTAAAATCAAAGAAAATAATGGCATAACACTCACATCAAAGAAAAAAATTAAATGAAGGAGATTAGGCTTTTTTTTTAATTCAAAATACCAAAATTTTAAGAGAAAGCTTTGTACTAGATGGTTGGGATGCTATCAAGTAGAAAAAATATTTGATAATGGATCAATTCAACTTCTACAAATTGATGGGAATCAAAGAACACTCCTAGTCAATGGACATAGACTAAGATTTTATCATAAACCTCCAAGAAAAGAGGAATTCTTTCAGCAAATTTAATCTTAAAATGAATTTACTTATATGGAAGAATCTTATTCTCTCATCTTAATCAAAGGATGAGACTTAAAGCTTAATAAAGAGGAAGTATTAAAAACCAATTAATTGATGAGGTCTTTTTATCACAAGATAAGTGACAACTTAGAGAACAAAGATAACATCACAAATAAGTTGAGGTTTTTTCACTTTATTTCTCTATGTATAAAATTAAAGTTTAAGTTATCAAAATGTCACATCTATCCATTTTTGAAATAATATTTTTTCAAAATTAAAATATGCCATAAAAAGGGAGTCATTAAAAAAGGTCATTTTAAAAATTGAAGATGTCTTTTCCAAAGAAAATTATGAATTGGGACATGTCTATCAAATGTGACAAGTGATATAATGTCACCATGATCACATAACTAGAATAATCATGTGAGAAAATGATGTTTGAAAATAACAATAATGAGGATTTTAGCTCAAGGCACTTGAAAATTTATTGGGTGGTGATGACGACATAGATTAGCACAAAAAAAAAGATAATGAGGTATTTGAGGTCCTTTCCAATCCCTCTATACCCAGAAATAATTGATTTTTTTTCCAAATGGTCATAATATATACACCTAAAATTTATATGGTGTGACACTTTTGATAAAAATTTGATGATGATATAGTGATCTCTTATTTTATATTCCATATGGGACTCTTTATCTCTTTCCCCATACCTTCCTACTCTTGTCCCCTAGTTTTGGCTTTCATAGCTTGTTTCACCTTGTTTTAAAAACTGACCATGTGTGATAGAACTGCTGCTCTAGGTGACATAATCACCCCCTCCATTATAAAATTGTACCTTTTATTACATAATCATCATGGCTGTTTTTTAACTTAGGTGGTGGTTTTATATTAAAACAATGGTGGTTTCATAATCTATAACAATGATTTCATCATTTTAATTAGTGGTTCTACAACCAACCTCTATATAAGGTAGTGGTTTCATCATAGTTTAAACGTCTTTAAAAATTAACTCCCGTGACTCCAATTTTGATGTGTTTTGCATGACTAGTGTTGCATTTCTTATTTCATTACCTTGTGTTCACCTCCAATTAGGTCCATCTCACTCTCTCTTTTATTTTTGATCCTCTTAAGTTACTATTAATTTTAACTCGCCATAAACTTAATTGAAATCCTCCATGCAAGCTCTCGACTCTTTCTACAAGAAGATTAATTTTGAACTAATTTAATATCTAAAAATTATCATTAGAAGTTATAATTGTGAAGATTTTTTATCCATAATCATGTTATGATTGCTTAAATATTTAGTCTCTATTATTTTTGAGTCGACTACATTATTACAAGTGATTAAGTGTTGTTGATGTAAGTAACTCAGACTATACAAGCCAGGACATTAGCTAGTCTTAGTTCAGTTGCTCTCCATGTGTGGTTGTGTCTCCTCTTTTGCCCATCTTACTCTAGAGCTTGTGCATCTTCTAGTTTAAGAGTTTATAGAATTTATATAATAGTATAAATAGCTACCATATCAAATATTCTCTTATAAAATACATCACATGAACTTCAATTGATTTATGCCTTAGTCAGGTTGGAGTTTTCTTTGATTTTCAATTTTTTTTCTTTATTAGATTAGATTTAGTGTGATTTTTTTTGTGATAGATTAATTTTCACATTTATAAAAAGATAAAATTTGATAGAAAAGAGATATATATATCTTTTCATTGTCTTTTCTACAAAAAAAAATAGTTAACTTTGATGTGTGTTTGCATTCTAGTAGATTGGTTTTGTTCCAATTAAAAATACATTTTATCAATCATTATATGAAATATCTTAGTAAATATTAAAGTTATTTTTAGTCAAGATAACTTTTCCTTTCCAAGATCTAAACAAGTTTCTTGTATTCTAAATGGTCAATTCGGCAATCATAGAAACTTAGACAATCATAGGTGCATACACAAGGGTAATATATTGATGATTTTATTTAATTTAGTAAGTTGAAAGTGTTTTCATTATCTTATTTAAAATAAAAAATTAAAACTTATATTTCTTGTTTTCATCTTAACAATCCGTTCAAAAGACTTGTTCATAGCAAATTAGAGAAGTTAAAAAACTAGTTTAGTTTGTTAGTGAACAAAGAAAATACAAAAAAAAGTTTTGTGTTATTTCTATTTTAGATTAGATTTATTATTAATTTATTTGCACATATAGGTTCAATTTACATACTTATTCCACCTCATAAAAATAATTGAAAACAAAAAAAAATATTGTTACTTAGTTTGTATACAAATAAAATTTTACATCTTGCATAATAGTATAGTTTCCTTCTTTTTACTTTGCACACATTATAAACCATGGAAAAATATAAGATTTTTTTTTCATTTATTTACTTTCAAAAAAATTATTCCTTTACCCTCAGCATTTCATTTTTTTTTTTTTTAAACATTTATTTCTATAGAACCAAGAAAAGCCAAAAATAATAAAAACTTAACAAAAATGATGTCAAAATACCTTGTTAATACACACAAACTCTAGACCATACCAAAAGCCTTACCAACACATGAAAATAATTATACCTTGTCCATCCATATAAGAATCCTATAAAAAGTATTGCTTCAACATTCCAACAAGCACACATTACAAAGCCTTGCTTCAACATTCTAGCAAGCACACATTACAATCCATTACCTGAAAAAATTCATATTCTTTTCTTTGGCTTTTACCTAGCCTCCTTTGGATAACCCTTCTTGAGAAACTAAGTCTTATCTAGCATGGTCTATTCCCTAAAGTTGGAGCACCCGGTTCCACCATTATCACATAATTTGATATTAGCATCAAGTTAAGATATGGTGTTTTCTACTCTACTCCCATTCCTCATCTCATCATAGACTCCCTAACCACTTTAGAAGAAAAAGAATGTATCTCTTATCCACCTATCATTATCCTCTCATAGAATAGAGGATGTCAGTATAATGTCATCTAATCTTAACTTCTCATCCACATCTCCTTATTCTCCTCGGGTCTAGCCTCATCCTATATCACCCACACTTAGTAGATGACACTGATTAAGAAAAGTCAACCTAACAAAGTAGACATTTTTCCATGAGTCATCTAACTTGATCTCCCTCATTTTTCCAATCTTGATATTGACCAGAAGATTCATCTTCTTATGATATCAGAGACTAAAGGACCTTGGAACTTTATTTTGATACATATTGATTCTTTCAAAGAGGATTGAGACACTTATAGAGTCTTTTGATTCCATCATGATAATCCATTGCCACCACCTATCCTAAATCCCATTACACCAAATAATTAACCTAACCTCTAGCCCATCCATTATGTCAGCTACTTCAACCAAACCTCAAAGATTCAAGTACACAATTTAGTGTGTGTTATTTTTTAGCATACAAATTATTGAACCCAATATGAATGACTTCATCCTTTTGCATTTCCACATTATCTCCTCCTTCCATTTGTTATGTGGGTATTCATATACCCTTAGAATATGTTTAGACATAAAATTAGTAGATCTCTTGGCCTAGAGTGCTATATTAGAAGCCAACTCAAATCTAATGAGCCTTTGTTGATGATTAGAACAACCCAATCTTAGACACTAACATAGACTACCAATCTTATGATTACTCTCTTCTTAACACCTAGACAAATAACAAAGTTATCATTCAAGAGATATGAGATGTATCTAAAATCATGAGCAACCACGTTGATTCCAACACCATGACCTTTATGGATTGAGTCATGGTCACTCCTCATATGGACACAAGGCCATCCATCAAATTATATAACCTAGATGTAGAAATCATATCCAAATACAATCATTACCTAGGAAGGATCCAACACTTAGAGGATGAGGTTAACCATATGCAAGCTACAACACATCTTCCTAGTAGGAGTCAAGATGCCTCCAACACACCACCATTAACCACAAACACTACTTCCAAGGCACTCACCTCAAATTAAACTTTGCATACTACCCCATCTCATGTATCTACCCTTCCTACATTAGAGACCCATGGGCCCAACACCAACACTAGCCCAAACCAACTCATTAACACCATAGTGGGTTGTATATGTGACTTAGATAATAGTCAAAAAGCTCTAGGTCAAGGGATGTGCCTAAACCCTAATACACTAGGTCATCCCTCCTCCTCTCCCATTCAAATGATAACTTACCCAACATCATAAAAATAAACCTACATGTTTCCACCATTACAAGATCATATGTCACCACAAAACCATGTCTCTCACTAGCCACTTGGAGATATCCTCACTTATGGGGTCCCTAGCCCTAACACCTCCAAAACCCATTCATATTATCAAGTATGCATTCAAATTATAATAAGGAGTGTATACATGTACACTCCACCATTACAAAAAAAATTGGTAGCAACAATATATTGTTCTTTACACTTTCATGTCATGTGCTTCCCACATATAATTCCCCCTCTATAAATAGGTTATGCCCCACCCTGCGTAGTGTTAGGTTACACACAAGCTGCACATACCCCATCATAGTAAATCACTACACCACCTACATCTAACAATATCCCTTTGTATTTTCACATGTATTCCAAGTCTAATCACTTGAATAATTATTTTCTAGCTTACTCTACTTCACCTTATTAGGCTTTTGCTTTTCCCTCTAGTAGTTATGAAAACAACCCCTATGTGACTCCCCCTTTCATCCTAGTCCTAATGTGATAATGATAAACGTTAACAACATGGGTACCTATGTTGAATATTTCAAGTAACCTCTTGATGCTAATATATGGAGGGTTTTTCTCCCGTATCCCCTACCAAGCCTTCCCAAGTTCAAAGGGGAGGGGGATCCCAACACACACATAAAATACTATGCTAATACTATCAAGGAACTCATACCTTGGGATGGGGTTATTGCAAAGATATTTCCAAAAGCCCTAGAAGGGATAACATTAATTGGTACTACTGCCTCCCTAGGAGTCTATACACTCTTTTCACCAACTTATGTATAAGTTCATCAAAGTAATCAATATGAACAAACTTCTAAATATTATAAGACATGAGTTATTACACATCAAGCAAGTATATGATTAACCACCCATTTTATCATGAGGTGGTGTCAACTCTTATACTTCTTTTCTAGTGCACCCAACATGGATTAATGAGAGTTATGGGATATTTTCCTCCATTCCCTTAACAAGGAAATGAGAGAAGACATCTAAAAGTTCTTGTATCGGTCATATGAAGAAGCCACCAAGAGTGCCCTATGTATTGACCACATGGCCATTGATAGTGGCTAATGAACTTATGGGACCAATGGATGCATCACCACCCCAAGTCAAAATAATAGGGGAGCCCAAAATGCAAGCCCAAATAATGAAAATAATTAGGGTATTAAAATCTTAAATTATAATAGTAATATTACCACCAATGGTGTCACTAATCAAATCAAGAAGAAAAAACCTATAAACAACAATCAATATCAACCTAAAAATAACACCAACAACACTTGTAACAACTCAGGGATCATGAACCAAAATCCTCCTAGTATTCATGTGGTAGATTTCAGCCAACCCCCACCTCGAAGCATGTAATATAAAAATCATAACCAAAATTAATAGCAACCAGGTGAACAATACTCCTCGTTCTAAAACCAAAACTATTACTTAAAAAATAACCAACAGGTGTTTATGTAGCAAGGAAAAAACATGAGCCCTAGCAATTATACTCGCAACATTTATTGCATCTTCCACAGGGTCATGGGTATAACACTTAGATATGTAGAGGGTATTAAAAATTCATATAAAGACTCCTAAAGGACCAAACACAAACATTCATGGACATGTTCCTAGGAGACACTAATACAAACACCCAAACCTCTTCAAATGATTAGGTTGCTTCCTAAAACTAGAACTTAAAAATTAACCACAACCATTTCCCTAACCACCAAACACATGTCACTCAAAATAAATAACAAGGTAACCCACATGGTCATCCCATTCAACATGGGTAACCCAGATGATAGGTGATCATGACATTGAGGCTTCCATATTGGGAACCGTAAAACCTAATGTGGTTCCTCAATTGGGAGTGAAAGGTAAAACCAAGATGATAGGAGTCATGGAATTGGAATTAAAAGAGGATGAAAACACTGTTACTTGTATTAGAGATTATCATCTTATGGCTCTCCACCCATAGAACATCCTGAAGATAATTTAAAAATCCATGGAATACTATGATTTAATCTCTAATTTGACCAAAAACATTATCCCACATTTCATTCTTAGACTTGATCAAGAACTCTCATGCTCATCGATTGGCCTTGTTCAACACCCTCAGATTGGGGTACTTACCTAGTGTCACTCTTCTTTTACAATTTCATATTAACCACATTGATTTATACATGTTCCTGCCTGGTCAGGAATCATGGGATGCTAGTTATTTATTTGATTTGTGAAGCCTTCCCTTAACTCTAAAATGCTGAGAAGGGGGATCCAACCTTATTTTTATAAGTATGTATTTAAAATAACTATGTAAAGAGAGTCATGGTTGATGATGAATTAGTTTTTAACATTTTCCCCTTTTCCTTATAAAAACTTGGTTACGAGGAAACCAAATGTTCTAGAATGTAAAACACACTATGAGGCTATGATAGTCTCAAGTTGACTTCCATAGGGACTATCATACTCCTCATCACCTTGGGTCCCAAGATGGTACTAATAGAGTTCTATGTCATATAAAATGACACCAATTACAATATGATCTTCATAAGACCCTAAATACATTGATTGAAGGCCATCCCTTCAACCTTATTTGAACAAGTATGATTCTTATGCATGGGAAAGGTTTTCATATCCCAAAGGGATCCTAAGCCCTTAGATATGTTACAAACTACCATTAACAAATAACCTAGATTATACATTGATTACCACCTACCTACCATTGGGGTCATGAAACCCATGCAATTGGTTAATGTCATTGGATCCTCAAAACCCAAATTAATCTTAAAGAAAGGGATGAAAATACCCCAGGCCCTGTTAAATGATAAACCAGAATAAAAAGACATAATGATGGCTAAAAAGACCCATAACTCAAAACCAGGCATTAGTGTGGTGGTTTCCACTATGTCTATGACTGAAATCATCAGTATATTTGAGGACACTCCTCTTATCTTCCAATTCAATCCATGAGTAGGGACCTATGGCTTTTCTAAGCCTCAAAGCCAATATCCCCAAGAGGGGTTAGCTAGCCTACCAGACCTTTACATAGTAGAGGTGTTTAAGAATGAGGAAGTTTCCCTCTATAAAAACCATTTCAATGGTTATCACTACATCCAATCAAAGGTCAACCATATGAGAACAAGTCGTAACACACATTTCACCCTTGTCACTTATGAGCCACTTTAGAGTATACTCACAGGCCATGTCATGATAGGGCCACCAAATTTTTAGGGTCCTTGACCCATCATATTTTCTCCCTCTAAAGATGTTTCTCATTCTCCTCTGACCTACACCCAATCTTATTTCTCACTCTATTCAAAGTTTTTTAATAATCAACCAGGTCACTCCTCCTCCTTGAGATGTCCCAATACTTAGGGAAGATATTCACACATAACCAAAGGTAGGATATAAATCAACATTGTAACTCATGATTACCCTTAGATTCTTAATAAGGGACCTTTCTTTCCCATCACAAAGGAAGAGGATCCCAAAAAGTCACTCACTGGGTTCCTAAAAGCCTTCCTACACATAATGGTAGGATAAATAGTGCTACCCATATTTTATCCATAGTATTGAAAATTACATAGATATGAGACCTTAGTTACGTTGGCATACTCCCTACACCTAGATGAATCCCTAACTATGTCGGTATACTTCCCATCTCAAAGAAAAATCAAATAAGTAGTCTTCTAAGTTTTTAAAGGTTCTTACCTACCTCGACTCAGAGCCTAGAAAATAACCTTATAGGTTCTCATAAGTTCTTCCCTTCCTTTGATCCATATCATGGGACTAATTCATCCACACCTTCATAATCCCTTTCATTTGCCTGACATAGGAGATAAACTCATTATCTTCACAAGCTTATAAACTAGGGACCCCAAAAAATATTACATGACATTTAAAGTATTCATATGGTCAAAATTTTGGAGGACGAAGAAACCTTACCTGATGACTACCCACCTTCTACATACAATTAGTGGGTCCTTCACTATGTTGGATCTAAGTGTCATCTAGGCACTAGGGTAGGATTAATTCTCATTTCTCCCAAAGGGTGGGTCATGTATTTTGGATTCAAATTAGATTTTGAATATACAAATAATGGAGTTGAGTAAGAGGTTCTATTTCTTGTAATGCTCATCATTGAACTCCTAGGTGTCCAAAACTTAAGGACCCAAAGTGATTTGCAGCTATTTGCAAACTAAGTTTATTAAGTCTATCAAACCAAAGTAAAGCACCTTTAGTTTTACAATACTATGATCTACAAGGTCACCAAGGACTTCAACTTCATTTATATAGAAGCATTCCATAGAGAAAACAACCAACTTACCAACTCTATGGTTGCCTCATCTTCACATTTTATGCCCCATCTGAGAATATCAGAATTTGATTCATAATATTAGATAGGATAAAGTCTCTCAACCCCAAGATATCTAATGACCAAACAACTACCCATAAAGGAGGGGGTGATAGTCCATTATCACTTGATATCCTCTTGAATCTCATCATTCCCAATATTCATATGAAAGGAAAAATAGAGGATGATAGGGTTTTCATTGACTCATTCTACCATTACCATCACAATTATCTGACACTTTGTCAAAAAAAAAGTGGTAATCCAAGTTTCCCCATTGGTTATAGGCCACTTACTCGAGACATTCATTTTCCCTTGACCATGCCCATGTTTGAATAAAGGGGCCATACCTTAATGATGGGCACCATCAGGATCAAAATTTGTCCTCATGATTACCCAAAAAAATTCAAAGTTAGGAAGCCCTCCCCACTCATAGAATCAATCAATCCAATAATGCATCTTGATAGGCCATCATATGAGTACTTTGACCTGACATTAGCAGATAAAAAATTATTTATGTCTTACCACTAGTTATTTATGATAAAATACTATCTTAGGACATTTCCTACACTAGGGAGAACTCATGGTGAGTGGGTGTTTGATTTCCTAGAGGTACCTATCGGCACACAACCAGATACCATGGTTAGGAAACTAGAGCTAATTATGCCTCACCAATGGTATTAAAAGTTATACAATTATGCTTACAAATGCCCAATCTATATAGGGGACCTCATCCTTAGACTTGAAATCTGAGTCGACAAGAAGAAATAAGAAGGTAGAAAGCTTAGACCTAATCGATTAGGCCCCTACCTAGTAATAGAGGTTTTCAACAATGAAGCCTATCAATTCACTCTAGAAGGCAAAGAGTTTGGTGAGTCTGTATACTATTTACATTTTAAATTTTTTCTATATATAATTATTACATATCACCTTGTTCTCATATGCATTGCATTTTCATACGTTACATGTCCACCTACATAGTAGAGGTTGTTTCATGATGTTTAGTTGGTTAGTTCATATAATATAAAAAATTTCAAAATGTGGCATATCAAATTACCTCACTATCACATTACCCTATCACCCCATAAAAGGAATTCTCAAAATTGGCATGTCACATTGGTATTTGTCTAGTTTCTTATGAGAAGATTACACTTCTTTCCCTATATCTTCTTATACAACTTAGAAAAAAGTTAACCTCCAGTGGAGTCTAGAAGATTTTTCATGATATAATCTCCTTTTATGGTGCCTTTAGAAGATAGAACATCAGCATGCCTAGAATATGGTAACTTTACTTTCCCATTTTGGTCCTTGGTTATGAGCCATTGCATATTACTAATTTCATGGGACCAAGGTTTGGGGGTAAAGGCCTTATAGACAAAAAGTAGATACTTATATGAAAATAAAAAGTTTATGCACATATAAAAGTCAAAATTACACATCTCTCTCCCTTTGCCAGTCTTAGGTGTTGATCCCTCACATCTTACTACTTGTGAGGAGCTGACATTGGGGAGATGTGCACTTACTCGCCTATATCTAGCCTTTGATGATGAGCCCATGCACCTTCTTAATCATATGAGACTAGGTGTATAGGGTCACAATAAAGTTGGGGTGAGCTAAAGTGTAAAAGTAACTTCAAATCATAAAAAGTGTCTAAAGAGAAAGTTATTCAAAAAGTTTGCCTACATGTCTATGCTTGAATAAGGTAACCTTTTCCTATATATCAGTTCTATTAGGGCTAGTTCTCTCTATATTAAGCCAAAAAAATTAGTTTTTATGAGTTTATAAAGAAGTACATATTCCCCTTTACTCGTAAGGATTTGGTCATCTCACCCTTTTCTATGAAGTTTTGATTTATGGTTTTTACCCCATTTATCACCTCACATTTATGTTATTCCCCTTGTCATTACTTGCCATAAATTGGAAGTCAAATGTTGTGTGAATAAATAAATTAAGGAATCACCTATAAGATAAATGTTGGAATAGCTATAGTTTCATATAATACATATATTACATTACATCATTTTCATACATTATGTTTTTACATATACATTATCATTTCCCATAAATAACATATCAAATATAAAGAAATACACATACACATACCATCACATGTCTAGTCATTTAGAGTGCATAAATGAAAATTTTGATATGAAAATTAAAGTTACATCACATAACACATGATAAAAAATCTTAAAGAGGTACATCACACACACACACACACACACCATAAATGAAAATTTTGATATGAAAATTAAAGTTACATCACATAACACATGATAAAAAATCACAAAGAGGTACATCACACACACACACACACACACACACACACACACACACACACACACACACACGCACACACACACACACACACACACACACACACACACACACACACACACACACACACACACACATACACACACACACACACACACACACACACACACACACACACACACACACGCACACGCACACGCACACGCACACGCACACGCACACGCACACGCACACACGCACACGCACACGCGCACACGCACACGCACACACACACACACACGCACATGCACACGCACATGCACACGCACACGCACATGCACACGCACGCGCACGCGCACACGCACACGCACGCGCACGCGCACGCGCACACGCACACGCACGCGCACGCGCACACGCGCACACACACACACACACACCATGTAAACTATCAAGTTTATGTTAAAAAATATCTAATACAAACATCTCCACAAATGGCCAATACACATTAAGGCATCTCAAAAAAAATTGACATATATAATGGTATTAAAAAAACATCTATGATAAGTCTTAAGATCATGTCCTCCTCATATGAGAGGGTATTGATATATAAGAATGAATAGGACTATGGCTCATGTGATGCCTCCTATTAGCACCTCCCTCTAAGGCCACCCTACTCTCTACAGGTCAATAGCCAAGATACTGACTCCTACCTAATGCCCCCTCTAATGTTATCCTCCCTATTTTATGGTTGTAGGCTCTACCGCCTCCCACACCCACCATAGTTCCACTATGGCATATTCCTTCCTTACTCTAGCTAACAGAGTGTTCTCTATACTCAACACTATCACCAACACCAAATCATGGTATTCTAGGGAAAAGATATTTGTGTAGAGACCAATCATTGGGGGAAGCTTAGGGACTACCAATATCTAAACTTGAATCTAACCAATGCTCAACTAAAAAATATTGATCAATTTTTCCCTAATCATTTAGATCCAACCACCCATAGTATATGAAATCATAAAGTACACAAGACAAATCAAGTCTAGCTGATATAAAAATCTGATGCATGTAAAATCAACTAAGAAACTAGAAAGAATCAAAATGCAAGTTGTAATCACAAATGAACAAAATCAACATTTTACCTAGATCTCCCTCATGCCACTCTAGATCAAAATAATCCTCTATGGCCTCCTCATTTATGTCAAGGTCCTCCTCCATCTCAACATGAACATAAATCTCACCATCTCCATCTCTTGGTTGCCACTACTATGCAAGTCCTTGTAGTGGTGGTGGTGGTGGGCCCATATGCAGCTTCCCAATTCTAGCCTATCTTCCTCCTCCTCCAACTACCTATGGAATGGGTATGATGATAACCACCCATCTCATGATTGGATACCATGCCAGTCACCCCAAATTTGTAGATCTCACCTCATGAAACCCCTTGTACATGACTCTAGGGACAAGGAGGTTTCCTACATAGAGAATACCAAACTACTTGGGCACCTGATCCATGAGGTGCACCTCAATCTGTAATAGTATGTATTAAATTTGAGTGACCCCAATAGTTATCACAAAATAGACCCGCTCATTTTCCCATTACCAAACCATGTCCTATTAGGGTAGGGAAATCAAATCTTCTGCTATCAAAGTTTCCATAACCTATGAAAAAGCATGAAAGGGTACCACGTCTATCAATTTGGTAGACTTGATATCTCTTGATGCTCTAACGAAGACCCCCTATAATAAGGGATCATCCTATTATATACCCAACCCATGATAATGTTCATGTGGCTAATAGAAATGGTTCCCAAGACAACCACTTGATACAAGTCTTTGTAAGTTCATGCTAACATTTACTAACTCCATGTATAGTGTACCCCTCTCTCCTTAATAGGCCATATGATTGATGATCAACTATATAAAATCATATTTTTCCCTATCTCCCACTAACCAGGAAGAAAGGATGTTAATGATAGCCTTCTTCAATTTGGGAATCATTAATCCCTCAACCTAAGAAAGTCTCACTCCATAGTTTGTACCCACATAGAGTGTGTTAGAGTCTCTAAAGTGATCAACCTAACTATAGGCCTTATGGTGTGTATCATGATTTCAAATAGATACCAATCTACTAGTTGTGAAAAGATTAGTGATATAATACACATCCATGAGACTGATCATCCATTCTCCTGGGGCATAGGGGAACATGAAAGTATTTCGGTTAGGGTCCTAGTAAATGAAAATATCACATAATAGCAGGCTAAAGGTGGGGATGATCCTCACCCATGCTATCTAAAGTATCCTTAATCAAATAGATACAACTCATTGTTAATCAACAATGAAAACACTCAAGGGAGACAATCATGCTCCCAAACTCTACTCCATCAAATGTAAGCCCCCTGCAATAAATAAGAAGACCTTAAGTTAGCCAAAAAATTAACTCTACTTTACAAACAAGATGGTTACAAAATTTCCTTGTGATGGTTATGAAATTTCCCCATGGTGGTTACGTAACTACCCCACAATGGTTACGTAAATTCCATAGGTGGTTCTGTAACCACCCTAAGGTGGTAGTGGCATAACTATGTTACGATGGTTACATTACCATCATGACAATTATGTAACTTTCATCTCGCAAGGGGTGACAGTTCTATAATATGAGTGATGGTTATATTTTCCACTTATATACCCTCCTATATCCCCTAAAACCCTAAAAAATCCACTAAAAATCATAACAATACTCATAAATACATTACAAAGCCAAAAAAAATTAAAATTCATTGGATTTTAGTTAAGTTTTGATCAAAATTCTAAATTTGTGGCAAAAATGAAAAATTTAATAAAACTTACCTGAGCGTGCTCGATAACTCCTCTTGATGGTACATTTTCCATGCTCTCATCACCTTTGTCATGTTGAGTGCTTTTACACTCAAAATGGTCATTGGAAATCAAAGCTCAAAATTATCTCTAGGCAAATGGCATAAATAAATTATTTTTGGCAAGTTTTTAAATATATTAGACTCCCAACTAACTATTTTAGTTTTTAAAAAAATAATTTTGGCATGTTCTCTTATTTAATATTTATTCTCATGTTTATATGTCATATTTTTCATAGATTTTACAACTAATTTTTTAGCAAGCTTCTCTATTTTTTGTAGTAAGTTTTACTATTTTGCAAAAACATGCCGACTTGGCACCAAGTTTGGCTCCTTGATGGGATGGTCCAGGTAGTATGACCTCCCTCACATGTATGGGACGTATTATTTTTCATGTTTCAATTACATAGTTTATTTTATACTTTTCATTAAAATCACACTTGAGTCTCGTCTTCTATCTTCAGATTTCATGAAGTCTCGACTAGTTCACTCTGCCATTTGGATAAGTAAGATAAGTATTCCTATTGACAAGTTTGACCTGATAGGTCAAACTATCATCCTTATAATTTGAAACTTTTCTTTTCATGTTTATACAACCTTATTCATAGCTTTTTCATGCCTTATGATGTCTCAAAATAATGATTTGTTAGCTTTGTTAGCATTATTTAAGGTAATATATAAGACAAGATTTTTAATGCCTTCAAAGTTAGTCTTGTGGATCCTAGGAGTGTCAAGATGGTATATAATCCCTTAAAGTTAGTCCTTTCACTTGATCACTTGGTTTAAATCTTTCTAATCTTGTTTAATGAAATTAAGGTATTTTAGCAAAGTTTATGGTTTTTGGAGAAACCTAGGTTTGCATTGTGACCAATCTAAGACTTCTCAAGGTGAATTTATTATAAGGATAATTAAATAAAATGGTGAATAGGTAATCTAAATTCCTAGAAGGTCTTAGACTAATATAGTTTCTTTACATAAGATTATATCTTTTACACTAGCTTTTTTTGCACTTGAAGATGTTTTTTAGGGGTTTTAAGTCCATTTCCAAGTTGGTAAAGATGTAATACACATAAAATTTCACTTATAAAATATTTAAAATGAGTTTTCATTATAATAATATTATAAATAAGTCATAATAATAGTTTACATGTCAGAACAACTCAATTTTTACTTTAAAAAGATAGTTTTATGAGTTGGTATGGATTTGAGGAGCCCATTTCCAAGTGAAAATGCCTTTAATATGTCTATTGGTCTTATACATGTCATATCCATGACTTTTAATCTCTCATAGGTCCTAAAAGTTCAAAGCATGTTTTTTCTCCTTCATCGCCCCCTTCACAAGCTCATAAGGGCAGTTTTTAAATGCTCAACATGGCTAAAGGAGAGAGAGAGTTGGGTTTTGTAGTTTTTATAGAAGATGGGGTCTTATTAAGATTAATAATTATGGCATTTTTCATTAGATTCATCCCCTCTCCTTTATGAATTTTTTTTTAAGACCCCAGATCTAAACCTACCTAGAAACACCACATGCTTGTTTTCTTCTTTGAAATGGTAGTTTGAAACAATTTGAATGCATAGAGAAAATTGAAGGATATGTTTAAGGTCTATTAAATCATATCACAAGTTTATCTAAACCCCATTTAGCATGTGTGATCCCAATTTGTCAAAGATCTTCATTTTTACATATATGACAAGATGACTGTCATTGTTCTTCATGCTTTCAGGGTTTTCCATAGGGTTCCAATGCATATAAGGTATGTTTGAGTGTTTCATCTTTATAATTAAATCAAGGCTATCCATGTATCTAAATACATTCCATATAAATCCTTCAATGGCATTCATACTCACCTTGAAGACTGTGTGTTTAAAGTTGCCTGTATAATAAAGTGAATTTAAGAGCCTTGTTCTACATGGTTCAAATTTGAATGAGTGACTTGACCTCATAAGTTAGGTGAGATAGAAATGGAAGAATTTTCAAAAGTTCCAAGAGATCAATCTATCTACCAAATAAGTTCTATAGAAGGAATGATCTCAAAGACCAATATTCAAAACCCTCAATACCACCTCCAAGTTAAAGAGTAAATGTTGATGTTTTTGAGATTTTGATTTGATATGACAAGCATATAAGATTACATATGAGACCTATAAAACAAGAAAAATTATTCAATTAGAGGTATACTCTCAAAATGTTTTCACTGAATGATCAATGCATTAAGAAAAGTGGAGTCTACAAATCACCTATAGGCATGTCAATGAGTATGGATGTTAGATCATTACAGAGGTTGCATAGGTTAAAAAGAGTTAGAGTCAAGGTTTTAGACCTTAACAACATCATCAATATCTAGACAAATCTGAGAGGACTCACCCTATTTAGTATTACAACCAAGTAAATAATTATAACACCTGTATTTTTTTTAAGATGATGGTGATGGATGAACTCATGAAGTGTAAGGAGAATATAGTGTCTATACATTCTTCCAATACCTAGCATAACTTTCACATGATATTTAAAGTGATAGGGGATGGTTCTTAAATTTGAAGAGGTCTAATTAGACCTGTTTAGCCTAAGATTCCATATATAGGCATGTGCATAAGTTGTAGAGAAATCTTGACCCTTGTGAATAAGATGCAAGCATAAGATTTTAAAGAAATGGATTGAATATATTGTAGATTGTTTCCAAGAACCTTAAAGGTATGGAAATTTTGGTTGAAAGAGGTTCATTGTCATAAGTGCATCCATGACACCTATTGTAACACTTACAGTTAATTATGACTTGCTTGATGTATATTTAGTCAAATAAGGGAAGTGTTCTATTTTAGAAAGTTTGGTGTCCATCACAAGATGTCATGATGTAAGGTTGGTATATACCTATTCAAAGTTATCACTATAATAATTGAGATCAAATAAGCATGGATAAAGATTAAAAATAATGGTCATAATAGTCACTATAGAACCTTGCATTCATGGTCAACATAGAACCCTACACTCACTATAGAACTATGGATAAATATTAAACAAATGGTCAGAACAGTCACTATAGAAACCTGCATTCACTAGAGACTCGTAGCACACATAATTATGCTTACTTGAGAAAATTTCAAGATTTTATATGTAAATTGATGTTGAAGTGGATATGAGTGTATGGATTTATAAATAAGGATCCATGGGGGATAAAGAATAGACCTTCAGTTGAAGCCACTTTCAACATTAAACTATATGATTATCTACATGCAAAATGGTCTAACTTAGGTAGTTTGAAGTATGTGTGTCAAATTATGAAGAAGAGATAATGTGGACTAAGAGTAATGGTTTGGGTGGAAATAAGAATGAGTTAAGCACTCATTATTCATAGGAGGAACTTTTAAACTATCTTAGGTGCTTTAATATCAAAAGGAAAAACTTAGTTTTAGGGTTGGAGAGACCTGTAGGCTTAAAACCCTCAAGGGTATGTTATGGTCAATAAAATCAAACCTTGAGCATATAAGTACCAATATTGTCATGGAAATAAAAATTAAATCTAAGGAGGCCATGAAATATCTATCCAAAATTCCTCAAACATCACTTCAACATTAGTAAAGGATATTGAAGGGGTTCAATATCCAAATTGCATGCAAAATACTATATGATCACCTACAGGCCTGTATGGTCTTAAAAGGAAAAGTGTTTTGGTTTGAAGAGGTGTGGTCTAATAAAAGTTGTAATAGTTTAAAATTTAAAACATCATGTTATTATCTCTATATTAAGTACCTTTGAATCATTCAATGGCTTGTTAAATGATCCCTAAGACTCTAAAAAGTAGTCTTAACACCTAGTGGATGTATACAATCATCCAAGCTAGAAGATAGCCTTTAGAATAGTGTCTTAGAGTTATTTAATGGTAAATTAGGTGTGGATAAGGTTTATATGCATTTATTATGAGTATAATATATTTAAAATACATCTCTCAGTGACTAAATTCCTTAAAATCATCCTAGAGGATGCACTAACAGGTCATAAGGCTAATAACAGTGATATAACACTTAAGGTAGATTTGATACCTAAAGGTATTTGGAGATATTTGTTAAGGTATTGAATTCAATAATTTATCTAAGATTTCTTGAAAATTCTGAGAGGTGTGATAGAATAATAAGGCATGCCATTAAATGACTCAAATGGTTTGATTGTACCAAATAGGTGCAGGCTCACACACACAAGCCTGCATATGAAATTAGTGATGAAAGTATGCTATGGAAGGTAAGATGAGATATACATGGACATTATAAGGTTTTTAACACTTAAATATGATATTATATGATATTTATAACTCCTTTAACAATGTGAATATTTTATACTTAGACATCTAGGTTCACTAACAGTGATTTGTTTAAGAACCCTAGCATGAGTCATGGATGTTATAGTAGGAATAAAAGTATGAAATGATAAAAATTATCATTGGATAAGTACTTTAAGGATATTTCAAACATTTTTGAGGCATTAAAATTCAAAATCAAACTCAAACATTGTATTTTCAAGCATGCTTCTCCTTCACGGTTTACATAATACATAATTTGCCACTCGAAGACCAACTTCTTGTGATCAGAAATTTCATGAAATTTTGCATGGTAAATCAAGAAATATGGGATATTATAAGGGTCCCCATACTAAAAATTACTCATATTATTTTTGGGATTATCCCCATGAACTTTATGAATCATTGTTAAGATGATAAGGCACCCACAAGCTGCCTAAAAGACCAGCTTTGACTAGTCAAGAGAGATTGATCTCTAAGGTTCATAAAATGACCTAAAATTATATTTAAACCTCATAAAAAAAATTATAGACTCCAATTAGGTTTTCATCATGGCATTTACTTGTACCTACACTTGTAAGATTTTAATAAAAAATGTACTTTTATGGGATTTTAAACCTAAAATAGGGTATAGAAGATGATGAGTAGTTGAAAATGGTTGGATTGGATAATTTGGGATTTTTTCACCTTTAAAAGTATAAAAAACTATACAAAAATCTTGAAAGTGCTCAAACAAACCTAGATTTTCAAGGCAGTCCAAACAGACTTAAGGAATGGTTATTTTTTTTGGCCATTTATTGGTTTACCTAATTTAACAAGGTTATAGAATCTAAAATTTGTCATGGAGGATGGTATTAAAATGGGTAAATTAAATAAAACACTTATTTTATGTTTCATATGTGTGGGATAAATCTAGAGCAAAAACTTAGTTTCTAGCCTAGGAGACCAAATGAGGCCTAATTGGAGAGAGAAAGTGAGCTAAAAATAACACTTACACTCATACTTAGATCCTAAAACTTATCACGGATATATAATGAGATATTGGGTCCTTAAAACTATCTTTAATTTGATAAAATACTCTGTACACTCTTTTGCACAAGGAGGTTTACCTGTTTTGAGGGTTATAAGGAATATGAAGAAAAACAAGCTAATGGAGTAAAATCACAACTTTTAGAGGGTATGATGGATCTAAGTGTATTTTTATAGGTCAAAAATGATGTTAATATTCCATCTATGGAGGAAAATTTCTTTCATTAAAGCAAAACTGAGTTTCTCCTTTGTACACCATGATGAAGATGGAAGACTCAAGTGGTCAACCAACCAAATCAATGCATAAAACTATTAAATAAGATTTTAAAATGTTAATTATCATCTTCCACACCACTTTAAAGAAATAAAATTCCATAGGTTGGTTCCAATAAGGATTCAAGTGCTTGAAGGAGTCTTTAACATCCTCAAAGAGACCTTTTCCTCTCCTACGCCTAATCAAAGAGACAGTAAAAAAGATTCAAGGAGTATTATAACATCCATTTCAAGGTGGAGAGACCTCATAAATGAATGAGGAAAATTTTTCAATTGAAGACTTAATCAAGACATGAAAACTTATTTTCAAGGAAGAAGACTCATTCATCAAAGAAGACAAGCAAGCTACTATATAGGGTGTGCAAGCAAGAATGTAGGCACTTCAACTGGTCAAACTTGAATAATAAATTCACAAAACTTATTAAAACATTCAACAAGCTTACCCTTACACTATTATTCCATTTTATAAGAGGAAAAAATAAATAATATATTAAATGTTACGTTGGAGTTAGAGGAAGACTAAGTGGATGTCGTATTTCTTAGTTTCTTAGCTCTTATCTTTCTCTCTCTCTTTTTTCACTTTTATATAAGTCTATTTTGTTTTGATTGTAAGAATCCTTAACCTGAGTTATAATAGAGCCCTGCTAAAAACAACAACTTCTACTTAGCTTTATGAACTAAATAAAATTGAATTCATGCCTCCTCAATACTTATGACTACTGTATGTTCATGGTTTGTAGATGAATGTTAGTGATAGTGAATATTTACTCACATTTATCCTCTCCTTTTTACCTATTTGTTGGTGTTATTTCATATATATAGGTTTCATAGTGTGCTTGAATAGTCTTGTATGTATGGCAAGTGTAATATTTCCTTAGTGTCTTTGAGATACCTATTGATCAGTTGCCTTAGATCATGCATCAATCTAAGTCTTTATGTGAAATATTGATGTTGGGAGACCTTCATTTGAGAAGTGAAATCAGGTCCATGTTTTTATTCAGTCTTATTAGTGCATATTAGACAAGTGAAGGACATATTTAGGTGTATCACTTCAATTAAATAAGTTTTCTTTCAGTTTATATTCCTTCCCTTTTCCTTGCAAGATGGTAATGTAGCATAGAGAGCTTAATTGATACATCAAGTCAAGATAACCTTTAAAATATAGAGATTCAATACATTTATTAGTCCACCTATAGCTTAGGATTGTCTATATATTATTCCAAATTGTGAAGGCTTGAAACTACCTACATAAGGGTGTAAGTTTGATAGATAACAATTCCTAACATCTTATTTCCTTTTCATGCCTTTCTCAGAACTACACCTTGCCAAATCATGAAAGATAAATATGTATGCACCCAAATTTTATATGATGTGACACTTCTAATATAAATCAGATGATGATACAATTATATATTAATTTGTGCTCCATAGGAAAATCTCTAGCTCTTTCCCCTTACCTTCCTACTCTTCCCTTGACTCCTATTTTCCCCTTGATTTTGGATTTCCTAACTTATTTCACCTTGTTTTAAAAAATTACCATGTGTGATATAACTGCCACTCCAAGTGACACAACCCCCCCTCCATTACAAAATCACCACTTTTATTACACAACCACCACGACAATTTTATAACTTAGGTGGTGATTTTGAAATCAAATAGTAATTTTGTATTAAAACAGTAGTAGTTTCATAATTTATAGTGGTATTTTCATCATTATAAGTGGTGCTTATGCAATTTCCCCCTACATAATGTGGTGGTTCCATCATAGTTCAAACATCTTCCAAACTTAGCTTCTATGACTCTAGTTTTGATGCATTTTTATGACTAGTGTCAAATTTCTTATTTTATCACCTTGTGATCACATTTAATCAATCCCAAATCACTCCCTCTTCTAATTTTGATCCTCTTTAGTTAATTTTAAGTTTAACTTCTCGTTGGACTTAATTTAACTCCCCCATGCAAGATCCTAACTCTTTCTACAAGAAAATTAATTTTGGCCTGATTTCATATCTAAAAATTTCTATTAAAATTTGTTATAGTGAAGCTTTTGAAGCCATAGTCCTACTACAATTATTTAAAGATTCAACCTATATTATTTTCAATTCAACTACATTGCTACAAGTGAAGAAGTATTGTTGGTATAATCAACTCAAGGCTTGCAATCTAAGACATTAGTCAACCTCAATTCAATTGCTCTCCATTTGTGGTTGTGTATCCTCTTTTCTCCATCTTGTTTTATAGCTTATGCATCTTCCATCTGGAGAGTTTCCAAAATTTATATAAGAGTATAGGGAGCTAGCATACTAAGGATTCTCTTATTAAATACATCACATGAACTTCAGTTGATCTATACCTTAGTCAAGTTAGAGTTCTCTTTGATTTCCATTATTATTATTTTATTAGATTAGATTTAATGTAGTTTTTTTGTGATATATTATTTTCCAAATTCATAAAAAACAAAAATTTGATATAAAAGAGACATGTTTATTTTCTGTCTTTGCTACAAAAAATATAGTTAGCTTTGATTTGTGTTTGCATTCTAGTAGATTAGCTTTCTTCCAATTAAAAATACATTTTATCAATTATGATAAGAAATATCTTAGTAAATATTCAAGTTATTTCCAACCAAGAAAAAATTTCCTTTCTAATATCTAAACAAGTTTCTTACATTTTAAACAGTCAATTAGGTAACCATAGAAAGTTGGACAATTATATGTGCATACACAAAGGTAGTATATTGTTTATTTTATTTGATTTGGTGAGTTGAAAGTGTTGTCATTCTCTTATTTAAAACATAAAATTAGAAATTACATTTATTATTTCTATCCTAGTAATCCATTCAAAAGACTTGCTCATGGAAAATTAGAGAAGTTGAAAAGCTAGGCTAGTTTGTTAGTGAACAAAAAAAATCCAAAGAAAATATTGTGTTGTTTATGTTTTAAATTGGATTTATTATTAATTTGTTTGTAAATCTAGGTTAAATTTACATACTTAGTCCATATCATACAAAACAACCTAAAACAAACAAAAATATTTTAATTTAGTTTGCATACAAATAAAGTTAGGAAAATTCTGCATCTTGCACAATAACATAATTTCCTTCTCTTTTGCTTTGCATGCATTATAAACATTGAAAAAAGTTAAAAAAGGAGTTTTGATTTCATTTATAAACTTTTTTAATCATTTACTTTTAGTATTTTATTCTTAGCAAACAAAACATTTATTTATATAGAACCAAGAAAATCAAAAAATTAGAACTTAACAAAAATATTGTCTAAAAGCCTTTCTAATACATGCAAGCCCTAGACCATACCAAATGCCTTGTCAACATGTGCAAGAAACCACATCCCATATAATCCTTTTCCATCCATACAAACATTATATACAAAGCCTTACTTCAACATTATAACAAGCACACATTATAAAGCCTTGCTTCAATATATTAACAAACACACATTACAATCCATTGCTTGCACAAGTTCATATGTTTTTCCTTATCTTATACCTAGCCTCATTTGGATGAACCTTATTGAGATACTAAGTCTTATCTGATACAATTTATTCCCTAGAGTTAGAGTACCTGGTCTCACAATTATCACACATTTTGATATTAGCACCAAGTTAAGACATGGAAATTTCTGATCCACTCCCACTCTTCATGTCATCATAGACTCCTTAGATGCTTTAGAAAAAATACCATATTTTTTATCCACCTATCATTATCCTCCCAAAAAATAGAGGACATCAGTACAACATCATCCAAGCCTCACCTCTCATTCACATTTCCTTCTTCTCCTTAGGTCTAGCCTCATCCTATATCACTCACACTCAATGAATGACATTAACTAGGTAGAGTCAACCCAAAAAAGTATACCTTTTTCCATGAGTCATACAACCAGATCTCACTCACTTCTTTAGTCCTAGTATTTGACCAAGAGCTTTGCCTTCTTATGATATTTGAGAGTGAAAGACCATGAAGCTCTATTTTGGCATAGCTTGACACTCCCAACGAGTATTGAGATGCTACTAAAGTGTTTTGGTTCCATCACAAGAACCAATTACCACTACCTATCCCAAATCCCATTCCAATAAATAACCAATCAAACCCCTAGCCCCTCCATTATATTGACTGCCTTGGCCAAACCTTAAGGAGTCGAGCGCATAGTTTAGCATGTGTTATTCGCATGTATACACACCTCATGATTTGATATAGCTTCAAGATATCCCCAAATCTAAGGTGATAATAACTACAAAGATGGTCTAATCGTGTTATGCTCCTTTTAAATGATGTTCATAATTAAAAACTTGTTATCTTGCTAAAAATTGCATTTCACCTTTGCAACATCCCTTCCAAATAATTTTGGAAGCATCAAGAACCTCTTATAAGAACTAAAAAGATGGAACAAAAGAAGAAATTAGAACCAGAGTCTGTAGAATTATTGATAAAAGATAATGTAGTTTCTACCATATTTGAAGAGGTAGGCTATTGGAGTTACTTAAGAAATTCCATGGATTTCACGAATAGCTTGTCAAAGAATTCATCATTAACCTCAAAGGAGACCATTCTAAGGTAAGGTGCATTAAGATTTTAGTAAGTAGTCATGTCATTATGAAATTTTAGGAATTCCAAATGCAAGCCTAAGAATTGTAAGAAGATCCACCTTCAAAGACTTCATTCAAATATTTCATGAAAATGGGGAACCTATGCCTGAATTAATTATTAGCCCATAAGGTATCACAAAGGAAATAAAAAGAGAGTCTATTAGAGCCATGGAGTAAATTTTCATTTTAGGTAATAAATTATTTTACTTGTGATGGGTGGTATAGTTCTCTTGGATTTTATGCAATGAGAATCCTTACTCACCTTAGACAAAGACTCCATAAATTAGAATGAAGAGTGAATTTTCTTGAATTTATATAATATTGAGGTAATGGTAGAGAAATATATGTAGATATTAGCTTCTATCTAGAATCATAGGCTTATTCAACTCATTTTCTAATATCATTTCATGAAGACACAAGATAGAGAGGTTCCCTAGGAAGCATTCCTAAAAAATAAGCTAAAAAAGAGATCTGAGACAAAAAGGCAACCTCTATATTCTTGCCTTACACCAAGGTATAGTTTAAAATAAGGATATTCTAATGAAGATCCAACTCCAAAAGTAAGGAATGAAAAGGAGTTGAAAATAGGGGTGCCTAAACCTAGGTATGATAAAAGATGGGATACTTTGAATATCCCATTGAATAGAAGAGACGTAATTTATTCCACCAACCTTAGATGGAGTTTCATAATAGCTAGGGTTGTTGGCATAATTCATCAATTCAATCAAACATATGGACATGAGTAGTTAGGTATAAGATTCAGACCTTCATTCATCCTTAGCCTTATATCTCCATGGCACAATGTGGCACATTAGTTCATTGAGTAATTTGAAAAATGAAGAACACTAGTTCAAAGACATAAAGGATTTGTCAATCCACTAGAGAAAAATTGAGACACATACTATGATGTCTATGATCTTATCTGAAATTTAGAAAAGTGAGTGCTCAATCATGAGCAAGGAAGCTAGTTGCTTTCCATAAGACTTGCAAGAAGTAAAGTGTGGGGGAATGATGAGTCTATAGAATGGTTCATTATATCCAAGTAATGACCTTATTTATCTCCTAATAATATCCATCTTAATGGATTTGAATGTGCATTTTATATCTTATTTCTAATCTATAGTAGATGAATACTTTTACCTTGACTTGTATGTGTGAATCAATTTTCCTTCACCACTTTATTCTAACCCTTTGAATGAAAATCTATTAGTTTTGTATGTACATGTTGTATAAATGCACTATGATCAATTACTATGGTTTTGGCTAACAAGCAAACCCCTAAAGACCAGTTCAACCCACTAAATATCAGCCCAACATAGCTCTATATTTCTCACTAGTATGGATCTGAAGTAGCAAATTAACTCTAAAGTTCACTACTCTATCTCTAGAGTCATCAAACTTTCTCTAGAGTTCACTAGTCCGACTCCAAAATCCATCAGGCTAGCTCTAGAGTACACTAGTATGGATCTAGAGTTATGCAAATCATTCACAAATATCATTGGAAGAAAACTTTAAAGTCCATAAACAAATAGATACATCATACATACCTGATCAAGGACTTTCCAAGATATCTTTCTTTGAGTAATTCTAAACTCATGCGTAAACTTATTAAAGATAATACTCTTATTTATATACATAATATTTATAGTAAGGTTTTTTTAAAAAGTCACAATGGATATTATGGAAGATTGATTAATATATTGGATGGTATTGTAACTAAAAGATATTGTAAACAGTTGAAGAATCTACATGATCACCTACACAATCTCTTACACCATTTCACCTAGAAACGTGGAAGATAGTTGTAAACTTGTTATGTTTTGAAAATAAACAAGATGCTATTAAAAAATCTTGTTATGAGATTAGTTTTTTCAAATTAGTTGTTATAAGATCATTGTGGTATATAAATAATGTCTTGTTACTAATATAAAGAGATGATATATAAGTAAGAAGCACCAGATTAAGTACAATTTATGTGTTTTTCTAGATTGTAATCATTTTAGAAATTAATGAAGATTTGATATTCCTAAATATTTAAGTGTTGACTTATATCATGTTCTAAGCGAGAGAAAGGGCCCACTCAACCAAGTAAGCATAATCTTACATGTGGTATTTTTTGTTTTGTATTGTTTTAGATTAAGGTAAAAATAGGTTTTGAAGGGACCCCGAGACCCTGGTACAAGGAAAGAAAGATGAAACATTTACGACCACAGGCAAAACCTAAAACCTACTACAGAGAAGTAGCAAAAGTAGGTTTTATATGGACCTGAAACCACCTGAAAGACCACAAGTCAAAACCCAGGTTTTACAAAGACTTGGCCACACCATAGTCAAAAGATTACAAAAACCAAGGAAACATGACCAGACAACACAACCGACTAGAAGAACCAGACTATTCTTCCAGTTCCAAAATCATTTTCACTGCTTCCTTACCTTTCACAACAATATCCTGAATGGCAGTTGCCGCTGACATGGCTCCCTCTTGCATAGCTTTATTTCTTGAGCTCTGTCTCGTCCTTTTGCTAGGCCCCTCCAAGGATTTGATCTCCTCATTAGCTCTTTTTTCAATATTAACAGCTATAGCACATATGTTGGATGTAACTTCCTCCATTTTCATTCTGCTCTCCTTGATGAGTTCCCTTAGGTTGTTCTCATAGTCTTTGAGCTTGATGGGGATGTCTCTCATCTGTTTTTCTATGTTATTGATTTTGTTCCAAATTGCCTTCTGGTTGTCTTCCATAATTTCCACTTTCCTTTTGAGATTCATTATCTCCTTAAACATCCATGAATCGAGTTGGAGGATAGCCTCTGCTTTGCAATTAATCCATCTCGTAGGTGTGTGCCTTCCATCGTTCTGCCTTTTATCACACCACTCTTCTGTCTTCTTATTAGGACTGTTCCCGCCTTCTTCAAAGTAATCCTCTCTACCCCTTTGATTCTGTTCCTCCGTTTCAGCTTGAACTTCTAGGTCTGTTTCTTGGTTGTCGGCCTGTACTGTGTTTTCCCTTTCATTTATTGAAATAGGGTCCTCAACAGGGTCATCCAGGACTTTATCATCCTCAGACACTTGTTGGTTTTCCTCAGAGTCATCTTCACTACTTTCAGACTCCTCCCCTATGTTGACTCCTTCTTTCTCATTCTTTTTGTTTTGTATTGTTATTACTTAATCTTTTTAGTCTTCAAGTTGAATGTATGCTTTGATCTAATCTGCAGGTATGTGTGTGTGTGTTCCTATTTAAATTTACTTTATGTCTCTTTGATTTCAATATTTCATTTCTAAGAACTTCATTCAAAGAATAATTTCAATAAATTAATGTGTGTTATCCTTTATATAAAGTGTGTTTATTTCTAAGGCAATCCTCTTTATAATAAGTGTGTTTATTTCTAAGCAAGTGAGTTTACTTTTCAACATTTTCAATTTTGCAAAATGTGTTTATTTTATGAAAAATAGGTTAAAATTCATTTAATAAACTATAATATATCTTTAGGATAAATTATCCATAACTCCCCCCCCCCACAAGAAGACAAATGTTAGTTTCTATTTTTGACACTTTACTACTGATTGTCATTGGACATTAGCCCTACTAAGCTATGACATCAACAAAACTGATTTGATATAAGTGAAGAGATGAATAACACTCATTAGTATGTTCTTTATTTATGTTATGTTTGACATGGATTTGAGAAGAAATGGGGAGAGCTTAACCACATGGAAAGCATCTTGGTTTCATATTCTCTGTAGTCTTTATCAATGATCTTGAAATGGGTTTAGAAGATAAATATTTGGACGTAGATATAAGGTCATTCGAATGTATGGAGGAAGAATACTTGGTTGATTCTAGGGTTATGGATCTATCTATTTCAGAAGCATCTTTGGTAATGAGATAATAATTGGTTTTACAATATCACCCTTCCCATACTTTGAAATATTAAAAAGGTTGAGGATCACCAGTGACAGTCACTTCCATGCCTGAGTGTGGAAACTTGATGATTTATTGGAAGGTGGGTGGGAGGGCTTGCATGGCACTAATCCATGGTTGGCTAAAAAAGATGTTATAAGGAATATCAAGATCAATGACATGTAACAAATTTTGTTGCAAGATAAGTCCAACCATGGTAGGAAGATAGATAGTGCCCATTGATTCCATTTTTTCATTGTCAGATGCCTCAATTGGTATGATGTTAGGATCAAAATTTTTTATGGAATAACAAAGATGTTTAATCAAGGTCGATGTGAAAATGTTCAAACATGATCCATTTTCTACAAGTATTCTTTTTACATTTTGTTTAGTGATGTAAGCTTCAATGTGGAAATAAATATTATGGGATGGCCCCACATGAGGTATGTCATTTTGGTCAAAGGTAAATTGATGACTCAAGGAGAGGTGGCCAATGAGTTCTTGAAATTGGGATGGATCAATGTTTTTAGGGAAGCTTGACTCTTGAAATATTCTATACAGGATGTTCTTATAAATAGTAGGTTTTTTAAGAATATATAGGATGGATATATGTGCAGGAGTCTTCGCAAGTTATTTGATAAGGTTTTACCTTCCCTTAGGGGTAGGCAAAGGAGGCCCTTAAATAGTGATTTTGTTTCTCCTAATTTTGACAACACAATCTAGGGATTTAACTTTGATGGCAACTATACAATTATTGGTGTGTTGTATATGACCAATGATTGAATCATGGGAGGCTTTTTGATAGTTGATGTTATTGGCTTATGTATTTTGACCATGATTTTGGTGTGGAGGAATTTGATTCTGATTTGGAAGGGATCTTGTTATAACCCCAACTTTTGCTTTTTGGACGTATATGCATTTCCTTCTAGATCAATATCTCCATTATCAATTAGGTATTGTACATAATTATTTAATTTTATGCACCTGTTATTTGAATTCCCTTTAATATTTTAAAACTCAAATATTCATTTTATTTAGTGGTTTTTATCTTTACCTTTGTCAAATGGCTTTGTTTATGGGAACACACTCATGCTTTCTACAACCAATTTATAAAACACTACTCAAGTGATTCCCTCAGAGGCATATTTTGTCTTCTTTTTTTCCTACTTGGGTTGGCCCCTAGGAATGGTAATGCTTGAAGTCTTTTGCATTGTCTATATATGTTTTTTATCAATGACACAATCACCAATGACATTCTTATTTTTGTTAAATAATTTAGATTTTTCTAACTATGTTTGATTTTGGTGAACCTTATTAAAAAAATCACCAATCCTTTGGCTACAAAAGCCTTTTCAATATGGATTTATTTTTTGATGATGTAATCAAAGGTAGTAGTGAATGGACTTGAATTTGAAAATTAATTTCTTGGTAAAGGTAAATGGTAAAGATGTTGATCAATTGTTTTTCAAGAATAAACCAAGGGAATCAATTTTCTACACTTCTCCAATGTTTTAGAAATGAAGAGAAGCTTTCCCCATTCAGTAGTTTAGCATTGCATGGATCTATTATGCTAAGCTCATGTTTTACATTGTAATAAAAGTTACTAAAAATATTTTAGAAAGATCTACAAATGTGGTGATAGATCCCTTGGAAATATGAAAGAACCATTCTAAGGCTTGACCTCCTAGGCTTCAAGGGAAGAATTTGAGAAAATAGATATCAATGTATGCAACTTCTTGCCATGACATGAAATATTTAATATTCTCCCTAGGATCACCATATCCCTTGTATTTCTCAAATTTTGGGGGTTCAAAGTAGGGAGTGAAAGGTATATATATCAACTCTCATTCCAAACGTTAGAGGCAAAACTCCTTAAACTTGTACTTACGATTTTGATATTGGGTTCCCTCATGTAGTTCTTGGTGAGCATCCTTCATAGCTTGTCATTAATTATAAAATGGCATGCCCTTCAGTGGCGGTGAGGGGTATAGGATGAAATAAGGATATGATGGCTAAGGGGCCCAATTGGTGTTTGATTGTTGATTATGTGATTTTTATTTGTTGTATTTTTTATAATGATATGAAGGATTGGATATAGAAGGATTAACATGGGAAACTAGGTTTTCCAATTGTTGGCTTAAGTTTTGGAGTTGGTCAAACACAACTTCATTTTGGTACTAATAGATTTATTTAGCTATAACTGATTTTCCCTTGCCAATGGTGACATATGGATTCAACTTTTCATGGGTCGATTATATGTTTGTTTTATTTTGGCCAATGGGTTTTCTAGATGTGACTTGACCCTGGTTGGAAAGTTTTTTTTATGCTTATAATGTGGCTTAGGTTCTCATGATTATAGTTATAAATTAGTTTAGCTCCTATCTCACTAATTTGCATGAGGAGGTTGTCTTTATTCTCATATAATAATCGGTCTACTTGGGCACAACCCCATTCATTTTTAAGCAACTCATTGCGGTCATCATTGTACTTGATTTGATTTCCAAGGCTATCAGTGTCATCATCATGAATTTTTGTTTGATTCAAGGTTTCCTCAAAGTGAAATGGGTTTCAATTAAAAGGATTTTTATGTGTTAAGGTTTTGATTCATTCTTGATTGTTTTCTGATGGTTGGTGCCATTAGTTTGGTTTGAGGTTTGGTTTCTTGGGGTTAATTTGGTTTTATACAAGTTTCACACAAAGGAGGGGAAAAAATAAGTAAACACACACAACATACCCTACACTAGTTAAGTGCGGGTACAACTAAATAGTGTCCCATAGATAATACCTTCAAGGTACATTGTGGTTAATCTTGAGGAATATTGTTTTCCTGAAACCACTATGTGATTACAATTGAATGGTTCTTATGCTAGGTTTACATAAGCTTATCCAAGGAATTTATCCTTTTGATACATGAGGCTCAATTATGTGAAACAAGGTTGATCCTTGAAAAAAATATGTTATCTAAAATATGGGTATTGGTGGTCAAATCCATCTCATGTCAATTTATGGTTAATAAATTTCATCCATTCAAGACATCCAAACCAAGGAGTGTTTAGAGTTTTTTTAAACACAAACATTGGCCAATTCTTGGTGATGAAATCCGAGTTGTTAAACTCCTAAAAAAATAAAATAAAAATCCTAACTATTTATGATTTCCAATATTTATTTTCAGCATGAGGAAAGAACATACATGGATTAGGTTTGGGAAGGAGACACAATTAACTAAATCATTTTTTATTCTCAAGACCATCTTTTAGTGAAAGAGAAGATCATATGTGAACTCAGTTACATAAACAAAGAAAACCCTTGATTTAATGATAATGTGTTAAAGGTTTATTGATTTCAATCATTTGACAAATGGGGTTGCAAAACACACATTACTAGTTTCAGTTTTGGTATTCATCAAAATAATTCCCTATTTTTTGTAAAAAAATATAAAATAGAAACATCGAAACACAGAGCACAAACATTGTTTGTCAGACCAAAAATGTCGATTAATAGTATAGAAACATTGTTATCACAAAATAGTCTCACAACTAAATGAAAACATTGAAAGCCATAATGGAAATGCTAATTGACAAAATGGAAATGTTAATTAATAAGACAAAAACACTAATTAATAGAATAATGTAGAAAGAACAAAGACATTGTTACCTAATACGGATAAAAGCTAAAACATTGATCTTCAAAATGAAAATGTTGATACTTCAGTGGAAACTTTGATATAAAGTGAAAAAAAAGATTAATAGTACATAAATGTTGATTCGGTTTAAATTAGAAACTTTGATCCTCATAAAGTATACATCAATACTTAGAATTGAAACATCAATACTCAGAGCTACTACGAAGGCACATACACACAAACAAAGACAAAAATTCCAATTAACAATAAATGCAAAGGGGGATGAGAAAATAAGGAAAATGTTTAGGATTTGAAGCTAAAGAGTCAATGACCTAGATCTACATTACCTTAAAACCTATTAAATAATAGAACTGGTTATCAACCTTGTTCAAAATGGGAGAAAATTTTTGAAATAAAAAGGGAAAGAATCCCAGTAGGTGTGCCAATATGTTTATGCTAAGATTTAAAGTTTACATAATAATTAAGAATAGTCTAAGTACCCACTATAAATCTAACATAACTTTTGATTGAGATGAATACAACAGACAAACATCTTATCTTCAGTTACCAAATATACAAAGCTCTCTTATGTAGATATGGATTTTCTTATGATTGATATATTTCTGGTTGCTCAAGGACTTTTTTTGCATGAATTCCAAAACCATGTACTTATAATTTCTTGATCGTTTGATTGCTCAATGACAAAAAAAAAACTCCCTATTTTTCATATGTTTGAATGAAGAGACGAAGAGCCAATTTATAGATTTTTTGAGGGAGAAATAGATGGTTGGGATTAATTTGGATTAATTTGAATAACTATATTTAGTATGGATGAGATTTGGTCAATGAGTCAAATGTCTTTAATGAGGAAGTTGAGGATTAATTAATTGGTTGAGGGATTTTATGGAATTAGTTGGTAGGTTTAATGAGTTTGTTGAATGGTTAACGAGTTAGTTTGAGTGGGTTAGGGAGTTGTTTGATTGATTTAATGAATTGGTTGAGGTGTTTGATGAGTTGGTTGAAAGATTTATGTATTTTTTTTATTAAGGTTAAAGGGGGGATTTTTGTGACTAGGGCTCCCAAACCCTAGGAGAAGTACAATAAAAAAGAAACCAAATGACCCACCAAGTCCTCAAATGAGACCAAAAAAAACATATACAAAAGTAACTACAAAACTACCCAAATACATCCTAAAAGAAACAAAAGAGACTATAGGAGAAAAAAGCAGTTAGAAGAGTACCAAAATCCTACTCCATGTCCAAGTTGCTAGATGCATCTTCCCTACAACTCTTCATACATTTAAGATTTGAATCAATTTGGAGTATATTTTCCTTATAAACATCTTTGTGACATTCGCTACATTGAATTTTTTTACCTTTACCTTTAGTCCATGTCCTAGTATCAAACAGATCTCCCAAATGAGCTCTTAAATTTTCCACATTTTGGATCCCTTCGTGCATAGCTGCCTTACTATTGTTAACTAGGAAGTTGATGTTTTTTTTTTAGTTTTCCATATTAATTTTCAATAATGTTTATCCTCTCTTGAAGTCTTTGAATTTATTGATTGAGATCATTATCATAGTTTTTTTATGCCAGACTTTCATTCTCCTGCTACAAATTTTTAACTTACCGTTAACATTGGTCATCTCCTTCATGAACCATCTCATAATTGATTTTTGCAAATCAAGCTCTTCCTCAATCTTATATGTGTTTTTTTTTTACCTTTTAAATAACCAACCAAAATATTAAAATTTTCATTCGGGTCTTGGAGCTACCTACCTGAAGAATCCTTCTCTTTCTCCTTAGGATCCTCCATTGTTTTCCTCTTTCTAAAATCCATTTTCATAGTAGGTATAACAATGTTCTCCCTTTCCAATTCCTTTTGATTTTTGAAGTCCTCTATTCCAACATTCTCTTCCTCAACTAAAATAGATTCCTTAGATATTTTCCTTTTATTACCATTCCAAACTGATTTCTTACTAGAAGCAGGTGGCTCGTTAGCTGCACTTCTCAAATGAGTCTTAATGCTACTTTCTTGAGGTTTTGGAGTAACATTGGAAACATTAAGATTTTTATCCTTAGAGGAATTATTACCAGGATATTCAATCCATATTTTATTTACTTTTCTAATATCTATAGGTTTACCATCATATTTGTTTTTCTATGGATTAGAGATTTTAGGTATAATCTGGTTCTTCCCCTTGAAATACTTGTGAATAAGAAAGATTACCCCTTCATGTATTGGTGCATAATATTTACCCTTTTTGAATTTCACAATGGAAGACTCAAAAGAGAGCATAATATAAAATAGGAGACTCAAGGGAATGCCATGCTTGAAGTAGTTTTAAAACACAAATAAAGACCAACGAACCACATTGAACCTACCTTTAAGGGTAATGTACTACATTAGGTGAAATGCCACATCTCCAAAAGGCCTTGGTAAATATTCTCAGTTGAACCCATTATGTATAACCTCCAGTGTTTCACCTTCTAGCAAAAAACTCTCCTCTTTATTGAAATCCCTACCCATTTTATAAATTTTAGTCACCTCCAACTCCAATCATGTAACATGAGCTATCATCTCTTCAGACACCTCCAACAAAAATCCATTGATATTTAATGCCCTGGTATCCCAATAATTCACAATTAAGGTCAACACATGCCTATTGCATCTTGAAATTCTTTGCATGAACCTCACAAAACCTCTTGTCTATAGAGCATCCCAAATTCCTCATTTTTTCTTTCTCAAGAATTGTGGCCTCAATACTATTAGGCAAGCCCATGTGAAAAAAAAAATAACTAACTGTAACCCTTCACGTTGAAGTAAGGGATATTCAAACTCTCCCAAATCCAAAAAGCAGTTCACTTAAAAATACCCAAAACAACCCATTTAATCCCTTCTATAAAAAAAACTATGTGCATGAGATTAATTAAATATCAATTAATAATGATTAATTTAGCTAATTTTTTATGGGGTAATGTTGGTGGAATTAGATAGGATTACTTGATTAATCTTATGATGTTAGATGGGGGTCTTTTTTTTATTGTGTTGATGTCAGTACGAATTTTTCAATGATGGATTGGGTGATGACAAAATTAAGGTGGTGTAGTTAGGGTGGTAGAATTAGGTGCCTACACCTCACACCAACCTCTAATTTAGGATATGGATCAAGTGCCATGCATCCATTTATCATATGGTACCCTTGAGAGATGTGTTTGCGCATGGTATGTGTTACATGAACTATGTCGCAAGACAAAGAACTAGGGTAGGATAAAAGAAAACTTTTGCAAGTGGTCTTCTTTCTCAAATCCAAATGCTTCAATGTATGAAGCCTTGCAAATTATGTGTGATATTATGTTCATATTAACATAGTTCATGTTGAAAAAGGATGAACCATTTTATTGGGGTTCTGAGCAACATGTGGCATTTGACATCTAGAAGGATATGCATGATTTTGCTCCTATATTACAATTTCTAGATTGGGGAAAACCATTCCATGTTCATGTTGTCAGATTAGCCATGACCATTAGATCAATACTAATGCAACCTAATGAAGGTAATATTGATCACACCATTTGTTTTGAAAGCAACACATTAACATTTGTAGATCAAAATCATGTTACTACCAAACATAAGGTGTTAGGATGGTGTACACTTTATAAAGCTTCAAGAAGTGCTTGTTAGATAACCCATTCACATTTAGTATAGACCACCAGGTGTTGAAGCACTTTGTGAATAAGCTTACGATACATGGGTGAGTATGCAAGTGGTCAATCCTCCTCTATAATTTTAAGTTTAATGTGGTGGTCAAGTTGGGGAAGAGGCACATTTGGCCTTATTAATTTTATAAGAATATTATAGGTAAAATTGCATGAGATGCTACTGAAGTTGACCTTACTAATGCTCAATTGTTTTGAATGGAGATTGTTCTTGAAGAGCATGAAGATATAGTTAAAATATTTACATTAGGGCATGTGCTACCCATTATACTATGGCACACAATAAATAGTTGGTCATGTGTGTTGTGCCTTCTTAGCTGATAAATGGACATTTGTATAAAAATGGAACTCAACAAGGTGTTGTGTCATTTTATCACTATGCACAAGCAAGAATTCATCTTTCAAGAATGCCACAAAGGAATAAAATGAGGGAATTATGTTGGGAATGCTATAACCATGAAGTAATTACAATCAAGACTATGGTGGTTAATTCTACATAAAGATGCATACAAGCATGCTCATTCTTGTGATAATTGTTAAAGAATTGGTAATCCCAATAGAAGTGATGGTCTATCAAATTTGTTGGGCCAATCAACCCAACATAATGAAAGAGTGGACCGATATCATCATTGTTACTGACTATTAGACTAAAACTTGAACTACAATGGATTGTATAGCTGAAACTATGTTGATGCCAAATTTGATTCAAGAACCATTTGAGAAGTGAGCTATCGAATTTGTTGGGCCAATCAACCCAACAAAATGAAAGAGTGGAATGATATCATCATTGCTGCTAATTGTTTGACTAAATATTGAACTACAATGGATTGCATCACTGAAACTATGGTGAGGTTCATATATAATCATATTATCACTAAGTTTGGCTTCCCACTAAGCATTACAAGTGACTAAGGTGTAGCATCGCAAGAGTGTGTCATATCATCCATAGCCTAATGGAACCGTATAAACATTCATCAAGATATTGGATAATATTTTGATAAAGGTATGTGATGCAAGAAGAAAGGCATGGGATAAATGAATGATAGTAATGTTGTGGGAATTATTAGACCACCTATAAGAGGCTCACAAAGTGAACACCCTTTAAATTAGTGTATGAACATGAGTTTTTTAGGTCAATTGAGTTCCTAATCCCTAGCCTCTATATTGCTTTAGCAACTAGGCTAGATGATGATATTCTTTACAGACATGGGTAAGTGAGTTGATGGAGCTAGAATAAAATTAGTTGTTAGCATAATGGAGCCAAGGAATTGAGAAACTGTTAGAAGGCATGGCATGGTAGGCACATTAAGGAAAAATTATTTCTTGTTGGAATCCACATTATTGTGTATGATTCTTGATATAAAGAAGCATCTAAGAAACCTATAAGTCGGTTGGCTTGGCCCCTTTGTGGTTCAACAAGTATTACATAATGGCATAATCAAGCTTGGTCATATGGATGCCACTAAAGTGCCTTGGTATGTGAATCAAAGTCAACTTAAGTCTTTTCTTGACAAAAATTCAAATTCCACAACATAGGATTTTGGGTATAATGTAGGATTTTGATTCAAATTTATGAATTATCCATTTAAATAAGCACAAATCCCAAGAGTGATTGGAGATGCTATGTGAGAGAAAATGATACAACATGCACCATGAACCATGCAAGAAAGTCATATAACACCAATTAGACAAGTCAATTGGGGTTCCTTTGGAACCTCAAGCTAGATGCCTATATTTATAAGGTGGACTACTATGTTAGTTACTAACAAATTAAAATAATGAATGTAACGAGGTAGCTTTTAAAATTTGGGAAGGTATGCAAACTTGAATGAGTTTTCATTGATTATGTGAGCCAAGAAATCACTTAGTAAGATGTGGCATGAGATTCAAGAGTATATACTTGATGAACATGGCGCATGGTAGAATACAAGTTGGAGTAATAATATAGGTGTTTCTAAGGCAAGTGTGAAGCAATATGAGGAGAATATATTATTACATGGAAAGTAAGGAAAATTGGTACTATAGTAACAATCATATATCAATATGTAATTTGTATTGAGAAGAATATTGTGAGATGGATGTGATGCCAAATGGGAGTGTGGGGATAAATATGAATTCATTTTGATGGTTTTGAATATTATATGAAATCTTAAGAGTTGTTTTTTTTAAAAATTAAATCAAAGAGTTGATCTGTTGATGTATGAATTGTGTTCATTGAGGATGATGGTGCCAAAGAGGAATACTCTATCGAACCAATGATACTATGCAGATGTCACAAGTTGAGGGTTTAGCTCAAAACATTATATTTTTAGGGGTTACATCCCATAATAGAATTGGTGGTTGTAAGATAGTGGAAGACCTTTACATGCAAATTGAGAGTTTTTAGATGGGTTTTGATTGATTTTTAGGACACCATTTGTCAATTATGTGTGGAGGCCCTTGTCTCTTATCCAAGGCTGACATTGAGTTTTAGGAAAATAATGTTTTACCATATTCTAACAATGTGTGTTATCTAGTTCACTTTTTGGTGATTCAGTTTCATCACTAAATGAGAAGATACACATCGAGGTTAATCTTGTGATCATACATGCATTGACATGGTTAAATTATAATTGTAATCATGCGATGTAAGACCCTGAATACATCAAACTCACCAAGACCCTCAACATGATGGAACATTGAGAAGGTACAAAAATTGGTACAAAGTTGGAAGGGAGGTCACCGTCCCTATATTGATGACATTCTAGATGTTAAGGTGTGTGTTTCAAGTTTCCTAATAATAATGAAGATCATTCTCAAAGCAAGGAGGGTTGTGACTAATGTAAGTGGCTAGTGTGGGTTTTATGTTTGACATGAGATTTTAGATATGGCTATTATGAATTTATCACCAACAACATGGTTATGATTTCATATGATTCCATGGATGATGATAAAACCTCTTGTTGGGACTCATTGTTGATTTTGTACAATTTCACACATCATGGAGTTTGTTAGATGAATAGCCTAGAGATCCTTCAAAGTTCTCAATATGTAGAGTTGCACACTTGTACTACCCAAATGGACATACGAATTCAAAGCATCATGAGCAAATAAACCAATGGGAGCAAATGCTCAAAATTAAATTGGAAATCTCATACATTGACATGCATATATGGGAGATTGGTTTTTTCTATCACCATACAAAAAATGCATGCAACTTATGCCAACCCTGCATATGACCCAAACCAGATTCCATATTTATTAACCACTGAATAAATTATTGTGTAGTTGGTATGGAAAACCCATGACAAGGCTAACCCATCAACATTGGTTCTAGTAACATCAGCAATGATGAATTACATTTTGGCAGGACTCTAGGATAATGATGATATGGTGGTGGTGGAGGATATGACATCAAAGTAGGGCGATGACATGGAGACTAAGAGTGATGGATTGTATGGAGCGCTAGTGAAGACCTTATCTATGTAACAAACAACATTGAAAACACCTCTACGCATCATAGGATTGCAAACTCTAAACCCTTATCCCTCTGTACACCTCATAGCCATGGATAGTCAACAATAGTGATACTTAAGTAGATTTTGTTTTGATTCCCTTGTATAGCATATTAAAAAGCACATGAGGATTAGGTATTAGTGGTTAGACAACCTAAGTGGTACACTCCATGAGTTGAGCTTGAGAAGAAAGTGCCCATGATGCATCTCTCAGATGATGATCTTCCATCAGATCCAAACTTAGGTTGCCCATCCAATTTTTGAGTAGGCATGTACAACACAACATAAATCATGAAAGGTGGTGCAAAGTAGTCCATAACTTGAAAAGAACTTGTTCAACATGTTTATGAAGTCGATCAGTGAACCACAATTCATGGACAAGGCCTCACATATTGTGTTAATAGTCAACACACCTAGGGTTTAACTAAAAAAAGGGATAACATTTTGAGAAAGTTATTTTTTTACCTGATGGCTTCATGAATGAATATGTGGTCATCTTCATTCTTTTGGTACATACATTTTTTATGTGCAACTAATTGATTCATAAAGTCATTAGTTTGTGATGAACCCAACTATTTGGGACTCAAGAAAATTGAGATGTCACTCAAGTTATTGCTTGGGTTAAGTTGATGGTTGAAGAATTTTCAGGGTAGGAATGCACTAAATAAATTTGGCAATAAATGTTACAACCTAAAATTGTATTATTAATAAATGAAGAATTAGTACAATTATATATAGCCAAAAGATCATTGTTCACCTTCTAAAATGACTATTCAACTTTTATAACAAGGCAAAAGTCATCCTATGAATAGGATAAATATAATATTATATAAAATAATATTATAGCCCACACTTAATCCATAAGGGTTATATTGAGACCAAACATGACTCTGAATTTTTCAAATTTCTCTCTACAAAGCTTTTTTTTAAAGAATATTTGTAGGTTGCTTTGTAGTTGGACAATGTGTCAATTTTACATTGTCATCTTTCACATGATGTCATACCAAATGAAATTTGGTGTTGATGTGCCTCATTCAAACATGAAAAACTAGAATTCTTTCATTTTGAATTGCATAAGTATTATCAACCATGAGTGGCATTGATGAAAAATGTGTTACTGCAATCTATAAGAATCCTTTCAAGCCATATTGTTTCCATTGTTGTCTTTGTAGCTACCATATATTATGTTTATGCAAAAGAAATGGCTAGCACAAATTGCTTTTTTGACTTCCAAGAGATTATTGTTGTTCCTAAATTCATTAGGGAACTTAAAGTGGGCTTCCTATTTTCAAAACCTCCTGCTTAGTCAAACCCTGAATATCCAATTAGGTTAAAGTCTATTATCCTAGAGTATTTGAGCCCAAAATTTTGTGATCCCTTTCGTATACCAAAGAACTCTCTTTGTTGTTACCCAATGAATTTCTCTATGTTATTACATGAATCTGGAAAGAGTACTAATAATAAAATAAATGTCTAGTCTAATTATGGTTACATAGATTAGGGTTCCAATGAGTTGTTTATACCTTGTTGTATCCACAACTTTTTTGGTATCATATAATGTCAACTTAAAATTTTGTTCCATGGGCATAACAATTTGTTTATAGTCTATCATTCTAAATTTGCTCAAAATTTAATCACTGTACTTTTCATGTAAATGAAAATGTATTTAGGTTTTTGAATCAATCATTCAATACACAAATAGTAATGAAGGTAGTCTAAATATTTCATTTCAAAACCATTCATCAATTATACTTTGAATTTATAGTGTAACTTTCATTATTTCCTTGATGAACAAATCATCCATGTATACAACTACAAAACAACAGTTTTGACAAAAAAGGTTTCATTCTTTAAATTCCAAACACCTAAATTAATACTCAAGAGAATATCGATGACCTTATCACACCATGTTTTTGGTGATTGATCCAACCCATACAACGATCTTACCAACCTACACATTTTGTGTTATTAGCCATCAACTACAAAACCTTCTAACTAATTCATGTATACTATTTCTTTAAGATAACCATTTAAAAAATAATTTTTTATGTCCATCTGATAAAATTTCCATTTTTTGTGTTGCTACAACCAACAAAGCCCAAAGAGTAGTCTATTTCTTTGTTGGTGCAAAGGATTCATTGTAGTCTATCCCTTCTTTTTGAGCAAATCCCTTTGTGAACATATTTTTTTTGTATTTTTCAAGTGACACATCTTCTTTGTATTTGTTTTTAAAGACCCACTCACAACCAATGGGTCTACAACTAATTACAGGGTCAACTAACTCCCAAGTTCCATTTTTTTACCAAAGTATCATATTCATTTTTCATTGTTTTTCTCCATACATCAAGCATTTTAACTTGCTTAAAAGAAGTGGGTTCTAAATCAAGAGCAAAACTTAATTTCTTCTTCTTTAGGGTCATCCAAGAAAAGATTTTCTATCTTATCTTGAATTTATTCTAAGAACTTGTCTAAATTCTAAACAATTGTATGTGCATTTCGAGTACCTATTTTTTCAACTTCATCAATTTTGACATCTTTCAACGTATGTGTGGCCCATTTTGGCATATTTCTAAGAATTATTTGTAGAATAATTAATGTCTCATTTTCTTGATTTAAAACTCCATTTTTTGATATATGTTCACCTTTTGATGAAGTTTCATTTTCTTCCACAAGGGGAGTGTGTTTTTTAATTACAAAAATCAATAGAAAATCAATTATTTCCCAATTATAAGTCCACCCTTCATTGTTTGGAACCTTTATATCAATCTCTTTTAAAACATCAAATTTGGCATATTTTTCAAGTTGATTAAATTGTTGACATATGTTGGTTATCCTTTGTTGTTTCCCAAACATATCTCTTGCAATGAGAAATTTCTTTCTTTTCTCATCATATAGTTTTTATGCCTTTAAAGTTTCTAAATATCACAAACGGATGCATCTTAGACTCATGTGCTCCAACTTATTCATTTTATCCTCAGGAATCAATGCATAGCAAGTGGATTTGAAAACCTAAAGATGTCACACTGAAGAAAGATGACCACACAAAACTTCATACAAAATATTCAATGGAAGGGCTACTGATGACGACCTATTATGGAGATACACCATTGTTTAAGCTACTTCTGCCCAAAAATGTAAATTTACCCCTATGAAATACATTGCTCAAAGCATGTTCATCACAATTCTCTTCATCCTCTCTATTACTCCATTTTGTTGAGGAGCATATAGGGATGTGAGATGGTGTTTGATACCATTTTGCTTTAGATAAGTTTCAAACACTTTTGATGTGAATTCACCACCATCGTTAGTCCTTAGTGTCCTTACATGTCATTTTGATTCATTTTCAATCATTGTTTGAAACCTTTGAAAAGTTTTGAATGGTTTTGATCTTTGTTTCAACAACTAGATCCAATTCATTATATTGTAGTGATCAATGAACATAATAAAGTATTTATGACGATTGGTGGAAATAATTGGCAAAGAACACAAATCAAAGTGAACCAACTACAATTTTCTATTAACTTTCCATTCTGACTTTTAAAATGGTTCCCTTTTATGTTTAGTCAATATGCAAGATTCACACTTTTCAATATGTTTGGGTAGATTTGGTAGACCTACAACATAATTCTTTTGCATTATGTCAGCTGTAATTTTTTGTTGACTTTCCATTCTAACTTTTGAAATGCTTCCCTTTTCTTGTTTAGCCAATATGCAAGCTTCACAATTTTCAATATGTTTGGGCAAAGTTGAAAAACCTACTACATTCTTTTGCATTGTTTGAATGTTGTCATAGTGAGTATGCCTAAATCTCGCATGCTAGATAAGATTAGCTCACATTCCTTTTTTAATAATATGAGTAAATTTTCTTAGAATTGGGTTACTTCTAAGTTTTAGCAACTTTTCTTTCTCTAATTTAGTCAAGACAACTACATTATCATTCTTTCTTTTGATTTTTATCTCTCCATCATCCTACAAAATGGAGTGGCCTTGTCAAAAAAGCATTAGAGACAAAAAGTTTATTTTCAATTGAGGAATGTATATGACATTTTAGAGAAGGAAATATGCAAGCCTTGTTGACTTGAGTTGAATTGTTCATTTTCCTTCAATTTGTAAAGTTGTTTTGTCCATCGAATACACTGGACCACATCTTTCTTTATGAAACTTCTCAAATAAGTCCCTTAGGAAAGTCATATGATGTGTGGCATCAATATCTACAACCCAGATATTATCATTAGTTAAGATTAATGAAGCATTATTTGCTTCATCTGAGATGGAAAGTGCACATTCATTTGTGAACTAGGTTGACTCTAATTTCAAGGTTTTCTTGTTACCCTTTTCTTTTTTTTTGTTTGCAATAAACCTCAATTTTGTCCCATGATGTTTTGCATTCATGAGCCTTGTAGCTCTTTTTTGCCATAACACTTGAAAAACAAATTTTGTCTATCATTTTTATTTTGATGTTGCCCATTATTATCGTCATTTTTTCCTTCTCGTTGCTTATTCTTTCCCTTTCCTTCATTTTTTCAAGATGTGATCTTATTGGAAGAAGAAACCTTATAAGAATTTCTATTTTGATGAGAATAGAAAATGTTTTCACATGTTGTGTATATCTTTCTTCTAAAAGTTTTTTCTCTTTTGGATATCATTTCAATCAATTGATCAAAAGTCACAGTTTCCAACTGATTCCTTGCTTGCAAAGACTCCAAATAAGTTGAATATATGGAAATAAGAGTTTTTATAAATGTAGTCATGTATATCAATGTTTACACCAGTAACATCAACATCACGATTGCAATCTTAGATTTTTTAGGCCAAATTCGTTACATTATCATTTCTTAACTCAATGTTCAACAATTTCAATTGCAATTGTATGAACTCCAATTCTGAATGAGAAGCATGCAAGTCTTTCAACACTTCCAATAGTGTTACACCCTTGTATATGATGAAAACAATTCAATAAATGAGACTCTTATCAAGGCCAATGTTTTTTTGAGATTTCAAGATTGTAATTCTTTTGTTTCTTTTGGTTCAGTTAGTTGTGTGTCCTCATTACAAATGTCAAAGCACAAATCATTGAATATGAGAGTGTTCTTTGATTGTCTGGATCATTGTAACTAGGTCTCCTTACCAGCTAGTGTTCTGTTGACAATTGTTTTTATTGAATGCATGTTTACTATGAAGGGAGACGGATTGGTTCATTATCGCTTCAAAAGGTTTCATTTTCTATATACAACTAGATTGATATATCAAACCTCTCGATATGCTTTTCCTTCACAAGTACGTGATGGGACATGGAATAAACTCATTCTTTTTATATACCCGACAATATGTAGAAGAAATGTTAAAGTATGTGAGAGCAAAATGATACGTGGCACTTAGGTAGTGCAAGAAAAATATTTTCTCTCTCTATGACACTTGCTTAATGATAACTCCTTGTACGTGGATGTAACAACTATATGTACTTAGGATTTTTTACTTTCAAGGTCTATGTCTATTGATAGACACAAATTGGTAATTGAGGGAAAATGGAAAAAAATAATGTTTTATCTTTATTACTCTTTAATGATTTATAGGAATGACGTCTCTAACATCGTTGTTGTAGCTATATTTGGTGATAAATTCAATAGTTCAAGTAGGATGACATTACTCATAAACATGAAACAGTGGTAGCATGTATACTGAACATTGTGATTTCATAATTTGTTTGATTTTGTGTGCTTGGACCAAAATCATATTTATTTTGTTTTTTATTTGAAAAGGTTTACATGAAAAATGACTTATTGATTACTTTTAAATAAATCAAAATTTTAAAATTCCTTTATATTTTGGTAAAATCCTCAAAAAATACGTTTTACAAATTGTAAGCATAAAAATGAAACTTTTCAAAACTTAAAAACTTCACATTATTTTCCCTATGGAGAGGTTGATGGTTTGGAGAGCCAAATGAAAGATTTTAGCACTGATTTTATAATCTTTGGCAGTTATATAGCCTCAAACAAGTAATATGTCAAACGGTGTTAGCAGAGGTTCCTAGATCACCAAAACTTGATAATTACAGGGATATGCAACTGCAATATTGACAAATAACATATTAAAGGACCTTTTCTAGACCTATTCAAGATTTATACAGCTAAATCACAATGTTTTATCATGATTTAAAGTTGTATCATATAGATTCTTAGTTGCAGTAACATAAATACACAAAAATAGAACTCAAAATTGAAAAATACATAACATGGAATATTTCATAGTGTGACTAAATACATTCAAATTTTATGTAATTCATATAAGAAACATGGGAACATTCAAGAAAATAACTAAGGACTTCTTATATTGATCAAATACTTCATTACATAATATTGCAGAGATTAACTTGTAGAATCTTACAATACAAACTCAATGATCAAGTACTACATTAATCTCATCGCAAAGTAATTACAATAATAACAATTATGCTAACAATCAACCCCTTTACATATAGATGCATCCATGATATAACTCAAATATGTATTTATAACTTCCTATCTATTCTGAGTATCCAGTTGTGCCAGGTCATTTGTAACTTCCTCTGTTTGTTACTAACCCAAAATAGACCAACTGCATCTTGATATAACTAACTGTTAAAAAGATTTTGTAGCTGCAAATGGAAGTTGTTATTATGCACAAAATATATGGTTGGACATGTTAAATAATAATATATTTGAACGTATGACATATATATTCAAACATTTTCCCACTAACACTTTATCAGACACAAATTGTTGTCTCATCTTGAGACAACATCGTAGCAATGCAAAATAGTGCCAAAAGATAGGAAGACTCACATGAGTTGTAGATCACCTAAGGTATCGTTTAGCGGTTTTCACCTTATGCACACTACGTAGCCACCCTCATGGGTTTTCAACTAAGTAGTGCCCCACGACTCGCTAATTAGCCATTCAAAACAAAGATTTAGTAGCAAAATGTCAAAATTATGATACATGTGCACTGTTTAGAAAGTGGGAGGAGTTGGGTCCAATTGGGTAGGCATCAAAGAAAAAGGCAACGGGGGAACCTTGCATTATTGTAGGTGGGCAAACAATTTGGCTGGCAGAATGAACTGAGGAGTATTAAGCATACAAATAATCGTAGGATCAAAAGTTAACAAGTCAACTTTATAGGCTTGCCAATCCAACAGAGTCTCTTCGATGAGACAAAGGAATGCTCGTAGGTGGCATTGGGAAATCATTAAAGCTTGGAGGTCTTCATCTGAAGTTGTCGTCAAAGTAGTGTGGGCAACAAGAGTCCACTAAGCAATATCTTGATGTAGGTCTATGAAATTGTCATCATCCCTTTGTGCTTGAATATCAGTGAAAGTATTATGTTGGGTGTGCATTTGCCATTGTTGTAAATTCACCATCACGGTGTCCTTGGCAGAAGAAGAGGCCCTAAGTGCAATATCTAGGTCATCTATAGAAGTGGTTGGGTTGAAGATGGTTGCTTTGGCCCTAACAAAATTCTATGAATGTTACCTACATATTGCCTCAAATGCTATCAAAATCTTGATTCTAGGATACTAAGCATTAAGGTACTTGTGTGGCCTGCAAAGATTCAACACAAATAGAGTTTTGATATTCATCTAATAACTCCAAACAAAGTTTGGTATCAGCTTTGATTCCCAGAACTTGGGTATGCAAACTCTGCAGTTGTTGAATGTGTTGCCAATCTTGGGTCAACTATGTAAGGAGCAATGGGAGTTTTCACGTAGAAGATAGAGTTTCCACATCTAGGACTTGTTGCACCAAGATGGGGCAGGCATCTTCAATGAGTTGACAAACCTAGCATAGGTCGGTTCACATCCCTACATTTGCTTATATCAACTAGGCAATGTGGTTCTCTAGTGGCGTGGCTTTCTATGTGATGCTCTATTGAAAGATGGTTGTGCCTTCCAACTGCATGGCTAATGGTAATTGAGAAACATCTAATGATGCTTCTATTATGGGCATGCAAAAATCTAGAGCAGAGGTGCATGCCATTGGAAGTGCCTATTGTAAGGGTGCAATTGGTAAGGAAAATGTTGTGTAACAGGAGGCGGTCAATAGAAGGTCCCATGACCAAAGACTTTGAGTAGGGGGTGGTACCACCAGTCCATGATCGGGTGAGGCTTGTTCAATCTTGGGAGGTTTGACCATGGACAACGTAGCCAATTTTTCTACTACGAGCGTTGATGGGTTCTATTGCATTTTTGCTTTTACTACCGGTTATAGTTTCACCTATAGTTGTGGTTGCTTAGCAACCTCCTTGGCCTTCTTTGCTTCCTCCTCCTATTGTTTCTTTGCATCATCCTTAGCATCTCTTCGATGTTGAGTATCAACCTTTGCCTTAGTATTTTTTGCCTCTGTTACTGCCTCTACTTCAACTTGATACTGCAGTTCCTTTTCCTATTTATCCCTATCTTGAGAAGCCATCTTAGCATTAGATTCATGTATCCTTTATTCTTGCAGTTTCTCATGCCTACATTGTTTATCTTGGGATTTGGATGCTTCTTCGTGACCTTTAGCTTCTATAGCTTGAGGCTATGCATGTTGCTTTTAGAGTACATGTGCTTGTACTTCCTTTTTATCCACCTATGCTTTGGATTTGTGTTTTTCTTCCTAGCACACTCTACATTCTACATCTCATTGTGCTTCTTCACGGGTTGTCTATTGTTCCTCAACAGTGGGTTGGGCAGTTGTAACTTCCTCAAGATCAGGAGCAGGATCCTCAGAAGGGGATGGGGAGGAGCTAAGTGTCTTTGCTTGAACCTTCAATTTAAGAACCTATGACTTCTTAATGAGATGCATCTTCAATTTTGGAGAAGACGCTCGTTATTGCTACATTATGGACTATGATTGAATTGGGTCAAGATCCTGTGTAGAAATTTACAATCTAAAAAACATCTCACTCATGTCACAAGGTTTTTTGCACTTCCTGCAAGTGAGGGTTTTCAAAGGATTATCAACCATAGGATCAGAATTGTTGGGGTATACAAGAGATAGAGGTGATGGGCCTACATCTAAGGCCTCTCAAATCTTGTGTAAATTTTCTTCTTCTACGATCATGTCCATGATGATGGAAGATGAGCAAGTGGGCAAGTCCACCCACAGGTGTGACGAAACCTTGATCTACACCTATATGTTGCACATGGCTTTCCAAAAGAAATAATCCTCTTGTTCGTCTTCATATAATTATCTAGTCATATCATCAAGCATGATCTGATACATTTACTGCTTATCTGTGCCCAATTCTAGAAGATCATAATCAGTTGCAATGCATGGAACACATGGATTATCTAAACATGTATCCTGCTTGTGAGTTCTGCATCAATCAAGAGATGGGGATCATCGGATTCCAAGTACATTTCGTTTGCCAGTATCTCTAGATTGTGTGATAGAGGTAGAGGGAAGTGCAGTCGAAGAGCCTGGAGTTGTAGGATGCAGAGGAATAGAATGGAGATGTGCCACTCATGCATCAACCATAGCCTTCTACTTGGAAATATCTTGTTGTCAAATTTGCATGTCAATGAAGAAAGGAAGTGATGCGCCTGGGACTTTGGGTAGTTCTTTTATTTGAATGACAATGCCCCTAGGCAGCTTTGTGACAATGACATGTTGCCTGAACTATTGCATCACATCAAGAGGAACACGTGGGTTTGTTACAATTAGTTCGATCAATTCTTCCCACCATACTTTGAATTTTTCCTAATGAGTGACATACCCACATACCTTGTTCATACTAGGTTGCAAATTGTGTAGCGGGCTAGTAATCTACATCTGGGTGGACCTCACCTTCAAAAGTCTTCCATTGTGAAAAGACCAAGAGCAAGACCAAGACCAAGAATTGATATTGAAAAGTGAGGTTCACAACTTAAAGAACTTTGTGAATTTTTGTGGTTAGTTCGGACACTAAAAACTCTAGGCAATCAAACTCTTCATAAAGGTGGATCATGCGGTGGGCAATGTCAATTACCCCCTTGGTTGCTTGTTTTGCATTTTTGGTGGTCCGCTAGCACCGTTTGGTGATGCATTTTCCTAATATGTGTATTGGTTCATCTATGAATTCTAAAATCTCAATCCCTCTAGAGCTCCTTGGATAAGCGTCGTACACTTCTTGCAAAATAGGAGATGCCTTAAACTTGTATGCTTCCATGGATTTCCCTCTCACTGGTAGGTCATGTTGTCACCAAATCTTGCACCCTAGAGGAGGGTGTTCAAGCCTCCTCCAGATTTGGGCAACATGGGAATACTTTTAGGTATGTAGGTGTACCTATAGCAGAAGTATAGCTCTAGGTTTAAGGGCTAGCTTCCTGAATATGCCATGAAGTGATTATCACCTGAACTAGTTGATTGTTTGTGAGAAAAGGGATAGAATTTTTCATGAAATGAAACTACTCTAAGGGGGTGATACACCAAGATGATTTATACATGACCATCATACCTCTTTCACTAAAAAACAAGGCATACAAACTAGCTTCTAAGTCCTAAAAGGTTCTAACATAATTGTTTTAACATAGAGATGATATGCATGAGACAACACAAGGTAAGTGAAATAGAGGGAATATTGCACACTCTAAGGATAATTATACACTTGAAAAAATGCCTAACACACTAGCTAAACTCTATATGACTTGTTAAAATAGGAACTCTTGCATAAACATGCAAGGATAAGGAAAGCAAGGATAGAGGATTACCACTAACTTCATCATACATCACTTTGCACACTTGGACAAATGTTCATGAACTCAAACCTAGAATTGAATTAATTGTTCAAAGGCAAAATACAATGTCATTCCAGTAGGGCTTCACCATACATGGTGTGGTATATGTTTACAAGAGCCAAAATGGTTATTATTTATAGAATTGGAGAGAGAGAAGAAGATAATGAAGTCCAAGAGTCACTAGGACATGTGTCATGCTGAGAGGAGTTACACATGAGGAGAATGAAGTAGGAGATAGACCATGATAGGTATCATAGGAAAAATCTCTCTCAAATGCATAAAACTCTTGGAATATGGCATAGGACTCCTCATTTTCATGCCTAAAAACTGCCTTCATCATTTGGCCTCCTTGGAACGTTCCACAGTAGGCTAGGGATAGGTATCATGATTGCACCAAGAGGGGTTATAAACAAGACCCAACATGCATTGGTTGCATCCCTAATCACTAATATTCTATTTCATATGAGTTATCACTGCCTATAGTCCAAATAACTCCTCTTTCACTCACCCTTCACACTTGGCACCAAATTTATCTTTAGTTTTCTAAACTGGTTCATACAAAAGAGTGAATGACACCTATCAAGACCCTTCATATCCTTAGATTCCTTCAACGGTCCTTAAAAGGCTTCCCACTTAGATTTTTCACTCTCTCACTAGCTTGTTCAGTATGTCATCCTAGACTGGCTGAAGTGGAGGTACTTGTAGAAACACTTGTGATCTTTTTTGAAGTATGAAATGTGTATGATAGGCTATATTAGGTCCCAATCTACCCCTCCAAGTGATTTTCATCTCTTTAAAATCTTCCATACCTACACAACACACAAAATTGTCAAAGAAACCAATTATGTGTCATGTCCATACAAGTGGGGCAACACTCAAGTTGATGGGGAGGAGCCCTAGAGAGTCCTCTACAATATTTAATCACTTCCATGGTCATTCTATATCTCATGAATGCATCTCTTACTCAATATTTCCAATCGGGTTACTAGCAAGGGTTTAGGAGGGTTTAGAACCATTTTTCCCTCCAAGGATGTGTCATACAGGTTTGACGTCCAATTCTCCAACAAATTTCACAAAGTCATTATTAGATACCCTCTCTAACATCCCTCAACTCCTTAGACTCCCATGCTAAACCTCCAATTATATGTGAGCTTCCAAACCTGTCTACTCGAGCATCCTTCTTCATTTTTTATACCCCGAATTGGCCTTAAGCCAAAATATGGTTTTATTGTGGTTTCATTTGCATAACAACAGCTTGAACATGCCTTATACCACCCTAAAAACATGTTTTGATGGATTAGAATGCTCACCTAAGGCTATAAGTCATAGTGAACCCCCAAATGGCAATAGGTCTAGTCTAGACCTAAAGGTCTTGACTGTATCCTTTGTAGGTTTGAATTACTTGACCTATTTCTAACCCTTGTGCATGATTTTCCATGTTTATCCGTTTGTGACACAACTTTCTACACCTTCTTGTAGGGCTCATCAAGTTTACAACTCACCTTGTCATCTTCTTTTATCAAAGCCAGTAGGTTTGCACCCTTGGGGAGTGTCCTCTGTCTGAGACAAAATTGAAGGCACTTCCCCTATAGTCTCAACAAGGGTGAATATATGAGGGATCTCTCTAAGTTGCAAGGACCCTCTATATCAATTTTCATGGTTATTTGACATTCCTAACATCTTCAGGCACCCTAAAATACAAGATAGACTTGTGGGGAATACTAATTGTGTAGGTTTTTAACATGTGACTATAGGTTGCCTTATTGGAGTCTCTTCTTCCCTTGCTTCTATGATTTGATAATCTCATCTAATGGAAATCACTTCCAATAAGCTCTGAAACATGCCAACACTACTTTGTTCCCTACCAACTCCCTCATCACATACTTTGCATTTGACTTGACATAGGTGTTGACTATGTTTTCTGTATTTATCCTTAAAAGGTGACTCCTATAGGTGGTCTCGCACAGTTTAGAGATTGTATTATTGCTAAAAGGTCTTATTGAAGTCATAAGTATCATTCCAAAGTCATCAAGATCACCTCACTTCACATCCATGCAAAGCCAATCATGAAAGCACCATGTTGTAGCTCACTATCTACAACAATCAACTATAGTTCACCGTCTTGGATCAAAATGGGGCTTGTAGGTATGTCTCAACCTTTAAACTATGTGCTTGACCCCATATGATTCACCTTAGGTCTTACAACCAACTCAAATGATAAGTGCCCATGTTTGTAGGTTCCTATCTTCCATTCTTTACCTTGTGAGTTGTACGCACCTGTAGGTAGGTTGTAGGTGTTGATGGAAGTGAAAACTCCTATACTCCAACCCTCCTCAATGGTATTTGGATCCTTGGAGTGTCTCTCAACTTAATAAGACCACTCAACATGGTGACATGCATTTATATTGCAATTTTGGGTTGTGAAAGCACTTAAGAGCTCAAAACCTATAGAAATCACTAAATGAACATAGTGAACAAAAGTGCAACTTTGGAGCCTCCATACATTATGTTCCTTTAGTCAAACGCCCATTTTATTTTATATGATTTTACCCCTAATGGAGGCTACAAGATGGATACCTTCAACTTCACTTAGACTCCATGATACAGTGTTTCATGGCACCAACAAAAGTGTTTGCTGCTATGTTTTGGAACTTTAGGGAAACTTGTCCCTAAACACAATTTTCTTGTCTTGAAGTGTCTTTTCAAATCTAGCTGCTTGCTAATGACTTCAAACATGATTTTCAAAGTGCCTCCAACTTCTTAAGACCTCAATAGGGTTTCAAAGCATGCTTGACATCTTTATATTGCACATTTGGATCTCTGTGTGTGCCACATGTAGGTGGATTCTGCATTATACATTCAATGGATGGAGACATGAACAATGTACATGAAGTATGAGCTTGTAATCAATGCTAAACCTTCTCAAAGGTTCTCAAATTCATTTTATTCACCTTGAAAGGCTTGAAACAAGTAATATGCCTTATCTCAATGTAACTATCCTCATTGATCAACATTGTATTATCTTGCACGATTTTGAATATGGCTAGTCTGGATCTCGCGCGCATGCGACCTCAAAATTTGAAGCCGAAAGCCGTGGATTCGGAGGTAGGTGTGGTTGCGGTTAATGTTACAGGAGGGTCTTCCTCTGTGTGTGGGGGAAGGGTTCAGATCGCCCCTATTACGATTTCTTCAGCGGATGGGGGCTCTATTCCAGCTACGCGTTTTGCTAAAGGATCCCCTGTTCATGGTTCAGGCCTTGAGTCCAGGGGACAGACTTTTGTTGATGTGGCTACTTTCGAAGCCGGATTACATGATGCTCTTCCTCATGCATCATCTGAGCTTTCCCATGTTTCACCTGTAAGTGCTATAAAACCTGTTAGGGTAACTCTAGATCCTGACGCAGTTGATGAAATCTTTGAACGGGTAGAACTTTTTTCCTCCTATGTTGTTATTTTTCGTTTCCGTGGCTTTTGGCCCTCTCACAGATCTACATGGCTGGATCTCCAGGACCTGGTTGCCACTTATTGAAAACGATGTCGAAATCTTCCCATGCGTTAAAGGTTTTTTTATAGTTTTGTTCCAAAGCTCCAAGGACAGGAGGATAATCTTGTGCAACAGTAACTTTTTATGGCAGGGCAAATATCCACTCATGGCCAAACGGTGGCATATGGATTTTAACCCTCTTACGAAAACCTTTAACAAGTTCCCTATCTGGGTTCGGCTCCCTAATCTACCAATACATCTTTGGCATGAATCGGTTTTTAAAACCATCGAAAATGCCATAGGAGATTTTTTATTTGTGGATGAAGATACTTCGGATTGTTACCATTCGACCTGCGCACGCTTAATGGTTGAGGTGGATGTTTCTAAAGGCCTTCCTGAGGTGATTTGTCTGGATTCCCCAAGGGGTACTTGGACACAATTGTTGGATTTTGAGGGTTTACCTTTTCGGTGCAGAAAGTGCCACCTGACGGGTCATATTGTTGCTCGTTGTACGGCTGGGAAATCAAAATCCAGAAGACCACCTTCTTGGTGGTCTGAGGCTTCCTCCGAACATTACATAGTTAAACAACTCGTGGAAGCTCCGACTGATCCCGAGAATGAAGATAGTATCCATTATGAGCCGATGGTTGAGAAGGATTCGCTGGTGAAAGATTTTATTGAAGGTCCTGTGGAGACCGAGATTAGTGATCTTTCTGAGCCAGTTGTTGAGGAGGCTTTGGTCTCTTCCCCTGTTTTGGAGGAACATCCTAGGAACCAGACTTTGGCTGGTTTTCATAAGAATTTTGCTAAGGCATCTGTGTCCCCTGGGCTTCATGGATCATTGTCTTCTGAGGCATGGATTGCTGAGGCAGATAAGATAGAGGATGGATGGACAACAATTAAGAGGAAGAAGTCTAAGCTTTTGGTCCCCCCTCTTGATATGAATCTTCGTTCGTGTAAAAAAAAATAAAAACCTCATTTGTTTGGGAGGTTTTGCAGGGTGCTGATCCTGTCTATTGACGTTTCGTTCCGTGTTTTGTCAGCTATTTTTTCTAGTCTTTTTTGCTGTTTTCAGGTTCCTGTTTAACTTGGTTTTGCTTTTGCTGGTTTCAGGTTCTTTTAGAAACCTGATTGTGCTTAAAGGTTTATCTCTCTTTTGATGTAAAGGGTTTCGGGGCCCCTTCAAAACCTGCTTTTACCTTAATCTAAAACTATCCTCCTTTAGGGCACCTATAGGTGCATATTAGAGTTGCAGTATTGTGTGTATGTGAGAAATAGTCATCACAGTTTGCAAACATCAATTAAGAGCATATCCTCATGCCTTGTTTGATTCTTCATGCTACAAGATCATGCTCAACCTATTTATAACACTTCATTACCTTCCCATGGATGCTATATAAGCTTTCACACATTTGACAGTGAATGAACACTTGCAGAAAAGTGGGCTATGTTGGAAAACCAGTTGTCACAGCTGGATATATACCATTTGGAGAACTCAAGTTGATTGTCCATGTAATAGTTGTGTGTTCAACACCTTAAGACCATAGTTACAATCCCATGAATGTGTTCAATACCTTGCACAACTCACTTAGTTGACTATATATGGAATCATGTAGGAAATTGGTTGTATGGTACATTTATTGACTGCCACTCCATGTGAGGACCTTTATACTAAATTTGGAGGATAAGAGGTGATTGTCAAGATGTGGAAACATGAGATTCAACTTATCACCTTCATCTAAAGCCCCTACAAGGAAATGAGACCTCTGCAAATGGTGAAAAGTTGTCTGCAACTCCATGTGATGCCAACTTGCAAACTTAAGATGTTGTACACATCAACTCAAATCCAATCATGAAACTAAAACTATAAACAATATTAGAAAGATGTCCATGTCCTATGAAAGAAATTTCATCAGCGGGATTATACGGACCTGCCCATACAAGAAGGAAACCAACAGGGTGTGGGAAACAACATGCAAAAAAGACCATTCCACTTCTAAAAGATGGTTCATAAAGCACAAGCGATCAATCCTGGAATGCTTGCTACAAAAATTAAGTGGATTGAGTGTACTATCACCCCCCAAAGGCATTTGACCTAAAACTTCTTCTATTGGCCATACTAAGAAAAAACCAATTAACCTGTTCTACATGTCTAAAAAGGTGATGAAGGAGCAAAATAGTTTTTAGCCTTTTATGAGCATTCCAAAGATGATAAAGCATTGAAATGAGTCCAAGGAAGTTGAAGAGCCATCCCACAAGATATTCCCATGTGCCACTCTCCTCATGGGTTGTACAACTACAAAAATTCCTTCTTTTCCACTTGTTTTCTTGATTTCAGTTAACACCTGCAAAATTTTCAGTTAAAGACTAACATATCTAATAGGGATTGATATGAGGGATGTTGGAAGGAAGTTCATAACACTTGTCTTACTTATGAAATCGTACCACCTTCACAAATATCTCAAATATGACCCCTAAATGACATCAAATGAACAATAACACACCCTATGACATTATAATATGCCCCTATATCAAGTTTTGGACTATAGGGGGTTGACTCATTTTGACTTGTGGTCAAAATGGTCAATAGGCAGTCGTACGCATCATTGCAACCGTGTTAATGTACACTGTAACCTCCTTAGAAAGATAAATAATCCTATCATTGTAGTCGCTGAGTAAAGTCTGCATGATTTTGTCCAAATCGCTAAATGTGGTCAATCGAATCAGTCGCTCCACATCAATGTTATGAAAAGGATTCCATTGTGCCAATGCCATGGGTTATGCACCTTAGACTACTTAAGAGACAAATAGTCATTGTTTAGCCACTCGAATGAAGTTCAGTGCTTCAGGATCTAAAAATCTAGTTTGATGCAGTGTCAATCCAATGCCCATATCTTCTTTATGTGAATCGTTTAGTGGAATGATCAATTGACATATGTCAATGGCTGCCATTATGTATACTACTGTGTTGGATTGCTTGGAAAATTCAGTTCGGATCTTGGCTCTCTGTCTGATGTATAGGTTGTCATAGAAAGATTGAGCTCAATTGAAAACATAGCACAAATGGGATGGCAATTAGCAAGTCGTCTTAATTTTATAACTTTTGGCACGGGAGATGCAGATCACATCACTTTAAATATGCCTTGGTGCCATTCAAGTTCTGCTCATGTGCTTTAAATAGGCACAATCTTGTCAAGAGAAATTGTCATCAATTTTCTTAGCTGGCAGCCACTTTGGTAGTTAACAACGATCTTGATGTGATGTGGCCTCTGACCATTTTGATGCCATTTTCTGATATTCCTTGATTAGACATTAAGCCACAATCTCCTTGACAAGACCTTAACCATTGATTACCTACCTTGCCATTAAGGGTCATAGCTAACCATTATTAACAGTTATTGTACTCCGATTTGATTACACATGTCATTTCTCGAACTTAATTGTTGCTTCCTGTCGTTTCTTTGTTGATCTGTGAATGGCATTTTAACATTGAGCTTGATAAACTATTATGTGAATCCTTTTCTGCGATCTTTATTGACACACCTTTAATCTACTCAAAAAATAAAATCACTCAAAACACACAATAGTCGAAAAGGAAATCCTAAAGCTAACCTACTACGATATGGCACTTGTTATTGTTGTGGTCTAATTATTACTACCTGTAGACTTTAAGTCTACAACCATTAACTTGGCCCAGCAAGATGTTACCTTATAAATCATGTAGAACTAATGTACCTGGCTGTGATATCTCATGAATGATGTAAGGACCCTTTCACTTGATATTCAATTTTCCTAGAAAAGTCTTGAATCTATTGACATACAATAGAACTGGTTGGTTTAACTCGAATTCTTTCATTTGCAGATTTCTATCATGCCAAGCTTTTATCTATGCTTTTGAATTTCCCATGTTCATATGGTTCTATGTCTGTCTTCGTCCATGCAATTGAGGTCCAACAACCTATGTGTGAGGGATTCTTCATCTTCCATACACATAATTTGAGCAATTCGTAGACTGGGCACAACATATTCAATGTGCATCACATTTTCTAGCCCAAACACCAACTGGAATGGTGTGAGGCCCGTCACACATTTGTAATGTGTGCGATAAGCCCATAGCAGTGCAAGAAGTCTATCTTCCCAGTCATCTTTTGGACATTGCACATTTTGGTCAACATCTTGTAGATTATCTTGTTCAAAGCTTTTCCCCAACTGTTTTCTATGTTGTGCTCTTGTGATGCAAAATCAGAAACTCATCTGTCAAAGTTTTAATTGTTTTGTTTAGAAAATGAGTGCCTCGATCACTTACCAATTTGATTGGGTAGTCGAAACGGGTAATGATGTTCTCATACATAAATGTTGTAGTATCTCTGGCTCCACAGTTTGGTGTTGTAGCAGCTTCAACCCTTTTTGTAAAGTAGTTTGTCGTAGTGATAATCTGCCTAGCTTTGTTGCGTTTGCTTGGTGGGTTGATGGGGCCTACAAAATCAATGCCCCATTGCTCCACTGGTTGTTGCACAAGCATTGGTTGTAAGGGCATTTTATCCCTCTGATTTGGTTTGCCCATTCTTTGATAGACGTTTCACTGTTGTGCGCCCTGTTGTGCATGTTGAAACATATAAGGCCACCATAATCTACTCTATAACACCTTTCTCACAATAGCATCCCCTACGAAGTGGCCACCTGCAATCCTTTGGTGTGCCTCCTGAAGGATCTGTGGTCTCTCATATTTTAAGATAGTTATGAGCAGGACCTCATCTTTCCCTAAATAATAGAGAAATCCATCATTTATACCATAAAGGAGTGTTTTCGTGATCAACTGTTTCTTCTCCCTCTCTGTATAATATTCAAAAAAGGTGGCCTATTCCAAAAATTATGCGATATCTTGTAACTATTTTGGTATCGCAGTAACCTAAAACAGATGGCTATCAAGGGACTCATCTGGTATTTCTTTAGGTTCTTCACCATTGGTCATTGCGAATGTGGTGGGGAAGATGTGTTGATAATCTCTCAAAAGCTGTAACACTTCTAAGATTTCAATATGTGTCTAGTAATCACCTATGTGAGCTAGCTTAGGTACCTCTTCCATACCAATGTTCCCAATATGTTCTTTGAGAGGCACTTGATAAATCTTGTGCTTTCCTTCGAGGATGGTGTCGCAGAGTTGTCTTTCAACCTCTCGTTTTGGAAAATGAATCTGTTGAAGCCTATCTTATTATGCTTGTTTTGTGACTTCCTTTGGTAGTGGTTATGATCCCTTTCTGGTACAAATAGATCTTGAATATCTATATCATCTTTGCTTGCTTGGTCAGTTATTCATCTAAGTGGTCTTGGATCTGGTAACACAGTTGGACTACTCCCTATTCCTGCTCCTAAAGCAAGGTATAGAAATTCGATGTCTCTTCTAATTCGTAGATTCTATTTTCTAGAGAACAATCTATCAGAGTTGGCAAATCCTCAACTCGTCCTTGGCACAAGAAAGTCTCCATTTGCTTTAGAGATCGATGGACTGTGGGATGATCGCTCTCAAATACAAAGGTCTGTATAAAATCACTTTGTATTTGTGCCCAATGCTTCATTTCCTTTCTACGCTCTTGGTGAATGTACCATACCTTAGGATCTGGTAGTTGAAACCTTGAGATCAACAATTTGCAAGCTTGGTCCCATGTCATGTGGCCTTCTCTGTGCACTGACCACCAATACGCATCAACCCCTTTGAGCACATAATTGAGAACATTGACCCTCTAATTCGTATCAGGGACATGTAGCTGAAATCACACAAGGAATTCACCTACATCTTCAGTTATGAAGTACTAAGGTATCCATTTTTCTATTGTGCATACCATATGCAGAGGTCACAGTTCATGGTCACCCTTGGCCCAATTCAAGAAATGTGTATCTGAATCTCCACTTATCGAAGATATGATATCCCAAGGTAGCATACCATCAGGGGTTGGCTCTATGTAATCCTTGTCAGTGTAGTCTATGTTATACATGAAATCAACCTCAGACTGTGTTGGTGACCTCATAGATATCAAGTGTGTTACCTGCTTCTTCAACTGATGTTTTTATGCAATACTTTGCAGAGGTGTACTAGATAACCCTACATATTCTAAGACTTGTGTTTGTGGACTAGGTTGGTTATAAAGAAAATTGTAGTCTGTAGTTTGTAGAACCTATTACTTGTCGTTTGTTGTCACCTTCATCTAGCTGGTTCCTACAACTGCATAAGGAGAATCTAGATCCTTGGGGATGATATATGGCTTCACAGCTACTTTATTCAAGGGAATAATGATGATCTTGTCATCCTGGTATGATTCAAGCTAATTCATGACTATATTTATAGTCATTTGCCCATCATAGGCTCACTTCTTCCCAATGAAAGCAAGATAGTGAGTTTGGTAGTCTTCATGTCAATGACTTCAAAGTCACCTTGCAAGCTAAGCTCTACAACTTTAATTTCCACGTCTTCCAACCATCCTATGGGTTCTACCTTCCACAATTTGTGAGGCTAAGTGTCACAGGACTGTAACTCAGCATAGGTCATCTAATGGCCTCCCAAGTAGATCTAGGAATCATATTGACTATGCTGCCAAAATCAAATACAACATTTGGTATTTCATATCCAGCGACTTCGATGTCCATTCTCGCATCGATATCCCATGGTTTCTTGGTCTTCACATATCAGACTATCTTATTAGTCAACGGTTGGCCTTTCTGCTCACATTCTAATAGATTGTACAAAACATTCATTATGTTTTGGGATATATCCTCATTGCACAAGGTGCTTCATCAAGTTGGTTAGTGAAGTGACAACTCCTTCCTATCGTAGGATTTGCACAATTTGGCCATACATCTGAGTGTCCATGGATGCATCGTCTCCTTCAGTGTTCCCTTGCTGTTGGAGATTTTTGAGAATCTGTGTAGCTTCCCGCATCAGGATTTGATCGACACTAGGCTCTGGATACTTATCAAGCCGCACTTCCTTATCCCACTATTTGCAGGCATCTCTAATGGAGGAAGTCCTTACGTTGTGTGTTATTGACATGTGATGACTTCTGCCAATGCATTGTCTCTTGGTTGTGCTTGGACCATGTTGACATTGTGCACAACTATGTCTCTGCATTGGCTCTCTAGCACCAGGGAATCCTCTGTGTCATGCTAGTTTGAAGTTTTGCAGTACGTGTAGTACAACTACCACTGAGGATTCTATGGACAATTTTGTTGTACATGGTTCAATTCACCACACAAATAACACCTAATAGGCTGTCTCCCTTGTCCTCCTTGTGCACCTCCTCTGTATCCACCTTGATAATTGCCTCCTTTGGTACCTTGGAAACCCCAACCACCTTGTTGTGGCCCAAAATTCGCTGTGTTTTGGGGTGCATTCCAACCCTGCTAATGTTGGTAGCTGTCATACCCAACATATTGGGTCTGTTATGGGTTTGGAGCCCAACTAGCCGGCTATGCTTGGGGAATCACAAGGTTCCTAGGAGCTGGATATTGAGGTGTGAATGGATGTGCAACAATGTTCCATATCTATGTAGTGAGAGGTCCAACAACCAATCCTTATGTCTGATAAGACTATTTTAGGATCCCAAACTAGAGAAATCTGTGATGCATTGGCAAGAGTTACCTCCAATCAAGATGTAGCCTATGTTGTAGCATTTGCCTACTGCACTATGTCTGCAAAAATGTTTTTAGTAATGTCTTCCTTGAGTTCATGTAAGGCCCAACAAACCTTGTCTTCATGGTTCATAGATTTGCATAAAATACAATGCAAAATATGTGGCTTCTTAATGTAATGTTGTATTAAATGACAACTTGTGTTAGAGTGACCTACCATTCGGTAAATTTTGCAGAATTGAGTTTTAAGCCTTGGACACTCATTTATGTGATGTCCAGATTGATTACATTATGTGCACCAAATGTTTGACTTTTGTTTGGTTGTGTTATCTTGATACTGCTCAAACTTTTGGAGAAGGGTTTAGAGTGTATCTTCTACCTTACATGAAGCAAATGTTGCATCACCATAATTCTCGATCTGTTCTACTCTAATCGCAACAACACGAACATATGATTTAGCACTAAACTGTGTCTGGGCTAAAACAAAACTGAGGTGAGGTCGCAGACCTTGGACAAACCAAGCGGCTTTGTCCTTTTATTCCATAATAAATTCCACTTTGTTGATGACATCCGAGAACCTACGATCATAGTCTTAAATGATCTCTCTGGGCCCTTGTCAAATCTCCTTTATATCTTGTATAGTCTGGCTTGTGCTTTTCTTTACCTTGATGATCAACCATTTTTGTATCTCATCCAAAGTCGCTACGCTGATATCTTTGCGATATATGAATTCTAAGGCTCCTCCAGCTAGAGCACCAATTAATTCATACTTCTTTATATTTTCATCTGTAACTCCTTTAACTTGCCATTTCATTGAATAGGTAAGAAGATACTGTTCAGGATCTGAGGACCTATCATAGGGCACCAGACTAATAAAAGCTCCAACTTGAGCATCATACCTAGTGCTTATGTAGTCACAAGAATCTATTGTTGATGTGCATGCTTCTTCGCAAGAATTTGTGGTGTGTCTACGATTTTTATGCAAAAGGATGGAATGCTTGGAGACGTGATGCCAAAGTGAGGCTGGGTGATTCTGACGAAGTCAAAACTTCAAACTCGCTATCATAGTCTGCTTCCAATAATGCTATGGCTTGCTCTAAGATAACTAGGTTGGTCTCTATCAATATAGTTGATATGATGTATTGATGTTCTCTTGAAAATTTATGTTTGCTCTCTCAGTGAGCTCTCTTCAATATCTTTATGGTTTTATCGTGCACTTTTCTCTGTTCTGGATTAGGCCAACATTGTTCTTTCACTGTAGCAACTAAAGTATGGTTGTTTGAAAAGAAATACGGCTCGAGAGATGTGTGCTCCTAGGGTGAATGGTTTGAACCTCCTCCAACTATTTATTCATCACTTGAACCTGTATTATCACTACAACTATGTGACATTTTGCTTCCTCTATCGATAACCTTGTCCAAGGCTGTGAACTTCTCCTAGCTGTTCTAACACACTAATCTCTTCCTTCTCTTCTCTTTCCTCATACTCTACATTACTTTCTCTTCATCTCTTTTCAACCCGAGATTCTCACTCTCTTGCTTCGTACTTCTCTTTCTCCTCTTCTCACTTACTCTTCACTCCTACTCTTCTACTACTACCTCTCAGGTTCACCGTTGGCTGGTTATCTGTGCTTTGGTTCCACCTCTGTTGTTGCAGTGCTCGATCTGACTCTAAGGTCTTCTTCCTCTATTCTCGCAGTGCTTTCTCCAAATCTTGAGTCTTTTTCAACTCTTGTTCTGTTTGCTTCGACATCTTGGGTCCAGGTTCAAGCCTTCCTCATCATCTATTCTCCATTCACCATAATGTCACACACATTCCCATGGCACCCATGCGACTACTCCATGTTAGGTGGAGTGGGCACCATGGTTTTTTCTATAGTCAGCGTTTTAATGAAAACATGAAGTTGTCGTAAAAATCTACCTCAGATTCCCCTTACAAACTGATCCTTTGCAGCTTCAAATGCAATACAACCTTGTACTGCGAATTCACTTATATAATTATCAATGGTTGTGTCCACCTAGTGATCAATCGCACACGTCCAAGGTGCATCCAAGCTTTGTAAAATTTTGATCTTGTCTTCAGTCCATGGTATATCATGTGCACTTCTCGACTAGTGGCAGAAATGTTCTAATCTTGTCACCCACACCGCTAGCAAACACAAGAATTCGCACCAAAAGATCTCATAGACATTTGCATACAGGTGATCCTGAATAATTGATTTAGTAGTGCTTCCTATCCTCCTTGTCTATATCTCTCTGACTTGGAAACCAACACAACATACCCTTTAACAATGAATTCCACACTCACAACACCATTGTTAGCAGAGGTTCCTGGATCCCCAGAACTTGTTAATTACGGGAATAGGCAACTGTGATATTGACAATTACCATATTAAAGGACCTTTTATAGTACTATTGAAGATTTATACAGAGAAATCATAGGGTTTTATCATGATTTAAGGTTGTATCGTAGAGATTCTTGGTTGTAGGAACATAAATACATGGAAACAAAACTCATAATTGAAAAATACATAACATAGAATATTTCATAGTGTGACTAAGTACATTCAGATTTTATGTAATTCATATAAGAAACATGGGAACATTAAAAAAAATAACAGAGGACTTATATTGAACAAAATACTTCATTACATAATATCGCATAGATTAACTTGTAGAATCTTACAATACAAACTCAATGAACAAAAACTACATTGATCTCATCACAAAGCAATTACAATAATAAAATTACACTAACAATCAACCCCTTTCCATACAAATGCATCCATGATATAGCTCGAAGATGTTGTAGTGGTAACTTCCTGTCTATTCTGGGTAGTCAGTTGTGCCAAGTCTCTTGTAACCTCCTTTGTTTGTTACTAGCTCAAAATAGGCCAACTACATTTCAATTTGACTAACTGTTTAACAAGATTGCACGACTGGAAATGGAAATTGTTATTATGCACAAAAGATATGGTTGAACACACTAAATAATGATATATTTGAACGTATGCCATATATATTCAAATATTTTCTGGCTAACAGATGGTTTAGACGTTGTAATAGTTCCAACACCAATGTTTGAACAGATTGAAGCCCCCAACAAAATGCATAGGAGTAAGTGAAATGTCATACTGTCCACGTAGAAAGTCACAATCTTCTTTAGAGAACATGCCAACAAGCAAGGGAAGATTGCACCCCATTCAATGTTTGTGCTTGCCCTGCAAAGACATGTGCAGGTTGATCCAGCACTAAGCCAATGTCAAAATTTCCAATAATAAATTTAAATGATATGCTTCAAATTTGAAATGATGCCCTTTCACTATCAGGATGATCCAACACTTAACCAACGTGCATTCCAAGCAAGTGGAATGTAGACCAAATGACTGAAACACAATCTTCTCATGGAATATCTTAATTGCAGGTTGTACCATTGAAATATAGGAGTAAGATAGAATAAAATCCCTGACTGAAACATTGGGAATAAAACATGCAACTGGCAACAAGAATGAAGGATATAGAATCTAAAAAAATACCTTGTGCTCTGCTACCAATTACTGGCCAAGAATGGGTTTTAAAAAGGATGAAAATAAATGGTACAAACCAAAATTGTATTATTATTAAATGAAGAATTGATACAATTATACATAGCCACAAGGTGTTTATCCATTTCACCTTCTACAATGACTATTCAACTTCTATAACAAGATAAAATTTATTCTACACCTAAGATAAAGCGAATTTTATATACAATAATTGTGTGCAAAACAAATATAGTTGTTCATGGATGGGGGCATATTTTAAGGAAACCTCTAGGTAATGAAAGATTGGGTCAAGGCCCTATTTGATTGATTAGTGGTTGAATGACTGAAAATCTAACGCCTTCTTGGAACCATCCAAGTAGATATGCAAGGGCCATGAACCCTAAACAAAATATTGATTATAACCTTAGACTAACAACAACATAAAATTCAACTCCACATGTCAAGCCAAGCATAGTAGCAACATTTTCAGTGGATGCTCCCCCAAGAAACATTGAGTAGGAACAAGTGACGTGCAATAGTATATTTGTTGCCACATGTTTCAGTATCGAGAGCTCGCACAAGATGAATAAATTTTACACAGCGCAGAAGATTGCCAAATTGACCTTTATCAAGGTTAATAGTGGGCACAACTAGTTGAAAGAAACATACCCAAGATGTAGAAGTGCAAATTGCAAAGCGGATAAGAAAGGCAATTGGCATTGACCTAGAGGAATATAAGATAATGGGTCTAGAGGCATAAGTCAAGGACTTAAAAAACAACTGGACAAACAAAGAGCACAACAATCAACATAGCTAAGTAAACTTCCTACTCAAGTAACATCATGACATTCTGGAGGTCATAAGCATTGAGTGGATAATATTGCTACAAGATATAACCATGTTTTAGCTTCATGTCCATAATTATTACAATGTCATAATCAATTTATTTGGCTCATGTTAGACAATTGGATATAAGACTAAGTTAAGTGTTGGCAAACTCGAGAAGCTTCCTCAATGAATTAATCCACACACCCCTGAGCTAGTAGATATTCTTTTTCCATATGTGGCTAAGCTTCATGATGAAACTTATAAAAGTAATGGGAAATATGTTGGTGCTATAAGCTAACTATATTATTTTGATATATTTTATATATGCATGGTCATGGTATAACTAGTGTTGTATAAATAACATAGAACCATTTTTGTCATATGGGCCATATTCTTTGGATGACATGCCACACTAGATAGGGTGGTTGGGTATACCTACCTAGTGTTGACTCCTAATGTACCTACAACATTGGTTTGCACGTATATGAGGACTTGTGATGGATAGTAAAGAGAGAACATCAATGTGATTTCAATTGTAGCCTTATTGTTTTGTTGTTATAATGAGAATCATGTCCTTTGCATATTGTTGATGACATGTTTGATTTACAGTACACTCGTATGAGTGATATTATGTTGATTTCATCTATTGTTGATTTATTCTTTACTTGTAAAAATGGTTTGAAACTACTTGAGTATTGAGAGTCCAAGTAACTAATTGCATGCCTCAAGTGAGCACACCCTTTGGAGCTAATATGTTGGCGCATGGTGGTGTTTCATTTGTAGGCTCAAAGGTCTTAATTGTGTAATGCTAATTTAGGATAACAATGTACTTATTTCATCAAGACTTCAATTCCGTTGTGTCTACTAATCTTATCATTATTTTTCCACTTTTTATTATAATGGATTCTTTTAATTGTGTTGGTCTTTCATATTTTAAACTCTATTATCAAGGTCTAAAATCTTTGCCTCAATTTGGCCAAAAATGTTTGTAGAATTTTGACTTGATATTGAAAACTAATGATTTGACCCCATCACGAACGACATTTATTGAATCATAAAGGGATTTTAGTGTTATTTTTCCTAGTTTGTCCATGCCCAAGTTGGAGTTTTCTCGTAGGGTTAATTGTGCTCTATATTGTCTAAGAGTTCAATACACAATGGAGTGTATTGATTTTGATGGTACTTGTGGTGCGTATATAAAGAGCGCATTTCGGTATAAATCTTGCTCATAAAAATGAGAGTTAGAATGAAATAAAATTGTTTGATTGGATATATTTATACTACTACACAACGTGTAATTAGCGCCACAAATTGGGTCAAATTCATGTCATAAATCCATTGTTTTTAATATTTTTTGTGATGAAACTTTGAAGAATTTGCATCAATTTTGGTGATGCAAAAATGAAGCAACTACGCACCACCCAAAAAACATGTTTTTTGAGATGAAACTTTTGCACCACCCAAAAGACATTTAAAAAAAATAAAAATTACGTGATGTTTGCATCAAATATATTAAAAAAATAAAAATAAATTAAAACATGATGTCGTTAAACATGTCAATAATGGCTCTAATCTTCTACACTTCAATTTTCCATTCACTTTGCAAATAATTGTGGTCATCATTTGTTGTAGCATCACCCCTACAGATCGCCATTGCCAATCCATCACTTTGTTGACCCTGTGTACATGCTCCACCTGTGGCATATATCTCCATCATCATTCATTGCAACTCCTCACAAACCTAATGTCTACCATTGTTGCATCCTTTCCCATTCCATCTCCCACAACGTCGTTGTTGCACCCTTGCCACCTCATGACTCAAAGAAATGGTCTCCCAAATTCATCCAAAGTTTCCTTCAAACACACCACCACGTTTGAAGCTTAAGCCCTTGTAAACACCACAAACAACTCATTAATCAATTGTGGTCTATGATGTCCCAAGTTCAATTCCTATGAAGAACAAACCTCCAAGACTACTTTTGACGAAAGAAGCAGGCAAAAGTGACAATAACAAGCTATTGGTGCTCCTAGTGAGCCTCATTTGTGGTCTTTAGATTTGAATTGCACTAATAACTTGTTATAACTTAAATGCACTTCCTAGTCAAGAGTTATTTTGCAACAATTCCATTAGCGCATTCGTTGCAACTCCTCACAGTGTTGATGTCTGCAATTGTTACATCCTTGCCCATTCCAACTCACACAACCTCTTTATTGCATCCTCGCCACCTCATGGCTCACAAAAATGGTCTCCCAGTTTCGTCCAAAGTTTTCTTCATCACATCTAAAGCTGTCAATCCCTGTAAACACCAACTCATCAATCTATTGCCATCTATGATGTCCCAAGTTTCAATACCTGTGAAGAACAAACCTACAAGCCTACTTTCAAAGAAAGAAGTGAGCAAGAGTGACAATAATAAACTATTGGTGCTCCCAATGAGCCTCATTTGTGGTCTCTGAATTGAATCACACCAATAAATTCTTGTTATAACTTAAACCCACTTCCCAGTTGTGAGTTATTTTACACCAGTGCCATCAGTGCCTTTGTTGAGCTTGACCCTCTATTGCATCCCTTGTAGCTCATGTGATGCTTATCCACCTCAAGTGAGCTAACCACCAAGATACATGCATCTGCTCACAAGATCCACTTGGTCACGATCACATGCGCTCCTCTCAATCACCTCTAACATAGCTTAGCATTTCCATCTTGGATTGATCGCATTTTACAACCACAAAAAACTTTGCTCACATTGGGCATTCTAGGAACCATCTCAACCATGGTCATCTACTTTGCATTGTCTACACAACAAGAAATAAATTTTTATTATGCGTGGAGATTAGGTCAAACTTTGGGTAAAAATTCCATGCCATTTAAAAAGTGACACAAGTGTGTTAAGCACGAAATATACTGAGGGGTAGGGAGGAGAGGGGGCGCGGTGAATCAGTATATTATATATCTTTTACTTAATCTGATTTATTTTCTTTAACCACTTAATCACGCATTCAAGATATGCAATGAAATTGAAACAATAATATGCATCACGCGCGCGCGAGAGAGAGAGAGAGAGAGAGAGAGAGAGAGAGAGAGAGAGAGAGAGCCCAGATTTTTACATGTAAATTCAAAGTGAAAAAAACCATCGAGAACAATCTGGAGTATATGAATGAGCACGAACTCAAACTACAAAGTTCGCAAGCACCAACTTACAGGAGCACCAACCCCTTTGTCGAGCACCAACACAACTATTTGTGAGCACCAACCCACAAGAGCACCAACCCCTCTTATGTATAAAACACAACTATCTCTCAATGTTGCTTACTCAACAAATGATAGAATTCTACAATATCTCATGCTTTTCTCTCTTTGCAAACAAGTACAAACGATGCACTCTCTTGCATATTACAATGGTTTCTCAAGCTTTTATTTATAGTTTTCCAAATGACTTTTGGCATTCACCCTTTGTGACACTTCAATCCTCATGAAAAATGGTGCCAAACTTACATGACTATTCGTATGCTTGCATTTGAAAAATAAATGGTGACCATTCGTAAACAAAAGCATCATTTCCTCTTTTGTCTTTATCTTGGTGACTTTTCGTATTCCTCAAAGTGTCAATTTATGGAAAAATGCACCATACCCTCTTTTGTCTTCACATGGTGACTCTTGGAATTCTTCAAGATGATTCTTCATAAAAAAATGCATCTCATTCCTCTTTTGTCTTTTACCCCGCGACTCTGACTTTTTCATGGGCCCTATTTTGACTTCTATGCAATCAAAAATATATTTATTAATATTAAATAAATATTAACACACATTAACCAAGATATGAATATTAACACCATTAAATGCAATGGAGCCTTTATCATCAATAATGCTAGACCTTTGACATCAATGACAATATTTTCAACAAAGTGTACTTTTTCACATTTCAATGTGGTGCTTTTTGTGTGACATTGTGTCACAATTTTGATCAAGCAAAAGTTAAAAAAGAAATTCTGACCCAATTTATTTTGCTAATTGCACTTCATTTAGTGTTACCAACAACTTAACAAGATTACCTTGAAATAGAGGTAGGGTCCTTACATCCTCTCATTTCTGAATCCTTGTTTTACAATAAATGCATGTTATAGAACTTTGTCCTCTAAAGTCCTCTTTAGCTCCCTTTTCTTCATAGTTATAACACTTTTTCTTCACAATCAAAAACATTCACAATTGCCTCGCTTGCCTCTTGAAAATATGTCATTGTGTAAACCCTTCCAATATGTTTACAGTGCTAACAAAGACACATTAATGTAATGTGTATGGTTGTGTCTCGGATATGTTCCATAAAAGAGCTTGTATTCAAGTAGCATTAGCACCATCTTGTAATAATCATTTTTGTTTTGACTCATTTAAGTATATTAAACTATGTTATCCATAATTATAATTGTTTATCAAATTAAACTAGCATTTATTACTATTAATAATTATAATCCTAAAGAATACATTCAATTGATAAAAATGTTATGGGTTAAAAAATTTAACAGATCTAGTTGGTAAAGGTTATTATTATTTTTTTTTACAAAGTCTTTTAAAAAGATCAAAAGGTAAAACAAATTCCAAGCTAGAATAATTGCATACAAAACCATCTTGCAACGCCTCTTCCGTTTTCACTATGGACAAAATCCTTATGGAACATAAACCAGCTAAAATGTTATTACCACTCTAGTGCAGATTTGATTCCCAAGACCACTTGAGCGTTGGGAACCCTGATAGTAACACCAACCAAAATAAAAAAACATCAACCCAGTAATGGGTGATTTGGGTTTATTTCTTGACTGCAAACTTTTTAGATTTTCATTTTTTATGGCAAATTTGTTGAAACTTGGCCTCTTTTATCCCAAAAAATATCTCTATGAAATAAGAATAGTGCATATTTCTTGAATATTTTTGGTCCTCATGCAATTACCAAATCATTGTCATCGTATTATTTGTTGAGTGCTTTTAATATTATGTTAGTTTAAACTTGCCCTTATCAAACATTTTTGGTAGCAAATTTGCCTAAGCTTTGCTGCTGCTTTCGTAAATCTCATAAAATATTGCCAGTGAATTTGTAGAAATATTTCCAAAGCATTGAAAGCATATTCTTTGCTGTTCTTTTAAAATTATGATAGTTGAAGAATGCCCTTACAAAAATTAGGCGAAACTAAGATGTGTGCCTGACTCGTTGGTTAAATTGAGATTGTTTGTTATCACCATTTTCATTCAAAATTGTAAAATTGAACTCAAAACTTTACATGATAAAAGCCTTAATGCAACCAAACTGCTTGCTTGTAATCATAGCTACAGAAACCAGCGATTTGGAAAGGGCCAACAAAAATATAGGTGAAGTATGACTGCATTAAGGAATTAGCATTATCCAACAATAGAATGAGAGAATTATTATAGAAAATAGGAGCTCAATGCCCTACTTAATATACAAGAAACTAAATACATTATAATGACTGGAAGTACATTCTGAAAGATGACAGATCACCTGTTTTTCCTTACCCTTTAAGGTCTGCTGCTGCAGGTTCAAACCTTTCATTTCTTAATGCAAGGTAGGCACTTTACGTTAAAATGGTGAAAATACCCAAAGGATGCGCAATTTTACAAAGACATGCAACCTTGCTGTGATTCAACAAATACTTACAGGTGGTCACAACAGTCCTTTTAGCGTCAAAATTCTTCATTGTTTCGAGGAAACCTCAACATCAGATTTCCAGAAGTCAAGAAACATTGCCAAGTCAACGGAACAGATAAATCATGACTATGCAGGTTTTACAGCTTAACCTGCGATATAATGCAACAGTCAGATATTCATCACATGAATAACATTGTTATTAAAAAGTTTCTGAATAACATCGTTACAAGAGAATTTCTGAATAACATTGAAAGCAAGGTTATAACCAAATGAAATGATCGCTTTGATAAACAAGTACATCCGTCACATCCATGTGCTTGGTTCAGTTACCACATTTAATAGCGTTTTGTTTGAATAATAAGAGAAAGAACTCCCAATTAAGATTAAAAACTAACTTCTTTTATTATATTCAAACAAAAAATGTATGTTCTACAATACCACAACAAATCAGCAGAGCAACACATTTATCATATTCTATCCTCACAACCTTGAGGAAAACTACCATAATTTCAATATCAAATTACCAAAGTCAATGATTTTTTTATTTTTTATTGAATGCCTAAGCATTGCAGGGAATCACATAGAATGTCAGCCGCCATGATTAAGGCATCCACGCTGTCAAAATCACCTAGGGCACGATCCTGGCCTTAACCGCTTGATTCAAAAGCTATCACAAGGGCTTCCTATAGAAACAGTTATCAGGAAGCTCTCACTGTTGTTAACTTTGTTAGTTGCCACTATTCTGTCTATCAAAAAATATGTTGTCCCTCTTCTGCATTATTAGTATCATCTCCTTCAAATGTTGTCCAAAAGCAATAATAAACTTTCACCTTGTTAAAAAGACTCAATGGGCATGACCTGCTCCAAAGGCTGGTACAGAAAATCCATTCTGATCTGGAAACAAAGACTCCATAGACAAGCTACAAGAAAATTTAAGATGAAATTTTATGTTATTTCAACAGAAGACAAGTGTAAAATTGTACTGTGTATCAAACCTCAATCCAAGAATTATTACAACCACCAAATGGACTATTGACAACGAAACTACTTTTATAGTTGATGGTTGAGATAACCCTGCAAGCTTTCATACAATGGACATAAAAAGAATCTTCCCCCACCAATCCTTGCTGTATGGAACTTGCTTGCTTTCATGCATGTTTTCTTGCATGTATCGCCAATAAACTTATCTTAGACACACAATTAATGTATGCCACCATCAATTTTGTGATCAATTTAATAAATAGAGGACTATATCATGCAACTCTTTGACATGGGGATATAGTATTGTTGTCCTCAAAAATTCCCATGGTCAAATTTTCCCAATTTTGGTATCAACAGTCATTTTTCGAGTTTGAATGCCAAATTTGTTCCTATTTGTCTAAGGAGAAAGTACTCCATTTATTTTGTTTCCAGCCGCGCCCCACGCAACCAAAAGGCCGGGCTTGCCCGACCTTGCAGGTGCACCAGATGCGGTCTAGGTGGGTGGCATCACGACTTCATGCCTGCAGGCCTGGCAAACCCTGCCACGAAGGCGCACCGTGTGCAGGAAATTCAACAACCTAAGCATGCCAACTCACCCCCCAGTGCCTATATAATTGTTCCTCAGTACCCAGTTGGGTAAAAAGTTCTGGATTGCACCTGATCATTTCGAGTTTTGTACCTACACAAAGCCAAAGTTCTGATTCTGCACCATTTCTCTTTGCAAAGATAGAAGTCAAGCAAAATACAGTCAAAATATTCATTGCTTCAAGTACACCACATTGGTACGTACGGCAAGCTTTCTGGATCAAAAAACCCAAAAAGCATCTAAACACTATCAACAATAGGTGGCTGAAACACAAGGGAAGAGGACAGTCAAAACTCCCAAAAAACTTCTATAGATCAGACTTTAAAGAAGAGTTGTCTGACATGCTCACCCTTCTCAATAGGGTGGTGGGTAAAAAGATTACTATGGATTCTCATCAATGGATGTTCATGGCTATGAGCATCATATGCGGTGACAAACAACATATTGACTGGGGTAACATCCTAGAAGCAACAAAAACCTTCTATATGACTTCATACCTATTGTACTCATTGGCAGCTCAGAGGGTCTACCTAGGTCTCACTCAGTTGGCCAATGCATGCCCATCAACTAGGGTTCATGATGTCCACCCACAATCGACCCTAGAAGTTTAGAACAAAGCATCAAACATTTCAAAAGGGTCAACAATGCTTTCACCATGAGGGTTGTGCATGCATTGAATGAAGATTGGGGAGCAAGAATTTCTGATGAGGCGGCCAATCTCATATCTCAATATGGGAGTTATTTCATTCAATTTCAAAAAAAAATCCTATATCAGTGTAGAAGGATTCAAAGGCTGCCCTTTGAGACTTCCAAGGCTGGCAAATGACAAAATATTGTTGATAGAGATGTGCAGACAACTTGTTGAAGTACATAAGAGATGTGGAGTCAGAAAGCATGTGGCGGGTGTAGTGTTTCCAATCACCTTGGACCATTAAACTTGTAAGAATGCCACAAAGGCCCAAAATATTGATGCTTCAATTGCTCAATTTACAATGCATCATCACACAAGCAGATTCTCTTTTGAAGACAAGGGATATGTGAAAGCTCGTCTCAACATTGTCCCCTCATATGTGCACAAACCACATCTTAAATATTACTGGGTTGATTGTGCAAATGGATATGAAGTGTTGAGATGTGATTGGGCTCAACTAAGTTTAAGTCAGATCAAAGCGTTTAATGTCACTTGGGTACTAGAAGAAATGATAGGCGATGAGAGCAAATTGTTTTATCCATCTTACACTACGAGGGTTGTATTCTCGCCTCTACCAGTAATTAATTTGTCTGCAAGGAAGTTAACGGATCTGCAGCTTCGAACCAAGATAGTGTTGGAAAGATCAATGAAATGGTTTCACAAGAAACTTGCAGCATTCACTGTAGCCGACAATTCAAGGAGATCAAGGACCTCAGTGCCATAAAGGCAAGTTCCCACATCAATCCCCAAAGCATCTGGCATAGGTAGTTCTGTCACCATATCTCGCCCTTTAATTGTTGCAGGTGGTGAAGTAGGTGGAGAAGATCCAAATCAGCCTAAGCAGTTAAGTAAGACCTACGGTGAAGGTTCTGCTATAGTAAGAGGAAGTTGCAGGCCAAAAAGTCAGTGCAACTACAGTCATCCTCCTCGGGAGGTGGTTCATCTTTGCTGATTGATAACACCACGCAACAATATATTGCCTCAATTCAAGGATTGGACCAGCCAGTAGATGCCGGTATTGTTGCAAGTTTTGCACCTTAGGCACCAACATCTCCCCTTCCTTCAACCTCTCCTCAAATTATGCCTCTGCCACATTCTACACCACTGAGGCAGCCTACACCTCCATCCATTCTGACTGACTCGGAAACACAGATGGTGAGTTTCAGCAGCACTTCTTTCCAATAGATGCAGCCATTGCTTGGAAAGAAGAAGGAAGTGGTTGAAGCAAATTGTCTGATTTTGATGTTGTGGCAAACCTCAACATGTCTCCTCCAAAGAAGGCCAAAACTACAAATTTGTTGTCTGATCCATTCAGAGCTCATTTCATTGAAATTGCCAGGCCTGGTGTAGAAAAGAACGAGGAGAAAATGACTGTCTGATGATACCCTAAAAAGAGTATCATTGAGTATAGCCACTCGTGAGACTATTGTGCATAACCTTTGAGAAACCACAGAGAGAATGATCAAAAGGTCTGAACAAGATGAGCCACCCCAAGAATAGTTAAAGGATCAAGTCCAAAAAAATCCTTGGAGGCTCCAACAATTCCCCAGTTGGACACTCCAACCCAAGTCCCTAGTATTAGTAGAGAGGCCATATCCACCATAAGCCTATATAACAACTATGGAAAAACTTGGGTTGAACAGTTGTTTCTAGATGTTCTGAGATATATTGAAGAGATGACAAAACTATATGAGAAGATTAGTGAAAACAAAACAATATTGATCAGCAAATTCAATGTCATCAAAAGAAGCCAAGTTTTTGGGAGAGCATGAAGGGGGATATTGAATAAATTTCAGCCACCAATGAAGAATTGCTAACCAAGGCACACTTTTTTTATGAGAGAAAATGAACTTTCCTATGATTGGTTGGAAGCATTCTACACAAAATGGAAGTACCGAATAAAGCAAAGCAATAAACGATCTGAAGCAGCAATCAAAAATCGGAGGAGAGAAGAAGAATGAAATCTGCTGAAATGTGAGGAGTTTGCATAAAAAGGATAGTTCCAGACAATACACCAATAACAAAATCAAGAAACAATTCAGAAAGGTGATTAAGGTAGAACTATTCAAAGAAGACATCTTCAATGTTCCATCCATGATATACTTAGTGAAATTCATGCCTCTAGATGAGTTCAGTTCCCAAATGGCCAACTTGCTCGAGATAACCTAACATGATAATGGTGATATCTAATAGATGGCTGGTACGCTGCAAAAACATAGTGGTTCCCAGAGGAAATTCTATCATTGAAGCAACGAGGAATTTCAAAATGTTCAAAACAGCTCAAAAGAAGAGAAAGGTTGTCGGTCAAACCATTAGACTGTCACACGCTCCATCAAAAACATAGTCTTCTTCAAGGAAAGCATCTTAGAGTGCATTCCATTTCTTTTTGACTTGTTCTCCTTATATTTTAGAAAAAATCTAGTTTTATTTTATAGAATATGAATATAAATATAGAATAGAATAGGATGAAAAATGGGAATATGAAGGGTCAGTCCATTCTCCCCTACATCTATAAATAGGAGAAATGGGATTTGTACAAGGGCTGTTTGGTTTTTATTGTAATTTTGTTTGAAATGAAGAGGAAACTTTGTGTTCACTCTGCCATTGAGAATACAAAGGAAATTTCAAAACTTTGTGTTGTGTTTTTCTTTGTAGATATGTTATTCGAGTTTAATACATTTCTCTCAACTCTCAAGCAATACTTGTTTCATTGTCCAACTGTCAAACTAAGTTTTTGCAATTTCTCGTCATGTATGGGATAAAACCTACATTTGTTTGTCCAAGTATGACCTTTCATCTTCCTTCTTTTTTTTTTCTTTTAAGGATATACAGCCATAAAATTCAATATCATATGCTATCTATAAATAGTTTATTTCAGTTTTTTTGTTTTCAATAAAGGAAACCTCCCCTTAGAATAGAGGGACTTTGTCCTCTTCACTGTTCCAAGTGCCACTTTACCATCTAGTTCAGCCAGAAAGCCTATGTGCCTTACTCAAACATTACAGGCAGCACAAGAGCAAGTACGAGTGCCAAAATCTTCTTTCCAGGTGAGTCATCCCCCTAAGAAATTCCCTACTTATAATGCACAAATGTCTTCTATTATTGATGCAAAGCCTTCCAATTATGAGGAGGTTGCAGTTGAGTAGGTATGGCGAGATGCCATGATAGAGGAGTATAACTCCATTCTGAGGAATGATGTCAAGGAGATTGTGCTAAGACCAATGGGGAAATTAGTGATTGATTCGAAGTGGTTGTACCGGATGAAGCATGCCACTGATGGGAGCATTGAGAAGTACAAGGGCAAATTTTTAGAAAGAGGATTCTCCTAGAGGGAGGGAGTTTACTACGATGAGACCTTTGCACTAGTTTCCAAGTATACGTCTATCATGACCATCATGTCTCTTGCATCAGTTTTAGTTGGCCTTTATACCAAATGGATTTAAAAACTATTAATCAGCCGAGGGGTTTTGAGGTGCATGGGCGAGATACCAATGTGTGTAGATTAAAGAAGGTTCTTTATAGGCTGAAGTAGGGACCGCATGCTTGGTACTCACGAATTGATGAGTACTTGTTGAATGTTGGCTTCACCAAAACTTCTATAAATCCTAATCTTTATTATTTGTATGATAAATCTGATTTGCTTGTTTTGGTCTTGTGCATAGAAGATATGATCATTACAAGTAGCTATGAGAAGCTCATTTTATTGTGCAAGTAAAAGTTGGCCAGCGGATTTGACTTGAAAGACATCAGCATTGTGCATTATTTCCTAGGTCTAGAGGTTTAGCAAGGTATAGGTGAGGCCTTCATTGGGTAAGGGAAGTACAGTGTAGAGATTCTAAAGAGATTTCAGATGTTGGATTATAAACCCTTGGCCACTCCTATGGTTCCAAATTTGAAGTCATTTGCTAATTCAAATACATATTCGGTAAGTCCTTTATATAGGTTCTCTTATGTATCTTGTTAATACTAGGCAAAATATTTGTTTTGTAGTAAATACCTTGAACTAGTTCATAGTTAAATTGAGGCAAATTCATTGGAAGGTTGCAAAGCATGTGCTCTGCTACTTGAAGGTCGCAGTTTATTACGACACGAGGTATGTGGGAGATGGTGAGTTTGTGTTCCATAGTTTTGTTGATTTTGGCTACACAGGAGATGCAAGTATAGGGAAGAGCACTTCGAAATTTTGTTTTAGCTTGGGCACAAGCATGATTTCCTCATTCAGCAAGCAACAATTGTCAATTGCACTCAGTTCAATAGAGGAATGGTATATGGCAGCCTCACCTACTAGTTGTGAGGCCATATAACTTTGCATGTTGATAGTAGAATTGGCCGGAGGAATGTTGGAGCCTAAAGTTGTCTTCTATGACAATAAGAGTTACATCAAGCTCTATATGAATCCAGTGTTTCATGATCACTCAAATCACATCGATATTCGGTACCATTTTCGCAGACAAAGTTCAAAAGAGAAGCCTTCCTTGAGAATGTTCCTTCAGATTTGTAGGTGGCATATATTTTGACAAAGCCACTGGCTAAGGGGAAGTTTGAGATGTTGAGGGAAAGTGTTGGAATATTGTCATTGATGTCGAAGGCAAAGTAAAGGGCAAGCTACGGACTCGCTCAGAGCTACGGACTCGCTCAGTAGCTTTGGACTCGCTCAGAGTTTCGGACTCACTCAATAGCTTCAGACTTGCTCAGAGCTTCAGACTCGCCCAGAGATTCGGACTCATAGCTTTGGACTTGCCCAAAGCTCTGGACTCGCTCAGTAGCTTTGGACTTGCCAATTGACAAAGCCGACCAGCAATAAAATAATTTTAATTTGCAATCAGATATGTATTAATGATGATCGACCACCTTTGGAGAGATCGTATCCCTTGGGAGAAATCACACCCTTTCCAAAAGGCATGAAGAGGTATAAAAGAGAAATGAATGGGAGTTAAAAAAATATAGAATTAATTCTTTCTATCATATACAACGAGAAGAAGAGGAAGATGAGAGAGAAGTGGGAGAAGAGCGAAACTTGATTGTGCCATCATTTGTTGACAAAGAAACAATGAAAAGGTGGAAATTGTTTAAGTGAGATCGGTGTCTCAGAACAGAGAGATCGACGTCTTTCGCTAAGTCAGTGCTTGGCAGTGAAGTTCGTGCTTCAATTCAAAGAGACCCGTGTCTTACACTAAGTTGGTGCTTCAATTCAAAGAGAGCGGTGTCTAGAGCTAAGTTGGTGTTGGGCAGTGAAGTTGATGCTTCAATTCAAAGAGATCGATGTCGAGAGCTAAGTTGGTGCTTGGCATTAGGGAATGGTGTTTCCAGGTAGGTTGGTGCCTACAAAACTTTTGTAAAAAGAATTATTAATCTCTTGGTTGGATTTGGACAATAGATCCAAACAGCGTTTCAACTGTGGTTTTTTCCCACCGAGGGTTTTCCACGTAAATTATGTGTTGCACATTTACTTGTTCTTATGTGAATGGTTTCTTTATGAAAGTTAATTAGAAAGAAAGTATATTATTAGTACACATTGATTCACCCCCCCTCTCAGTGTGGTGCGTGCTCAACAATTGGTATCAGAGCGAGGTTCCTTCAGGATTAGTTTAACCATTGGAAGGTAGATCCCGGAAGCACACATGGCCAGTCATTAGGTTCGGGAAGGTTTCTCCATCAACAAGGATCCATTGTTCGATGGAACAGACTGCATTTTGGAGCATAAGGATGCAAACATATTTAATGACACTTGGCTTTGCTATATGGCAAATAGTAGTAATTGGATATATAACGCCACAAACTCCACTGATGGATACAACAAGAAGGCGAGTGAAAATAATGCAAAAGCCATGAACCCAATTTTGTGTGGCTTATCAAAATCAAGATTTGTCAAAGTAATGCATTGCAATTCGGAAGTTTGAAAATGAAGGATGAAGAAAACATTGTAGCCTATCTGCTTCACGTGGATGAGATTGTTAACACCATTAGAGTGCTTAGTGAAAAAATTGAAGAATCCATAATAGTTCAAAAAGTACTAAGGTCTCTATCCTTAAGATTTGATGCAAAAGTTTTTGTTGTTGAAGAGATAAAGGATCTAGACTCATTAACAATGAATGAGTTGCATGGGATACTCACAGCTTATGAAATGAGAACCAAAAAGGAAAAGCCATAAAAAAGGGAAAAATAGAGAGCCTGAATCAAGCGATAGCACATGCGATGAACAAGATGAGGAGGCCCTATTTGTCAGAAATCTTAAAAAGGGATCCGACAAATACAAAGGTAAGCTACCTTTCAAGTGTTTCAATTGTGATAAAATAGAGCACTTTGTTGCTTAATGTCCACATAAGGATGATAGCAATGATGACGAAAATCATAATGAGGAAACAAATAAAAAAGAAAGCAAAGCTTCAAACAAAACGAATATAAAAAAAAGTTTGGTAAGCACAAGAAAAGTCTCTATTCTAAAAAGGATAGCAACTCAACTAAGGAGAGTGATGAGAGCATTTCAGGGAGTGAGAGAGAAGAAACTCTATTCATGGCTATAGGAATAATGAATGATGCCTTTACAAGTGAAGACACCTTGAAAGAAGAGGAAGATGTCGAGGATGAAGGAGAAGTAAATCTTGAAGAACTCATCTGTGCTTTAGGTGAGATAAAAGTTTCTTAAGAAGAAGAATTTGAAACAAAGATTACATATTCAAAAATACAAAGAAGAAAATCGTGACCTAAAAATAGAAATGTTTCATAGCCTTGAAGAGTCAGAAAAAGTCATCATTAATCTAAAGACTGAAATAGAAGAAACCAAGAAGATAGAGGAGGAAGTAAGAGTCCAGCTTAAAGCAAAAGAAGACCACATAGCCAAGCTAGAATCAGAAGTTGATTTCTTAAAGAAGGAATTGGAGAAGACGTGCTAAATTGAAAAGCACCAAAGTATTGGATGAAATTCTCAATTGCCAAAGGTCATCATGCATCAAGACTGGTCTTGGTTATGAAGAGAACCAGAAGAGCACTAAAGAAGGGTAGAGTGCAAAAACTACAGAACCGCCTAAGAGGATAAATATGAAGAAGCCAAAGAGCTATGCAGATGCACTTAAGAGGTCTGTGAATATAGAATGTGAAAATAAGATAGAGCATGTCAATTCTCCTCATAGAGAAAACAGAGGTAAGAACATCCCTGTTAGATATCTTAGAAGATCATTTCCATCAAGGTAGAACAATGTGATAAAGTACACAAGCTACTTCTATGGTTATTTTTATTCTTGCAATCAATTTGGTCATAAAGCAATAGTGTAATGCACATAAAAGAAATGAATATGCAAGAAACTATGGAAAAGGCACTTATGGAGTTTCCAATAGAAACTATAACTCATTTGCACCATTATCAAATTACAATGAAAGTGACATTGTATGCTATAATTGCAATATCTTTGGTCATATTGCACGATTCTATAGGAGTGTTTTCATAGAAACCTCTAAACGGAACAAGGTGAATACCCTGGTTATAAAGAAAAAAGAATCTAAAAAAATATGGAGAGAGAAGCAAGAGGAAGTTAATCATAAAAAAGAAAAATCTATGCTTGTTCAAACAACGTTTCATCACAAGACGAAGGGTCGCAGTGGTATATTGATAATGGGTGTTCAAGGCACATGACAGATGATAAAAGCAAATTTCCCACTTTGAAGAAAATGAGTGAAGGTACAGTAAAGTTTGGGGATAATGCTACGGCTAGGATTGCCGAAAAAGGTATCCTCAACCTTGATAATGGAAAGACAAATTGAAAATGTTTTGTGTGTTGAAGGGTTGAAACATAACCTATTGAGTGTTAGCCAAATGTGTGATCAAGGACACATGCTCACATTTTATGCTCAAGGCTATGAGATCAAGGGAGTAGACATAGGAAAATTAGTTGCAGATGCAAACAGAACATCAAATAATTTGTACATACTCAGTGAAGTAAAAGGAGAGGAATGCTACATGAATCAAGTTGATGAAAGCTAGCTATGGCATAAAAGAATGGGCCATATGAATTTTGACAATTTAGTGAAAATCAACACTAAGAATGTTGTAAGAGGCATACCGAAAATCACAAAACCTTCAAACACTATTTGTAAGCAATATCAGCATGGGAAGCAAACATGAACGAGTTTCAGATCAAAAGAGTACTTGACAACCAAGCCATTGGAATTGATCCATACACATTTGTGTGGACCCACAAGAACGCAAAGCATACAAGGTGAGAGTTATTTTATGCTTCTTATTGATGATTGTTCTAGAATAACATGGGTTGCCTTTCTAAAAGAGAAATCCGAGGCGTTCGAAAAATTTAAAGCTTTGGTTGAAAATGAAATGGATCTAAAAATCAAATGCTTAAGCTTAGATCGAGGGGGTGAGTTCCTCTCAAATGAATTCAATGAATTATGTGAAGAACATGGAATAAAGAGACATTTCTCAGCTACTAGGACTCCACAACAAAATGGAGTTGTAGAGAGAAAGAATCGAATTGTGCAAGAAATGGCAAAAACAATGCTAAACGAATCCATGCTTTTAGATAGATATTGGAGAGAGGCAGTCATCACCACAGTTTACATCTTGAACAGAGGACAAATCAAGGTAAATGATAGTAAAACACCCTATGAGTTGTGGAAGGGTAGATCAGCTTCGATCAAATACTTCAAACTGTTTGGAAGCAAATGCTACATCAAAATAGATGATCAAGACTTGGGAAAGTTTGACTCAAGAGCCGATGAAGGTATTTTTCTTGGTTATTCCTCAAAGAGTAAAGCCTATAGATGCTATAATAAAAGGCTGCAAATAATTGTAGAGAGTGATAGTGTTAGAATGGATGAAACTTGGCCTAAACAAGTGTCACGACCTCTCTTCCTGCACTATGGACTTGTGCTCATACTTTAAGTTATTTTGGACCTTGTTTAATATTTGTGTCAGGATGAGTTGATTTTTAAGTTAACTTAAACGTTTGTGTTGATTTCAAAGAGCTATCAGGGCATCAACGGGATTTCGCAAGAAAGCAAGGTACGATTTAATTTCACTTTCAAATTCCAGAAGTTAGGAATCGTTAAAATATTAAAGTTATTTATTTACGTAGAAATATATGCAATGTTGTCATAATATACAATTGTGAACAAGGGAAAATTAAATGGAATGAATATTTAGTCTTTTCCGTTACTCTCTTTACTAAAATAATTAATCACCATATGTGAAATAGTTTTTGAATAGGATTTAATATTCATGTAATAAATACCATGCATAGGATTGGAGAAGAATATTATCAATTCGATAATATTGGAATACGTCAAGGTTATTTTAATAAAAATGAACTTTTCTTTTATTTAATTATTTTAATTTTTAACTTTCAAATAAATTATCGTAAATAATTTAAGAGTTTAATTATTATTAATTAACACCTAATAAAAAAAACCTACGTATAACCTAACAATATTAAAATAAGACTATTCTAAACTACCTAACCTACCACCTCACCTACGTGCTAAGCCTACACTCTACCAAATCCTCCACATAAGCCATGGATAATGCATGTAAACTATCACTTCTACCGCCTAACGCATGAGGGAATAATCGTAAACTCTCAGTGTTAAATAACTTTCTCTTCGTTTGGATTAACTCACTCCACCTCTCTAAGAGCCGTCGCCTACTTTAACTCATGCTACGTATAAAATAACTACCACATAAGTAGTTAGAAACCATTAATGAAGGAAAATTCATATGGAAAAGCTTATAAAGAGGGAATCAATGCTTTCAGAAAAAGGGAAGGAGAGAAGAAGAGATCGACGCTGAAGGGAGTAGGGATACAACGCTTGAAGAGGAGAGGAGCGACGCTTGAGGGGGCAGATCAACGCTTGGAGGGGGAAGACCGATGCCTATTGCAGGTGTAAAAAGAAGATCCACGCCTTCCTCATTGCCTCCGCGCAATCTTGTTATCTCCGCGTCCATTTGCAGTAGCCTTTTTGCCCAACAACATTAACGTTGTTGCCATATCAAGTTTTGTTCCTTTCTCTTCTTTAACTCAGCCCAAGATCAACACCGCCACCATACATATATCTCAGTGGTATTCAATTCAAGAGGAACCACATTCCATTTTAGTTAAGGATTTCAATGGGCACCAGATAAGTATAATATTTTATTTAAATTGTAAGATAAATATAATATTTTATTTAAATTGAAAGAAAAATATAATGTATTTATTTTTAGAAAACTAAAATAGAATGAATTTTGCATTACTAGAAACAAAATGATAATGCGACTTGTTGTTAGGGAAAGTAAATGATTTTATAGCAAACAATAATGTGTAAAAAAAAAAAAAAGTAATCAGATATTCGAGAGACATAACATATAACAATATGAGCTCATTTAATATTAGTTGATATATACAATTTTACATTATGTATCTATTTACAAACATTAACATGATCTTTATATCCGGTTCGGTGAAAAGAGTGGACTATAACATTAAATAAATGAGTTTTGTTTTCTATGTACCTAGTTATAAATTTATGAAATACATTTGATATAGTCTATAAAGTTACATGCGTAACCCTAGATTGTGAGATTATTGATTTGATGCATGAAATTACCATAAAGCAATTTAAGTTGTCATAAAACAATATTTCAAGCGGACCCTTACTTTGATTGTTGTTAAGCTTTGATGATGAATTTTATTATCATTAAGAATAGTATGAAAATAAACATTTTTCATTCTAGGGTTGAACTCTCAATTTCAGAACCCTCCTTTCAAGTGTATAAAGGATTTATTTAAAAATAAATTCAAGTTCAAAATAACATTCTTAAACTCCATGTGTATAAGTTATTTTCTAGAAAAATTTACCTAGGTAGACTAAAGATGTAATTGTCCAAAATATCTTTTTTTTTTAAATTGACATAAGGACTAAACTAGAAGATCATGTTACAGATTTGTTTTCTACCTTCTTACTCAAAAATTTGCTTTTGAAATATAATGCATTAATTTATTTCAAGTATTCTTTATTTTTAAATCTCAACTTAGACTAAGAATTTAAAGTTAATTTATTTTAAAATCTCAACTTAGACTAAGAATTTAAAGTTAAAAAAAACTACGCAACGTTTGATATTAAGCGGTGTCTTTGACTAACGTTTACGGGTAATGCCGTCGCGCTTGAGCTACTGCATCCATAGCCTAATATAGTTGCAACAATGACGTCTGGGCATCGTCCCTATAAATCGTCAGGAAGAAATAAGGACTATGTCATGTCATTAAGACCAAGGAGTGGGATAATCCCTCTTAGTCAACAACACTAATTAAGATAAGGAAACAACTTAAACTCTCTTAAATGATTCTGACTTATGAACTAATGAAACATAAATGGAGAAAGTACATTTCTTACTCAAAACTCAATACCACCGAAAAAGAGCAATCAAAACCAGAATTGAGTGTTAAACCAGTTATTATCAAGAAACCACCAACCATATGGCTCTCAAAGAACGAAACATTGGCAACAACAATTGTAAGGATTATGTTGTCTAAAGCAATGATCAAAAACATTGTTGATGTAAATAAAAGTGGAAATGAGATGTAGCTTGCAAATATTCATTTCTATTTCTTGTTAAGATTTAGGGCTAGTTTAGTTAAACAAATATTAAGTCACTTAAACTGATACTTTTATGCTTTCGTTTGGGTAGCAATCACAGAGGAACTGTTTGGAAAACTGGGCCCTCGAAATGATTGCATACCCAGATCTACAGATCACATGAAACTTACAATAGAAAATAAAACTACATGCATACTACATCTTGATCTTGTTTGAAAACAGATATGTAAGCAGTCTGGAAAGCGAAAGATGCTTTCAGTACGTAGGTGAATAGGATGGGGTTGGGGTTGTGCACTAAACAAGATTAAAGTTAAATGAAAAGGCAAGACCATTATAATAAGACGCTAGTTTAGATAAACAAAGCAAAGATAAAAATTATGTGATATATTCGAAAGGATCTCAGTTGGATCATCATAGTTCTCGAGGCTTTAAGCCAAATTTCGAGGCAAAATGCGATTATTTGTTATATGTTTTATCTTCCTGTCATGGCGATCTCGATGTTTATCCAGTAGAGATAAGCGGTGAACAGCGAGTGACTTAGGATTCGATTGATTTCGATGAGTCAAGTTTCTGGCCAGAGCATAACCTACTCGTGTAGATGTCTAACCCGTATGGTTAGATGCTTGCCCGATTAGCAAAGGATATCTGATAGGATAAAGTATAGCCGAATTATATTCATAGACAAACATTAATTAAACAAAAAAAATCTATGTTTTAGGATAGGATATGGTCACTGCAACAAGTGAGTGTACCAACTAATATTCATTCAAAAGAATCAGACTTCAAGAAAGAAGTAGCAAAAAAAAGTCAAGAAGAAAGGGAAGATACAAGGGCACCATCAGATTTGTTCAGAAAAATCATGCAAAAAATCAAATCATCGGTGATATTGATGGAGTGCAAACTAGGATAAGGTTAATGAATACACCGGAAAATGTAAACTTCGCTCTATTGTCGAAGATAGAACCTACAAGCTTTTCATAAGCCAACAAAGATAGGCATTGGATCAATGCCATGGAAGAAGAATTGAACCAAATAGAGAAGAATGAAACTTGGAAACTTGTTTTCAAACCAAAGGACAAAAATGTAATTGGAACAAAATGAATGAAGATGGCAAGGTAACAAGGAACAAGGCAAGATTAGTCTGTAAAGGCTATGCTCAAGTAGAAGGTGTTGACTTTGAGGAGACTTTTGCACTTGTGGCAAAATTAGAAGCCATAAGACTATTCTTAGCATATGCTGGATTCAAGAATTTCAAGGTCTATCAGATGGATGTGAAGTCTGCATTTCTCAATGAGAATCTTGAAGAGGTTTACATAGAGCAACCTGATGGTTTCTCTCTATCAGGGAATAAGGACTATGTGTATAGGCTGAAGAAAGCATTGTATGGACTAAAGCAAGTCCCTAGAGCCTAGTATGTTAGGCTTGACAGATACTTGCTTGATCAAAGTTTCAAGAGAGGAGTGGTTGACAGTAACCTATGGTGAGAATCAGTTAATTGTGGTTGTGTATGTTGATGGTTGTGTACATTGATTGCAGGCTTTTTATTTCTTTCGTCGTGCCAAGTTCACGTTCTTTTCTTTGTTGGATCTTTCCTTATGACCTTGACACTTGTCAAATGCGCGTGCACTCGGAGTATCATCTGAGTTTACTTTGCACCATTGGATCTAATGCACCGATCAGACATGAGCCGTTGATCTTTTAAAGCAGCATTAGTTTTAATTCTTGCTTTGCCATTAACCATCGAGCTTCTTTTCTTTCCTTTTTGCATCTCGTTGCTTTCTATATCATGGGATCACTTCCGCTCCTTTTGATTATCTTCGATATGCTCGATTTTTACCCTTTGTATTGAGCGTTAAACTTCGGCATGTTGGTATAATCTTATTTTCTTCGCCATTCTTGTAACGCTCCTTGCAACGTCAATCCTTGAAGACTTCCTTGTCTTTTAACCTTGCTTTAATTCCTTCGAAAGGTTCCTACATATAAATTTTTGCGGGCCTTTGTGTCTTCGGGATAATTTCTATGGACTTTTTGTCCGGGTCCATTTCATCCTGAAGTGTCCAATTTCTCTGAAAGAATTCGTCATTGGCTTCTAATAGGAGATGTCCTTCGGAAATCTTTTCTTCAAACTTTTTGTCCGAGATATTTCTTTGGATTTTTTGTCTGTCATTTCTTCGACTTTTCTGCAAGTGTCCACATACCCTTTGTAACGTTCAAAAGATACTCTTCAAACTTTCTGCAATCCACCTTTCGACTTTTCTGCAAGTGTCCACATACCCTTTGCAACATTCAAAAGATACTCTTAAGACTTTTTGCAATCTACCCTTTCGTTTTTCTACAAGTGTCCACATACCCTTTGCAATGTTCAAAAGATACCCTTCGGACTTTTTGAAAAGGTCCACTTGCCCTTCGAAACGTTCAAAAGATACTCATCAGACTTTTTGGAAATGTCCATTTGCCCTTTAGAACGTTCAAAAGATACCCTTTGGACTTTTTGAAAAGGTCCACTTGCCCTTCGAAACGTTCAAAAGATTACCTTCGGACTTTTTGAAAATGTCCACTTGCCCTTCGAAACGTTCAAAGATACCTTTCAAACTTTTTGAAAGGGTCCACTTGCCCTTCAGAATGTTCAAAAGATACCCTTCGGACTTTTTGAAAGGGTCCACTTGCCCGAGAAGGACTTGACAATTTTTTTGAAAGAAATGTCCTTGCCATTCTTTTCGAAAGATTTCTTTCCAAGGAATTCTTCAAGGCTATTTCGGGTTTTCCATTCTTCTTGACTTATCCCGATTGCCTCTTCTAAGTAAGAGCACTTCACAAACGCGATTTATTCCACAAGTTTGCTCAACTCAATCTTTGGCATTAATGCATGATCAGTTTTAATCTCAATGACATCAAGGACATTAACCTTTGACATCAATGACAATTCCATGCTGCCCTAGATGGGAATGATAACTCTTCAGTCCTCAGACTGCTTTCTGTATCATGATATCAAAACTATCAACTGTCTCCTTGCTCAAATTTCCAATAGAAATTCAATATGGACAATTGTAAATCAGTAAGTACTCCAATGATAACAGGGTGTAAGTTGAGCAATGTCATGTCCTCAAATTGGAGGTATCATGATTTAATTAATTAAGTTGTCCAAATTAATGTTATTTCAAAAGGATAGCTTAATTCATTGTTTTAATTAAAATAAAGTGGAGTTATTAAATTGATTATTTATAAAGTTATTCCAATAAATTAATATCAAAAGGATGACTATATTTAATTGATTTAATAAAGTGACTTAATAAAATAATAAATCATAAAGTCACTTAAAGGAATAAAATAATATTATTTCTACAAGCTTCTTGAAATGGGATGAGAATTCTTTATAAAGAGCTCAATCCAAGTCATTTTCACAATGTCTTGAGTTATTCTATTTTCCATACTTGCGTAGTAAGAGTTGAGACTTACATTGTACGAGGGTTTGCAGACTCTAGGGTACCGGTTTCGGTTGTAAAAGATCAACTCTAGTCGAAAATTGAGGAGGAATCCATCTAAAGTTTTTACAGGTGCTTCACTGGAAATCTTTGACAAGTGCAATAGCTGATGTATTATTGTCTTAGCTGATTGAAGTGCAATAGCTGATTTATTATTGCATCCTTGAGTTGTAGCAGCTGGGTATTGTTGCAACTTCATTTGATTTGTGGTAGCTGATGTATTGCTGCAAATCTCATTTAGAAGAGGAATTCACTATTGGTTGATTCGATTTGCACAAACTTAATGGTCTTTGACCAAGTTTGTGAAAATTTGGAGAGAAAAAAGCAAATTGATTTGAAGAGGATAGTTTACAAGATTTTTTGATGCGCTGCCACCTAGACTCCAAGCTAGGATGATTTGAGGAAGTTCGGCCAATCAAGTTCTTTAGATGTTTGCATTGATAGTTATCAGATCATTCTCAATTGAGTCACTGAGTTTCAGGTATTTGAGTCACTGTTACAACGTTGTAGTCTCATATAAAATCATTGTATTTCAGTTACTTATAGCAGTTTTCAAGTTGCTAGTTGGTCTTTAATATATCACTGTCATACAGTGGTAATTCACATTGTAAAATCTACATTCTTATGAGAATCGAATTTGCATATGGAGTTGTCAATTAGGTAGCATAGTTTGTTGATTCAATCACATTTGACATTGTAAATCAGTCATAGCCATATTTGACAAAAGATTGTAATCAGATTGGAGGTTATTCATTTGCAATAATATTCATCAAGGAGGTTGCATGGGAAATGTTTGTAAAAAATGCTTCTTTGCTATAGGTGTACTTTGGATAGTTAGGATGCGTGTCAAATGTTTGACTAAATGTCTATTAGTTGTAGATGCATATCAACTATCTTATTGCATTGACAAATCAAAGTATATCTTGCAAAACACTCTCATTCCACTTAGAGACAGTGTGCATTGTTAGTTAAAGACATTATCAGCACTTCATCATCATCATTCAAGGTGAAACACAAACTGAAAACACTTACCAGCCAAGAACAAGTTTATAAGCAAAGTGTTTGACGAAATTGCTAAGTGCCCTAAACAGAAAATTAAAGGCCAATTCAACAGAAGTTTTTACAGTGGTATCAGAACCTGGATCTTACCACCCTGTTGGGGAACATCAATTGATTGAATTTCAGTTGTGGACAGCCAGCTAGTCAACTATGGTTTCCAAAGATGATATAGAGGTTGCTTACCAAAAATCCCTTACACTTCCACAAGGAATTAGAAATAATCTTTCCTTCCCTTGCTATATGGAGAATCAAAAAGATTATCGTAAGCAGACAAGAAGTCCAAAGACATGTGAGCAGCCATGGATGGAAGACATATTGAAAGGATTAAAAGAAATTATGCTCTCACAACAAAGATCAGCCTAGGTATGGAAATCCTATTGGCTTACATCACAAAACAAAAAGGAGAAACATGATGTATCTACAAGTGAAATATCTAGAAGTCTCTATGATGAATTTTCAGCAGTTAATGACCAGCATATAGTAGATCTTAAGGAGAACACAAATCAGATTTCCACTGAAATAGGTTTTCAAGAGAGACTCAAGTTTGTGGGTGAGAAGTTAGAACACCCACCTCATGCTAAGGTTGTTCTTAGCATTTTGGAAGACACTGAAGATCATCTACCCAAGGTTAGTCAATCACCTTCTCAAGCTATGGATAAAGCTTTGTCTCCATTGGTACACACGTTGGTCAAGCCGGAGTTGATGAGACATCAAGATGAGGAGATAAGACTTGCAGTTGTTTCTTGTATAAGTGAACTTATGAGGATTGTAGCTCCTGAAGTTCCTTATGATGATGACAAAATGAGAGAGGTCATGCAGCTGATTATTGAAAGCTTTAATGGGCTAGGTGACATCAAAAGCCCAACTTTCAATAAGAGGATCAAAATTCTAGAATTGATGGCATAGGTGCATTCATGTGTTCTCATGTTTGATTATAATGGTCTCATTATCCAGTTGTTCAATTGCTTCATATCAGTAATTAGGAAACGCCATTCAACAAGGTGAAGACAAATATGTTCAACATCCTGTCCATGATCCTAGATGAAAATGATGATGTTTGCAAGTAGTTGCAATCTGATTTGCTAGCCATTTGGAGAAGAGAACATGTTTCAACTGCAGCATATGATCTCTCAAGAAGATTGGTCGAACAGAAGATTGAGAAATTCAAGGACCAACTGACTGCAAGAGAGTTGATTTCATTTGGTTTACAGGTTTCACCTTCTCTTTAGGGGGTTGGCATGCCATCATCCAGTGATTCGATTGTGTGGGATGATGAACTCAAAGAACAAATGGGGACCTCTTATGTAGTGACACCTGATCAGGGCATTGAGGATATTTCTACAGATGAAATTAATGTTGTCCTAATTCCAAATCAGAATATGTGCATACAGGGCTTTGCAGAAAAAGAATATCAGGGACAATTAGATGCTTATTCATGTGAAAAAATTAATCAAACACCCCATAGTACGCACACTTTGAAGACCCAGTTGAAGGTGAATGAGGATGGGATTGTGGCAGCATTATCTCATCACGATAAAATGCACAAACTGATTGAGAATCACCTTTGGATGGTTCAGTTGGAGAGAAGACAAAAGGGAGTTGAAGCAGAGTCTTCTCATGACAGCTTGCAGGAGATCAAAGAAGGTATGGGAACAATGAAGAAAAACTATTTGCACCTTCTTTCAGACCGTGATCACCTTCTCAACCTCGTTGAGGTCTATTCAGATGCTTTGAGATGGAAAGAAGATAAAATAGATAAGCTTACTCACAAGCTTATGGTTACCAGTGATTCCTTGACGAGTACTCAGTTAGCCCTTCAGGGATCCAAGATTCATGTTGACGAGCTCTGCTTAGAGTTGAGTTTGGCCTGTTGTTCATCATGTTCAGCAGAGACTCAGTCATCTATGGCAGCCAAGACATTTGTTGAGGATAGTAGTGTGAGTTCTCCTAGCATTCACACTCTGAATACAAATGTCGTGCCTCTTGTGTTGAATCCAGTTGGTGATGGATGCATTATATTTGATCTCGAGAGGTCTATGATCGAGTTGTCCATTGATTTCAGTCTATGGGTTGGAGATAGACATGTTGATAGCAGTATCCCAGCACCATCCTCATGGGTTTTACCTCAAAATTCATTGATTGATGGCTGTCCTACTTTGCCGGACAGCCTTCTGTCAGGACACACTTTGAGGGCAGCAGCAGTTGGGATGGACAGAGGGAGTTGGGATTGTCACTGCAAAGTTAGAGGACTGGTTGATGATGAGCTCTTATCTTCTTTGGGAAACAAAGATACCTTTCACTCCATCATGGACTTGATTCACAGGGTATATGGTGTTGTTCTGATTCATGCCAGCAGCTCGACAGATGTTGGTATATGTTTCTATGCACCTATGATTGGCATTCTTCACATCCACAGGAGACCTCTTGGTGTAGGATGGGTCGTTGATGATACAAAGACACCAGTCTTGGCTACAAGTTCAGGGGTCATTGGAGATTTGAGCACCAGGCTCTACTTCGGTGCTTTAGAGGTTGACATTGGTCATTTTTATCAAAAGGAAATGGTTTCTTTTAGGTCTTGCACGTTGGATTTTGATATTGATACAACTTCTTTCCAAGTAGTAGATGGTATTCATGATGGCACTCTTGATGATGATATTGTTGCAAGACCAACTCATCCTGTTGTGAGTTGTGAGTCTTCTGATAATGGTAGTTTAGGGGGGAGCACACATGACTACTCCGGTATCCCATTGGCGCAATTAGGCGAGTTTCACCTCGATTGCATTATGAGTGCTCATCTGTTTACCTTCAGCCCACATACGTAGGATTTGACTATGTCCTTGATGACACAGAGAGGTGGGTTGAATAAGGGGAGTTTGGGTTCACTTTGGTATGATATGTTCCCGATCTCAGGGGATGAGTCCAAGTTTGGCAAGTCTCTCACTTTGTCCTTTCCAGTTGGTTGCTTACAGAAGCAGGAGTTTGAGATTTGGTTCGATTGGACTCTAGGGGTTATCAGAGTGGTGCAACAGAAGTCAATTGGTGTTGAAGGACTTCCAATTTATCCAAGGGATCCAGGTATGATATCTGAGGTGTATCAACATAGTGCTTGGAGTTGGCATGATAGGGATGATTTACAGAGTTGGGATCCAAGAAATTCATTGTTGGATGGTTGGCTTCATTGGTTGATAGAGAGTGACAGTATCTTGGATTTTCGTTGCCTACAGAGGTTATGGATTACATGTTGCAGGATCATTTGGGATCCGAGTGGTGGACAGGTGTAGTTGGTTTTTTTATTCTGGCTCCAGGTGTTGTGATAGTTGAGTTGGACTAGCAGTTGCGGATTGTTTGAGGGCAAGCAATCTTTGGGAAGGAGAATTGTCATGTCCCCAAATTGGAGGTATCATTATTTAATTAATTTAATTGAGTCGTCCAAATTAATGTTATTTCAAAAGGATAGCTTGATTGATTATTTTAATTAAAATAACGTGGAGTTATTAAATTGATTATTTATAAAGTTATTCCAATAAATTAATATCAAAATAATGACTTTATATTTAATTGATTTAATAATGTAACTTAATAAAATAATAAATCATAAAGTCACTTAAAGGAATAAAATAATATTATTTCTAAAAGCTTCTTGAAGTGGGATGAGAATTCTTTATAAGGAGCTCAATGCAAGTCATTTTCATCATGTATTGAATTATTCTATTTTTCATACCTACGTGGTAAGAGCTGAGACTTGCATTTCTTGAGAGTTTGAAGACTCTAGGGTACCGGTTTCGGTTGTGAAAAATCAACCTTAGCTGGAAATTGTGGAGGAATCCATCCAAGGTTTCTACAAGTGCTTCATTGGAGATCTTTGATAGGGGCAATAGTTGATGTATTATTGCTTTCGCTGATTGAAGTGCAATAACTAATTTATTATTGCATCCTTGAGTTGTAGCCGCTGAAGTATTGTTGCAACTTCATTTGATTTGTGGTAGCTGATATATTGCTGCAAATCTCATTTGGAAGAGGAATTCACTGCTGGTTGATTCGATTTGCACAAACTTAATGGTAATTGACCAAGTTTGTGAAAATTTGGAGAGCAAAGAGAAAATCGATTTGAAGAGGATAGTTTACACGGTTTTTTAATGCGTTGCCATCTAGACTCCAAGCTGGGACGATTTGAGGAAGTTCAGCCAATCAGGTTCTTTAGATGTTTGCATTGATAGTTATTAGATCATTCTCATTTGAGTTACTGAGTTTCATGCATTTGAGTCACTGTTGTTACAACATTGTAGTCTCATATAAAATCATTGTATTTCAGTTACAACAGTTGTCAAGTTGCTAATTGGTCTTTAATATATCTGTCATATAGTGTTAATTCACATTGTAAAATATGCATTCTTATGAGAATGGAATTTGCATATGGTGGAGTTGTCAATTAGGTAGCCTAGTTTGTTGATTCAATCACATTTGACATTGTAAATCAATCATAGCCATATTTGACAAAGATTGTAATCAGATTGGAGGTTATTCATTTGCAATAATATTCATCAAGGAAGTTGCATGGGAAATGTTTGTCAAAAATGCTTCTTTGCTATAGGTGTACTTTGCATAGTTAGGATGCATGTCAAATGTTTGACTAAATGTCTATTAGCTATAGATGCATATCAGCTATTTTATTGCATTGACAAATCAAAGTATATCTTGCATAACACTCTCATTCCACTTAGAGACATTGTGCATTGTTAGTTAAAGACATTATAAGCACTTCATCATCATTCAAGGTGAAAGACAAACTGAAAACACTTACCAACCAAGAACAAGTTTACAAGCAAAGTGTTTGACGAAATTACTAAGTCTCCAAAACAGAAAATTAAAGGCCAATCAGTAGGGGTCTTTACAAGCAAAGATGATGAGTCAACAAAACTCAATCAGACCTTGTATAGATCAATGATTGGAAGTCTATTGTATACTACTGCATCAAGAACAAATATCATGTAGGTAGTAGGTCTAGGGACCAGATATCAGGCAACACTAAAAGAAACAAACTTGCAAGCAATCAAAAAGATATTCAAGTATCTCAAAGGCACTATGGATCTTGGTTTGTGGTACCCAAGAGGAAAAGACTTCACTTTGACAGCGTATACTGATGCAGATTGGACAAGCAACATTGATGATAGAAAGAGCACAAGTGGAAGTGCATTCTTTCTTGGAAAGAGTTTTGTGTTATGGTCAAGGAAGAAACAACCCTCAATTTCCTTGTCCACAGCTGAAGATGAGTACATAGCAGCAACATCATGTTGTACACAGGTCCTTTGGATAAAACAAACTTTGAGTGATTTTAAAATTGAGTATGCCATCCAATTTCTATTTTCTATGACAATACAAGTGCAATAAACATCTCCAAGAATCCAATTATGCATTGAAGAACTAAGCATATTTCCAACAAGTATCATTTTCTAAAAGAACAAGTTGCAGATCAACAAGTAAAGATGAAGTACATTGCCACAAAGGAATAGATAGCAGATATCCTCATGAAACCCCTCCCAAGAAAACTTTTGAGTTTCTAAGGCAAAAATTGGGAGTGATCCATTGTTTATCTAGTCATTAAAACCATCAAGAAAAGCATGGATTAACGGAGAGCTAATCATAGTATCATTCAACTCCATGGATATTTTGGTGATATACATTGTGATTATGTTGTATGTCTCTTTATCATTGATGTCAAAGAGGAAGAATTAAAGAAAGGGGGAGCAAAGGAGGAAAACTATAGAAAGGGGGAGTTCATGTACTATTTTTCCACAAGATTGCCATCAATGACAAAGGGGGAGATTGTTGGAATATTGTCATTGATGTCAAAGACAAAGTGAAGGGCAAGCTACGGACTCGCCCATAGCTTCGGACTTGCTCAGAGCTTCGGACTCACCCAGAGCTCTAGACTCGCTCAGTAGCTTTAGACTCGCCTAGAGCTCCGGACTCGCTCAGTAGCTTTGGACTCACCCAGTGTGACAGACAACAATTGACAAGGCCGACCAACAATTAAATGTTTTTAATTTGTAGTCAGATATGTATTAATGATGGCCGACCACCTTTGGAGAGATCATATCCCTTGGGAGAAATCACACCCTTTCCAAGAAGCATGAAGAGGTATAAAAGAGAAATGAATGGGAGTTAAAAAAAATATGGAAATAATTATTTCTATCATATACAAGGAGAAGAAGAGGAAGACGAGAGAGAGAAGAGGGAGAAGAGCGAAACTTGATTGTGCCATCATTTGTTGACAAAGCAACAGTGAAAAGGTAGAAATTGTTTAAGTGAGATCGGTGTCTTAGAACAGAGAGATCCGTGTCTTTCGCTAAGTCAGTGCTTCGCAGTGAAGTTGGTGCTTCAATTCAAAGAGATCGGTGTCTAGAGTTAAGTTGGTGCTTGGCATTGGGGATTGGTGTCTCCAAGTAGGTTGGTGCCTACAAAACGTCTGTAAAAAGAATTATTAATCTCTTGGTTGGATTTGGACAGTAGATCCAAGTAGCCTTTCAAGTGTGGTTTTTCCTCACCGAAGATTTTCTACGTAAATTTTGTGTTGCACATTTACTTGTTCTTATGTGAATCGTTTCTTTATGAAAGTTAATTAGAAAGAAAGTAGATTATTATTACACATTGATTCACCCCCCCCGCCTCTCTTAGTGTGGTGTGTGCTCAACATAAAGACTTGGCTTGGTAAAGAACACCATCCTCACAAAGAGGGAGTGTTATAATTTTACCTATGATTGCTTAGTTTTTGTTCTTCTCGACATGCCACACACAACAAATTCTATACAGCAGTTTAATAGGGCATCTAGTGCAATTAGTAGACATGCTAAGTTTAGATGAGTTATTATTAGAGACGCTTTCCAGAATTTAGAGTAGTTGTTATTGTTAGACTATTTTAATATATTGTAAATCTAGCCTTCATCTATAAAAGCCAGAGAGGGTGGGTGAGTGATTCCTTCAGTTAGGTCTAATATTTTATAATTCTTTCTTTCTAAGTAATATACAAAGTTGATGTGTGTTTGAGTGAGGAACATGTTTGCTTTACAACACCTTTTTATGTAAATTTAGTTTACACAGTCCATTGTCTTGAATTTTTTTATTAGATGCAATGTACACAATTGTGAATTTTTAACCAAAGATTTATGAGTCTAATAGTACACTATTTTGAGAGGTGTTTAGTGAAGGTTTGGTTCACTGCAAGTGCAGATCTGCTCACCATGTAATAAAATTTAACATTTCGTGATTGATTTTTCCTTCTATACTGTGGACTTAATCCAAGGAATTTTTACAATACCTTCTGGGTTAGATCAAGGCAATGTGCAATGCATGGGCTCCTAAACATGGTAGGATACTTCTCCATCAAAAGTCTACCTGCAGCCACACAATCACCAGCATTATTTGTAATAAATTGCACCACATACAATGGCCCAAACTTGGTCACAACTCATCAAATTTTTGAAAAAGTTAGTTAATTTTATTTTGTTAGATGCATCCACATATTTGACGAAGACCGCGCAGCCCTCTAATGCCACTAGGAAATTGATTAAAGTACAGTTCCTTCTATTTTCCCGCCCATTAGACATAATGGTGCAATGTGTCTTTACCCACTTTTGATGAAGCTCAAGTACATCACCTACATCCTATGCCACTTCTTTTGACATATCAACTCCAAGGTTTATGTATAATGCAGCTTTAAAGCTAGGGCCTGCAACAATAACTACATCAATCATTGATTTCCAATAGGGAGACTTTGCAACGTTGAAAGGGATGCTAAACTAGTACTGTAAATTGGCTATTGCCTTTCTAGCTTGTGCATGTACATTGTTTTTATATCCCATGTTCTTCAAACTTGGTTGAGGTCCAAGTGTGATGTGTAGCACCAAAAAGGCATAAACATTTCCCTGACAAGTATTAGGTTTTTTGGAAGAACAAGGTGTGAATACATTAGTATGACATTGTGGTTGTGAATCATGGAGTGGAAGTTCCTCCTCATCAGCATAATGTGAGGACATTGTGGATGATCCAATAGTAGTTTGTCTTTATCGCATTGCTTTCCACAAAGGCCTCAAGAGCCACTATTGCTTGGTGGGTTACATCATCAAGGCATTTTTCACAATCGATCACATCATACCCTAGCAACTTTACAAAATGTCATTTTAAATGATCAATGCCCATATTGCACTCATGCCCACAAAAGTTACATTTCAACTTGGATGTGTTGGGTAAGGATTTGTAATAGGTTCATGTGAAATTATTTTCCTGCAACATTATTTGCTGAAACAATTAAAAATGCGTAGGGTTGGGTTTATTAAAATTAAACAATTAATATATATGTGGTATAGAAGGCCTTTCATCCTTTTGCATGCAGTCAAGCAATGATCTAGAGAAAAGGTGGCTAATGCTTCGTCAAGTTCTCCAAATTTTGATAAGTTTGTCTCATGGTTTGAATGGTATTATTGGCATGATAATGTGTTCTTTGTGAATTTACTGAGCCATAAGCCAATAATTTCCAGCACTTAAATGCCTTTTTCGCTGGACTAGGGCCCTCTCCCTAGATAATTTAGCAAAAAAACAAATGAAAAAAAAAAACTTTAATCCAAGTGAAACCTTAAAAATTTACCTAAAATTATCCCTAAATTATTTTTCTAGTTTAGGGTTAGGGTTAGTAAATATTAATAATAAAATTAAGAATATTATAAAAGTTAAACTTAAAACTACAAAAGTTAGAATTAGGATTTCAACTTCACGGTTTAAACCCTACATCTAGCACCAATTAATTTTAAAAACAAAAACTATTAATTACTCCGTGCGTGTGGCTGGCATGTTGAAGGAACATGCAAAACAATGCAAAATGTCATGCCCTAGGAAGGGGAATGTGCCCTAATTTTTTGAGTGTGGACTATGGCCTCAAATTTTCAATTTGAAAATGTTTAGTTTTCTCGATTAGAATGTAAAAGGAAATCAAAACAAAAAAAATGGGGTTTTTGAGAAAACTAACAAAACATGGCTCAATGGTTCTGTTTGGCACAGTTTTAGGGGTAGTCGGCGAAAACTCATGAGCAATCGCAAGTAATTCCTAGTTTCCGCTTTTATGATTGACATTGACAGGCCAGATTATATTCAAAATGCACATGATATTCTATTTCACAATTCAAGTTTGAATGAGAGCAAACATTACAATATGAAAACCAAAATGGTTGTTCACTTCACATTCTTAATGTCTCTTCCTATTCCTATGGGAATGTAAAACAGCGTATTAAATAAAACAAAAGCTACCAAATGAGACAAAAGACACCTAGGATTAACAATTATATACAATATTGTTACATCCCCCTTTAATCTACAGGGGTCTTTGTCAGACCAAGCATTCCTCTTAATTTTTCTCGTCTAAGCACTTTTGTCACGCTGTTTCTTGGTTGCTCCGTTGTACGACAATGTTGCAACTTGACACTGCCATCTTTCACATATTGCCAAATAAAATGAAACTTAGTATTGATGTGCTTCGTTTGGTCGTGAAAAACTATATTCTTTGCCATCTGGATTGCAAAAGTGTTGTCAACCATGAGAGGTGTTGACGAAACCTGTCGCTCTTGCAAATATGAAATAACCCTTCTGAGCCACAAGATCTCTCTAGTTGTCTCTGAAGCGGCCATATATTTTGTTTCTGCTGAAGAAATTGCCAGCACTGATTGCTTCTTGGATTTTGAACTGACATATGTTCTCAAAATTCATCAGAAATCCGAGGTAGACTTTCCATCTTCATGATCACTAAGATAATCGAAATCTAAATACTGAACTAGTTTGAAGTCTCGTGCCCTGGAGTATTTGAGCCCAAAATTCTGTGTTCCTTTCAGATATCTAAAGACCCTTTTTGTTGCTACCCAATGACTATCCCTGGGTTGATGCATGAATCTTGAGAAGACACCAACTGCAAATGATATATTTAGTCAAGTTGTGATCACATAAATCAGACTTCCAATGAGTTGTCTATATTTAGTGGTATCAACCAAATCTATTGAATCTTCATGTCAATTTGAGATTCTTTTCTATGGATGTGCTGAGAGGCTTACAATCTTCCATTCCGAACTTGCTCAAAATGTCACCAACGTACTTCTACTGAGTGATGAAGAAATACTTATGTTTTTGAATCACTTAAATAAACAAGTAGTAATGAAGGTAACCCAAATTAGTCATTTCAAAACTTTTAATCAACTCTGATTTGAACTTTGTAAGTGTATCATTCATTGTTCCTTGTGATGAGCAGATCATCAACATACACCACCACAAAAAAAAATGTTTCAACGAAAAGAGTTGCATATTCAAACTCAAAAGGTTTGAAGTTCATGTTCATGAAGTGCTCAGCTAGTTTGTCATACCATACTTGAGGGGCTTGTTTCAAACCATATAGCGATTTTTCCAATTTGCACACATTGTGCTCTTGTCCGTTTACTACAAAACCTTCGGGTTGTGTCATGTACACAGTTTTCTTGAGGTCACCATTCAAGAATGCAGTTTTGACGTCCATTTGATGAACTTTTCATCCGTTGCGAACTACCAAAGCCAACATGGTTCGAATGGTAGTCCATTTTGTTGTATGTGCAAAGGTTTCATTGTAATAAATTCCTTCTTTTTGAGCATATCCTTTTGCGACAAGCATTGCTTTGTGCTTGTCAAGTGAATCATCAACCTTGTATTTGTTGTGATAGACCCACTTGCAACCAATAGGTTTGCAACCATATGGAGGATCAACCAATTTCCAAGTCCCATTTTTTACCAATGCATTGTACTCGTCTTTCATTGCTTTTTTTCAAGACTCAAGCTTCTCAGCCTATTTGAAAGATGATGGTTCTAAATCAAACACAACATTGAGTTCTTCTTCTAGAGAATCCTTCAAGGTGAGTTTTTCAATACTATCTTGAATTTCTTCGAGGGACTTGTCAGATTGTGATACGGCTGCATGTGCACTTCTAGTGCATGTTTTCCCAACTTCATCAGGGTTCACATCTTTCAATGTTTGAGTAGCCCACTTAGACATCTGTTTTTGTGTTTTAGGTGCTTCAAATTCATCCTCTAAAGTTCCATCACTTTCTACCCTCTGTTTGATGGCCCATGTTCATTATCTGATGAAGTTTCAATCTCTCCTTCAGGAGTTTCAATCTCATGTATAAGAGAATAGAAAATCAATAAATTCCCAGCTGTGTGTCCCCCACTCATTGTTTTGAACATCCAAATAACTTTCTCTATAGACATCAAACTTTGCATACTCGCCAACTCGACTCAACTATTGATCAATATGCTCCTTGTCCTTTGTAGTCTCATGAAAGATAACTTCTCTTGCAACAAGAAACTTCTTCACTTTCTCATCATATAGCTTGTATGCCTTGGAGGATTCAAAATATCCCAAGTGGATCATTTTCGACCCCTGTGGTCCAAAATATTTCTTGTCTCCTTTGGAATCAATGTGTAACAAGTGGATTCGTAAATCCAAATATTTCGCACTAAAGGAAGATGACCACACCACATCTCATACGGAGTCTTGGATCCAAGAGTTGTTGATGGTGATCTGTTGTGGAGGTATACTGTTGTTTTCGCTGCTTCGGCCCAAAAGTGCATATTTATCCCTTTGTAGTACAACATAGCACGAACCATATTCATCACAGTTTTGTTCATCCTTTCTACAACTCCATTTTTTGTGGAGTGTAAGAAAACGAGATGGTGTTCGATCTCGGTTTGCTCAAAATAGGATTCAAACTTCTTTGAAGTTTATTCACCACCACTATTTGTTCTGAGTGGCTCGATACGGGTTTGAGATTCATTTCCAATCATGGTTCAAAACTTTTGAAAAGTCTCGAAGGCTTCTGATTTTTTCTTTAGAAAGCATATCCAAGTCATCTTGTTGTAATGATCAATGAACAACATGAAGTACTTATGACCACCAATGGAGAGGATTGGAAGAGAACACAAGTCTGAGTGAACTAATTGCAATTTTACATCAGCTTTCCACTGTGACTTTGGGAACAGTTCTTTTGCGTGTTTAGTCAAGATGCAGGCTTCACACTTTTCATCTAATTTTGTGGGTAATGTAGGCATACCAACAACACCATTCTTTTGTAATACACAAATGCTATTATAGTAAGTGTGCCCGAATCTAGCATGCCACAACATGTTTGGAGGCATTTTGTCTTCTATGATATGAGCATAATTCTTTGAATTTGATTGCTCACCCTTGAGTTTAAGTAGTTTCCCTTTCACATATCCAGTCAAGATGACTGCATTGTCATTTTTTCTCTTAATTGTGACCACCATTATCCAACAGAATGGAATGGCCTTGTTGCCTTATGATCACTAGGGACGACAAGTTTTATTTCAATTGAGGAAGGTCAATACACGAATGCTATTATATTAAGTGTGCCCGAATTTAGCATGCCACAACATGATTGAAGACATTTTGTCTTCTATGATATGAGCATAATTCCTTGAATTTGATTGCTCACCCCTGAGTTTGAGTAGTTTCCCTTTCACATATCTAGTCAAAATGACTGCATTGTCATTTTTTCTCCTAATTGTGACCACCATTATCCAACAGAATGGAATGGCCTTGTTGCCTTATGAACACTAGGGACGACAAGTTTCATTTTAATTGAGGAAGGTAGACAACATTTTGGAGTTTGAAATATGGAAGCCCTAGACACTTGAGTCGTATTGTACCTCTTCCTTGTGGTTGCAAACTTGATCTATCTAGGAGGTATCTGCAGCACAACTTTCTTCACTGAACTTCTCAAAGAAATATTTTTAGAAAGTCATATGTAGTGGCACTAGATTCAAGAACCCAAGCATCAAACCATAAAAAATCGAGACATTGTTTGCTTCATCATCTGTATTGAAAAACACACATTCACTAGTGAATTGGGCAGAGTTTAACTCTTTTGTTTTATTTGATTTTTCCTCTTTCTTCTTACGGTATGCTTCAATTTTTTCCCATGGATTTTTGCAATCGTGAGCTTCATGACTTCCTTTTCTTTCACACCATTTGCAGTAGAGGTTTTGTTTATCACTAATTTTTTACCTTGATTTTTATTTTCGCTACCTTTTTCCTTGTACTTATTATTGCCTTCATTTTTGGAAGACGTGGCCTTATTGGATATTTTGGAAGAATTTGCTTTGACATAACACACACTTTATCTTATTACGGACTCGGTTTTTCTTCCAAATGTCTTTTCTCTTTCTATCATCTTTTCAACCAATTCATCAAATATGAGTCTTCAACTGATTGCTTGCTTGTAGAGACTCTAAGTAGGTTGAATAATTAGGAAGAAAGACATTTGTAAATGCAATCATATAGATGTCAATTTTGACACCCATTGCTTCTACATCATGCTTAATGGCATATATCTCTAAAGCCAATCTCGTCACATCACCATCTTTCAACTCAAGGTTGAACAACTTCAATTGCAACTGAATGAATTCCAACTTTGAATGGGAATCATATATCTCTTTTAGTTTGTGAAATGCTTTCCATGGAGTATTGCACCCCTATATATAACATAACACATCTCCGTCGACTACGGCCTTCATCAAGGTCAATGCTTTCTGATTTTTCTACGTCCATGTTTGATTATCATTTGCATACCCTATTGGCTCAACTAGTTGTTTCTCCCCATTGCAAATATAGAACCATAGATCATTGAAGATGAGTGTGTTCTCCACTTGCCGAGACTATTTTAACTAGTTGTCTTTGCCAGTCAATGTTGTGCCAACGATAGATTTGATTGAATGCATGGTTTTCAATTTTCAGTTTTGAGTTTTTGTTAACCCCAATTGGTTCCTTATCACTCCAAAATGGTCCAATTTTCTATATACCACCAAAGCTATATACCAAACCTCTCTATATACTCACCCTCCTATATACCCGTCGATACATAGAAGAAGCTAGCTCTTTTTATACACCCAGTAGTACGTGAAAGAGACTTTAAAGTACGTGAGAGCATAGTGGTACGTGGTACCTAGGTGGCACGTGAAAAGGATTTGCCATCATTAACACCGGTTTAACAAGAAAACCTCATACATCAATATACTTGATTTTTATTGATTTTCGAATTTACGTTCTTCAACAGAAGCGAATGGGTAAAAGAGTAGCTCTCCTTATTTCTCCTTGTATTTGCAAAATTTGGTTGTTTGCTGAATTTGCTTAGAATAACATGTTCAAGGCAATTAAATGTTCTATGTTTAAATGCTTTTTAAATTTAAATACTTCCAAATTTTGAAACAAAGCACTTTAAACAAAAAATTGAATTTTGCTTTTTAAATGAAAAAGCTTAAAATTTTGTATACCTCTCACTCCTTGTTTGTCTTATATCCAATATTGGAATTAGAAGAAATACGACCTCCTCAAAATGAAAACCATTAGCTCCAGGTGACATAAAAAAAAAACTTTTCAGTAGGTTGAGCAAGACGTGGAGCAGGACATGGTAGGTGTGGCAGGGAGGTTGTGTTGATAACCATACATCAAATATTGTCCCTAAGAAGCGCTTTCAAAAACACAACAATGTGAAACACAAGTCCACGTAGATAGAACACAAGCCCACAATAACAAGCGCATCAATTAAAAAAGCCACACACAGTTCAAACATAAGATTGCAAGTCTGCAAGATAAAATTCATTCTAAAAGCCACGCAGATAGTTGTCAGTCCAACGCAGTTCCTAAAGAAGAAACACCATGCTGTTGATGTCCCACGCAGTCCAAAGAGAGACCAAGACACAACAAAAGATATAATGCAGATCTGTCTTTGTGAGCAACTAGAAAGCAAGTGATACGCAGGCCCAATGTCCCACTTATGACATCAAAACGCCCCTGATTTCTGATTCACTGCAAGCAGGTATGAAGATCAAAATGCCTTCTTTTAAGGCTGTATAAAATCCCAAAATAGGAGCTATCAGTTCTGTCACACCACAACAGCAAATAAAACGTCGCACTCAGCTGAGACACCTCTCAGAAATCATTGCTCTAGCACTACTAATGATCAGCCAGGAACAAATCAGTGAATGAAATTAATTCTATGGAGGCCATATGCCTAGAAAGGAGGAGAGGAGAATAGACATATTAAATTCCAGGCTTTGATATCAATGTCAGGCTAGATTATATTCAAAATGCACATGAAATTCTATTTCACGATTCAAGTTTGAATGAGAGCAAACATTACCATATAAAAGCCAAAATGGTTATTCACTTCACATTCCTAATGTGACTCTTTCTAATCCTACGGGAATGGAAAACAACTTATTAAATAAGACAAAAAAGCTACCTAATGAGACAAGAAACCTGGGATTAACAACTATATACAATATTGTTACGTAATGAGATCTACATCTCACCTTGTGGCAACATTTGGGACTTTAGTTCTAAAACTTCTTCCACATTATTATGCTCAATAGTATCAAAATATGCAGCGTATTGTCGACATTGACTGCACACAATGTACACTAGGAAATAGAATATAAAATACATCATGTGTAATAATATGTTTATATATATACTATTCATCGTGCATGTTAGACTCAATCACACAAGAAGAGATATTAAGGCCAACCCCAATGTAACAACATGAGCAATTTCCTATTGTTGTTAAGCACGGGATATACTAAGGGCGGGGGGGAAGCGGGGCGGTTAATCAGTGTATCATATATCTTATAAAACTTTCCCTTAATCAAACATTCAAGATATGCAATAAAACTCAAATAATAAACATCACACAAGAAAGAGAGAGACACCAGATATAACGTGGAAACCCAATGTGGGAAAAACCACGGAGAACAATCTCAAGTATATGAATGAGCACAAACCCAAACAATATTCGCAAGCCAAACTTGCAGGAGCACCATACCCCTTTGCCGAGCACCACCCCAGCTACAATTCGTGAGCACCAACCCACAGGAGCGCCATACCCCTTTGCCGAGCACCAACCCAGCTATCATTCGTGAGCACCAACCCACATGAGCACCAACCACTTTGTGTATACCACACACCTATCTCTCAATGTTGCTATATCAACAAATGATAGTTCAATACATCTTTTTCTTCTCTACCACCTTTGCTCTTCTAAGCTAGATATAACAAATACAAATCATATTCAACTCTCACAATTGCTCTTCTAAGCTAGATAATACAATATCAAATCAACTTCACACTTCCACATTACAAATGGCTTCTCAAGCCTTTATTTATAGCTTTCCAAATGACCTTTGGCCTTCCCCCTTTGTGACCCTTCAATCTTCATGAAAAATGGCGCCAATCTTGGATGACCCTTCATATTCAAGCCTTTGAAAAGTCATGTGGTGACCCTTCATGATCAAAAACGTCTTTCCCACTTTTGTCCTTATCTTTGGTGACTTTTCGTATTCCTCAAAGTGTCCCTTCATGAGAAATTGCACCCTTCTTCTTTTGTCTTCACTTGGTGACTCTTGGAATTCCCCAAGATGACTCTTCATGGAAAAATGCGTCCCATCCTTCTTTTGTCTTTACTCCGTGGCTCTTCGACTTCTCCATGGGCCCTTCTTTTGTCTCATATGCAACCAAAAATATATTCGTTAATATTAAATAAATATTAACTCATATTAGCCAAGATATATTTATTACAAACAACATTAAATGCAATGGGGCCTTTATCACCAATAATACTAGACCTTTGACATCAATGACAATATTTTCAACAATCTCCCCCTTTGTCATTGATGGCAACTTCAACCCTGAAACTACCACATCATGTCACCTGCACATCCTGTCATCTGAAAACATACAATAACTCCCCCTTACTGTAGCAACCTGTACCTGCTCCCTGTACCTGTTTTTTGCACCTGTACCTGTACCTGTTATTCTCCTCCTTTGACATCAATGGCAACGGGCCTACCTGAAGCTAACACTTAGCTCCCCCTCACTTGATTTTGAACCTTAATGGCAAGAAGTAAAGGAAGTTACTCCCAACTTCTCTCGCAGATACTCAAATGTGTCTTTTGGTAGTGCCTTTGTGAAAATATCTGCAATCTGTTCTGTAGTACTAATATATTTCAACTTAACCTGTTGATCTGCAACCTGCTCTCTCAAAAAGTGATATCTAATAGGAATATGTTTTGTTCTTGAATGCATTACTGGATTTTTCAAAATATTTATAGCACTTGTGTTATCACAAAAAATGGAAATAGGTTCATCATACTTTACCTTGATATCTTCCAAAGTTTGCTTCATCCAAAGCACTTGAGTACAACACAAACTGCTGCAATATATTTTGCTTCAGCTGTAGAAAGTGATACTGAGTTCTGCTTCTTGCTTAGCCATGATACTAAGCTATCATCAAGGAAGAAAACTCCTCCACTTGTACTCTTTCTGTCATTTAAGCACCCTGCCCAATCTGAATCTGTATAAGCAACTAAAGTGAAATCTTTACCTGTGGGATACCATAATCCATAATCCAATGTCCCTTTGATATATCTAAATATTCTTTTCACCAACTGAACATGACTATCTCTTGGAGATGACTGATATCTTGCAACCATACCTACTGCATGCATGATGTCTGGTCTCGATGTTGTCAAATATAAAAGACTACCAATCATAGATCTATACAAAGATTGATCTGTAACAAGGGAATCTTCATCCTTGCTCACCTTATTTCCTGTACACATAGGTGTGCCAACTGGTACACAATCCTCAAAACCAAATTTTTTCAACATTTCCTTGGCATATTTACTTTGAGATATAAAAATTCCTTTATTTGATTGAAATATTTGTAATCCTAAGAAAAATGATAATTCTCCAAGCATAGATATCTCAAATTCTTTTTGCATTTTATCAGAAAATTCTTTTGTCATCTTTTCAATATTTCCTCCAAAAATAATATCATCAACATAAACCACAACAATCAATTGATGCTCACCTTTTGTTTTGATGTAAAAATTACTATCAGCAAATCCTCTCTTGAATCCTTGATCTTGCAGGTACTTATCAAGTCTTGCATACCAAGCTCTGGGAGCTTGTTTTAATCCATACAATGCTTTCTTCAATCTGCATACATGATTACTAATATTCGAGAGAATAAACCCCTCAGGTTGCTCAATGTAGACCTCTTCTTCAAGATTCCCATTTAGGAAGGCAGATTTGACATCCATCTGAAATACTTTGAAATTTTTAAATACTGTTTATGCAAGAAACATTCTAATAGCCTCTAACCTTGCTACTGGTGCAAAAGTTTCTTCAAAATTTATTCCCTCAATCTGAGCATATCCTTTACATACTAATCTTGCTTTATTTCTGGTTACTTCTCCATTTTCATTCAACTTATTTCTATAAACCCATTTTGTTCCTATCAAATTGTGATCTTTTGGTCTAGGCACTAATTCCTGAGTATCATTCTTTTCTATCTGATCTAATTCTTCATCCATAGCCTTAACCCAATGCTCATCATGTCTGGCTTCTGAAAAATTTCTAGGCTAAATTTTAGATAACAAAGAGAAATTAACTTGTTCAGATTCACTTACCATCATTCTTCTGGTGCGAATTTCTTCTTTTATATCCCCGATGATGTCACTTTCATTATGATTTTTCTGAACATATTTGGATGGAGTCTTGGTGCCCTTTTTCTCCTTTTCCTCATCTTCATCTGATTCTTCAAAGCCTTCCTCTTCAATGATTTCAGGAATGTCTACTGGATCACTAATCTTTTGTGTTCCATCTTCTATCCTGACACTTGCACTTTAAACAATTTTCTTGGTTCTTTTGTTATAACATTTATAAGCTTTACTTTTGCAAGAATAACCAAGAAATATACCTTCATCTGCGCTGGATTCAAACTTACCAAGTTTTTCATCGGTTCTCTTTATGAAGCATTTGCTACCGAAAACTCTGAAATAATCAACTGTTGCTGGTTTGTCTTTCCATAGCTCATAAGGAGTTTTGTCGCTATTGACTCTTAATAAAGCTCTATTCTGAATATGCACTGTTGTACCAACTGCCTCTCTCCAATATTTATTTGCTATTTTGGATTCATTTAGCATTGTCCTCGCCATCTCTTGAACTGTTCTATTTTTCCGTTCAACCACTCCATTTTGTTGTAGAGTTCTGGCTGCTAAATACTGTCTCTTTATTCCATGATCTTCACAAAACTCAATAAATTGATCTGACATGAATTCTCCTCGATCTGATCTTAGACACTTAATCTTCAGATTAGTTTCATTCTCAATTAATGCTTTGAACTGTCTAAAAGCTTCTGATTTTTTCTTTAAAAACATTATCCAAGTCATACGTGAAAAATCATCAATAAGCAACATGAAATATTTATCACCTTGGGTACTTTGAGTCTTCATAGGTCCACATAGATCAGTGTGAACAAGCTCTAGCATCTAAGTGGTCGAGTACTCTTTTGTTTTGAACCGCCTTCTAGCATGCTTCCCATGCTGACAAAGTCCACAAAGGGTGTTAGATGAATTTATGATCGTTGGAAGATTCCTGACTGCTTGCTTTTTGCAAATTTTGACAAGATTGTCAAAATTTATGTGCCCCATTCTCCTGTGCCATAGCCAACTTTCTTCAATCTGACTCAAACAACATTTTTGACCTTTGATGTCTGATAGCATATATAAGTTATTACTTATTCTCTGAGCATCTACAATCAATACATCTGAATCTTTTCTTCTAATTTCACAACCTTCTACATAAAACTTTAGTGTGTGCCCCTAATCACACATTTGACTTACACTCAAAAGATTATGCTTAAGACCTTCTACATATAGAACATTTTCAGTTTTAGTTCTACCATTATCTAAACTTAGTGTACCTTTTCTGGCAATTCTGGCAGTAGTGTTGTCCCCAAATTTCACTGTGCCACCATTGATCTTCTTCAGGGTTATGAACTTGCTCTTGTCTTTTGTCATGTGCCTTAAACATCCGCTATCAATAAACCATGGTTTTTCTTCATTTCTTGCATGCAAAGCTGTCTGGATCAACATAGAACCTTCAAATTGTTTTTTCTGCCATGTCTGAACCTTTTTCTTGATGAATGGAGCCCTGAAACTCTGGTCCTTCTTGATTGACTCGAACACGCATCTACAATATCGAGCTGTGTCCGAAGTTGTTACACTTGTAACATTATGGTCTCTTCATTCAAAGCTTGATAGAGGAGCAAAAGAGTTATAGCTTCTGCTTGACTCTACATGACCTTCCTTTTCCTTATTTTTGAGATTGTTAGCTCTTTTTCTACATTATAATTTCTTATGACCATATCCATTACAATAAAAACAGTAACCATAAAAATAGGCCCTGTTTGTGAATCTCTGACCAGATTGCCTTTTATAGCTTTGTTCCTTCCAGCGTTCTTTGTCCTCTGTATTATTCATTCCTTCCCTTCTTGTTTCTTTATTTGTAAGACCTTCAACATAGCTCTTCTTCTTTTCAAAACCGATCCCTGTCTTATCTGATATTGCCTTTTGCCTTTCTAATATCTTATTCAGCATATTAGTGCTATTCTCAAATTTTGAATCATTGACTATTTTATTATTGACTGCTTTCTCAATCTCTTCTTTTAAAGAGGCAATTTCAGTAACATACATTTCACATTCTTTTCTTGATATTTCCAACTATGCCGTCAGATCTTCAATTATCTCCTTTGACTCTTCATTTTTCTCGATTTGATGCTTTAATCTTCGATTTTTCTTTTCAACAATTTTCAACTCTTCTAAGGCACACATGAGTTCTCCTTCGATATTCACTTCGGCTTCATCCTCTTCTTCTTCTTGATCAACTATTCTTTTGCTTGCAGAGGCACCTTTATGTATGGCCATCTTATGCTTTTCTGATCTACTTTCAAGCTGTAAAACTTTTCAAAAAGGAACCTGCTCTGATACCAATTGTTAAGCACGGGATATACTGAGAGGGGGGGTGAATCAGTATATCATATATCTTATAAAACTTTTCCTTAATCAAACATTCAAAATATGCAATAAAATTCAAATAATAAACATCACACAAGAAAGAGAGACACCAGATATAACGTGGAAACCCAATGTGGGAAAAACCACGGAGAACAATCTCAAATATATGAATGAGCACAAACCCAAACAATATTCGCAAGCCAAACTTGCAGGAGCACCATATCCGTTTGCCGAGCACCACCCCAGCTACAATTCGTGAGCACCAACCCACAGGAGCGCCATACCCATTTGCCGAGCACCAACCCAGCTATCATTCGTGAGCACCAACCCACATGAACACCAACCACTTTGTGTATACCACACACCTATCTTTCAATGTTGTTATATCAACAAATGATAGTTCAATACATCTTTTTCTTCTCTACCACCTTTGCTCTTCTACGCTAGATATAACAAATACAAATCATATTCAACTCTCACAATTGCTCTTCTAAGCTAGATAATACAATATCAAATCAACCTCACACTTCCACATTACAAATGGCTTCTCAAGCCTTTATTTATAGCTTTCCAAATGACCTTTGACCTTCCCCCTTTGTGACCCTTCAATCCTCATGAAAAATGGCGCCAATCTTGGATGACCCTTCATATTCAAGCCTTTGAAAAGTCATGTGGTGACCCTTCATGATCAAAAAAACGTCCTTCCCACTTTTGTCCTTATCTTTGGTGACTTTTCGTATTCCTCGCACTGTCCCTTCATGAGAAATTGCGCCTTTACTCTTTTGCCTTCACTTGGTGACTCTTGGAATTCTCGAAGATGACTCTTCATGGAAAAATGCGTCTCATCCTTCTTTTGTCTTTACCCCGTGGCTCTTCGACTTCTTCATGGGCCCTTCTTTTGTCTCGTATGCAACCAAAAATATATTCGTTAATATTAAATAACTATTAACTCATATTAGCCAAGATATATTTATTACAAACAACATTAAATGCAATGGGGCTTTTATCACCAATAATACTAGACCTTTGACATCAATGACAATATTTCCAATAGTTGTAAATTTCATTACATTTGAAATAGATTGTTTGATTTTTCCAATTCCACATATTTCTTACCAATTTTCCCCATGGGGAAAAATGTAATTTTATGTAAAAGGACAAGTTATAATTCTAAGGCCATGCCTTTCATTTTATGTGAAATTTTAAAAGGATGTATATCCTTGACTTGTGATTTTAAATCATGGATCCCACCAATTATCTTATTATTAAAAAGCTTTGCCTCCCATGTGTAAAATCAATATGTATTACCTCAATATTCTAAAAATGTATGAATTTTTTCACACAAAATTTCAATGGCTAGGCCTCGAATATAAAATATGAGGCGGGGCCTCCTAACAAAAAGTTATTAAGGGGTTGGGCCCTTGAGTATAAAAGGAGGTATATTTCAAGTGAAGCAAAAGACAACTGAAAAGAATAAGAATATACTCTTTATGTGGAATAAATAAAAGGCTTTGCCTTTGAAATAAAAGTTTATTTTTAAGCTTTCACATTTAACTACATTTTAGGGCTTGTGAGTCCTAACATTTTTGATGCAAGATATTTTAGAGGTGGTGACACTATTTTAGATGAGGGTTCATGGGGATATTTTTTGTGGGTTATCTTAGAGAAAGAAAGAAATATTACTACTGTCCACGAATGACCAAATGTAGGTTAGTGGGGCTCGAAAATACATCCAACTACAATAGAAAGTGCTAGGATAAGAAGACCGTAGGGTCAAGAACTAAGCAAGCAAAAAAATTACTTGAATACTCAAAATAAACAAGGGGATAAACCCACAACAGTAAATCCCAAGCCCATGTGGTTAAGGTAGAAATATAAATAACCATGTGGTGGGAGCAAGACCCCCCAAAGCACATGGTCTGATGAGAGTCAAAAGATTGAGAGCTAGTTTTGCCATACATCTTTGTCAAAACCTAGGCCATAGGAAAAAATTGTGTCATCGTCTATCATTATGAGAGGGCCAATGCATGATCTGATAATGGTCATCAGCAAGTGTTTAGGGCTCAAGGGGCTAGGTTGGGTAATCCTAGGAGGAAGCAAAGCACTCCCCCTAGAACCTCTCCTAACATCCAAGGCTGAAGAAACTCCAGTAGTAGGGAAGAAACTCATATTGTGTTCCTTCCCCTGCAGTTCATAAAGTGGTCAAGAAGTAGATCCACGACGCCGAGGAGCAAATCCACGATGTTGTGAGAGAATCTACTAAGGCACCCTAGTATTAGTAGTGTGCAAAGATAAGTGCCACCTCATTGATCGACCCCCTATCTGTGTGAGACAACAGCATCCAAAGGGGGCTTAATGCTACCCACCTCCATGATGGGCTAAAAGAAAGAGGTGATCAGCATGGGAGTTATAGGGTATAGGGACCTACGTCGAAGGGTGACAACCTCTTGAAGAAAAAGGGTTAAGCATCGTTGGTGTGGGTAACAAAAGAAAGTGGATAGAGATTGGCCTGAGTCTCTGTAAAGACAGTGGTATCTCCTTGCATCTCATAGTAAATGGGGCATCAAAAAATGAAATGCTCCTTGGTCTGCACCTTCTATAAGGAACAAATACAACATATCTGGTTCCCATGTGGAATATGATGATTAGCCCCAACCCACAATTAGTGGGAGCACACCCTCAACTGGCTGAGAAGAAACCTCAAGCCATGTAACCAATTGCATTGGAGAGAGTTAATCCAAAAAATGACACCAACCACCACCTGTACAAAATGCTCAGCGTAAAAGGTAGGCACATGATTGAGCAGCTGGGGAGGGGAGGTCCAATTGACCTAAATGTATTACCTATAGATATCCTCTATGACAACTCTAATGATGACCTCCTTTAAGGGAAGGCGGCAACGGGGGGCATCCAAGGAGTATCTGAAAAGAGGTAGTCTATCAATAGAGATGTTGATAGACGAGAGGAGAAAAATAGTCTCAGAACACCATAACATCAATATTTAGTGGGGCTCAAGGATGCAATCCTCTCTTAAGAACAAAAGGATAATTATGGATACCTCTCACGACTTGAAGCTGAATCCCCCATGGTTATGAGTATGTGAATGTAGAAAGTAAGCTTGAAGATAGTCTCAAGACAAAAAGGTTGGGCAGCAAACTCAGCTTGGACGATGCACTAGGGTATAGTCCATTTGCAACGGACACTAAATCCTAAGAATTTGGACCCTCTCAATACAAGCCCAATCAACGGACCCCATACTAGGTCCCCAAACATCGCACCCATATAAAATTGTGGGCTTGATGAATGTATCAAATAGGCACATCTTCGAAGGAATATCCTAGAAGTTGATATGGAAACATTTGTGCTCCAAGATAGAAAGGGCAGCATATCCCTTGCAAAGGCGCAATAAGGAAGCATGATTCATACTAAAAGATGGTCTAGAGAATTGGATCCCCAAGTAAGTGTTCTCCAAACGTTCTCATTTGTAGAGGAAGTGGAACTGTGATAGAGAGCCTTTGTAGGTGTTGAATATCATGACCTTAGTTGTGCTAAAGGTTGAACACCAATTGATGACACTCACAAAAATGATTGTCAGCATCAAGTTCTCTATAAACCATCCAGTTGAGCGAGAAAAGAGAACATCAACAAAAATAAGTATGGCTACAACAACATCATGTAAAATGCAACCATCATCAACATGGGTATGTTTTTGAAGAAAATCCTCTAGCTCATCAATGTAAATCATAGTTACCAAATCCGATTGGGTATGTCCAAAATTTGGCCAGATCCGGATTTTTTTCCCTGCCCAGATAAGTTCATCCGGGTCAGCCCTGGTTTTTTTCAACAACAAATATTTTTTTATTTTTTTAAGGTTTATGTGGGGAAAAATGCCCAGCAACGATATATATTATATAATATTAACATTTTATATTACTTTATTAATGTTTTTCATTGTATTTGTCGATTTTGCATATTTATAAAACTATCCTCACATATATGTATGTAGGTAATGTATGTGTGCATGTATATATTGTGGATCGGATTTTTCCAAACTTTTCCAAGGATTCTGGATTTTTGGATTTTTTTGCCCTCCTGAACGGATCCAAATATCCAAACTTGGTAACTATGATGTAAATGCTAAATAAGGTCAATGATAGAGGGCATCCATATTTGATCCCCATGTTACTCTTCACACATCTAGAAATTCCATGAGACGTATGAAATTGTCCCACAACTATCTCATAGAGCCTCTAGGTGGCAGTAATGACAACATTCAAAATGGCAACATCACGCAACTTCTTGAAAAGCAGATGTCTTGCAATCGAGTCAAAGGCCTTCCTGAAGTCTACACACAACCTAAGACCATTGAAGATCAATGACAATCCTCCTCAATAACAGCCCAGAGTGTAAAGATTTTGTCAATAATCTAGTACTCTCTAGAAGTTGACCTACCCCCTTGCTCTATGATTACCTCTCTCCAAGTGCTCATAAATGTGCATGTCTAACACCATGGCATAAAGTTTGGTAAACTTATGCCCAATCATAATGGTCTAGTAGTTGCTAGGATTCAAGCTATCTCCAAGATTAAGAATAGGATAGAATGGTTGTTAGGACTAAGAATGAGGAAAACTCGAGCAAACAACCTCATCAAAGAGTTTTGCTAATGGGGACCCAAGGGAATCCACGCCATATTTGAGGAACTCAGCTTGGAAGCCCTCACAATCCACTACTTTGCTGGTACACAATTTCCAAATAGCTCTCCTAAGCGTACCTACAGATAAAACAATAGAATATGGTGGTGGAGCATAGACAATGACAACAGTGATTTCAGATGTCATAAAGAAAAGTGGCATAGCAAACCCAGGCCTAAGGAAAATGTCTAAAGTGAAGGTTTTCTTGAGAGGAGAGTACACCAAAAGGTCTTAAGGGAATGGTGGTGGGTGACAAGAAAAACAAATCATCTATACATAAGAAACTCATGTTAATTATGTGGAAGAAGACAACGCTAAACTCTACAGGTGGAGGGTTGTGTAGAGACCCCGAAAATGGGACTCCATTATTTTTTTTTTAAAAAACAAATAATCAAGTCATTTTTGCTTGGTACGCAAGTTAATCTTTTTGTCATTAATGAGAGGAAAGTACACCAAAAGGTCTTATGGGAATGATGGTAGGTAGCAAGAAAAGCATGTCATCTAGACATAAGAAACTCATGTTAATTATGTGGGAGAAGACAACGATAATCTCTATGGGTGCAGGGTATGTGTAGAGAACCCCCGAAAATGGGACTCCAATTTTTATTTTTTTTTTAAAATCAACTAATCAAGTCACTTTTGCTTGGTATGCAGGTTAACCTTGTTGTCATTAACAATTTAGATTAGTTCAGCTTGTGCACTTAACACAACGATTTAATTTAATATGATCACATTCATAGAGTTTGTGACACATGTCATCTTTATGTCGACTAAACCCATAGTCTTTCCATGGGACTAGGATGGCCAATCCTACCATCCGTATTGTTTTCTCAAATGGCATGAGTACTCTTGTCGAGATCAACTGACACTTTTGATTGTTCGTGCCCAAGACTTGGTTCCTTTTATAAGACACTCAAATTGACCCACATTTTGCATTTAGCCTTGCCATATGGCATTGCATTTATTTCAATGTGATCCCATCACATGAGGCCGACACTTTAATAAATTGCCCCTAACTTTCACGTCTTAAATAAAAAGATGGATATGAGATGAAGTGTGCCTTAAGAAACTCAGGGCTTTTAGAGGATGACAACCTCGTATTCCCACACAGATTCCATGAGGTCATACACAAGCCCTTAATAATTTTTTACCTTATTGTTACTAAGTTGTTTCCACAACTTTGTTTCCATAAGCCAAATGGCAAGGCTACATTGGAAACAATAGGGTTCCATTTATAATGGAACTTCAAGTGGTTGTTAAGTTGTGATCGTTTATTATCTTTCATCTAATACGCATTTATCATGATTCATATACATATTACCACTTGATCTTTTATTTATCTAGTTATGCCAAAGGGATCTCATTTGTACCTAACAATTGAATTCCGAATTGCTCTTAGTGGCTTAGTCTTATTCAGTTCGATTACCTTTAGGTAAGTTGATCTATTTAGTTTCATTTCATTATTCACTTTTGCCACATTATTGCTTAGTTGAACACCAATTTCTGATCATTTCCTTTCGATTCATTGAGTAAGCATACTTGAAAGGACAAAAGTCTTTCATTAAGGCCCACTACAAACCATTTAATCAAGTTCCAGCTTTTGTTTTTTAAGGTCTTATTACATCCATTTAATTTTGAGTATGTTCAATCATAAAAAACAACTTTACATTTTTAAACCTTAATTAGATTGATGTTTATTTCAAACACCATTTTTGCAAGAAGGTACAAATTTGGGACATTAATTTTACGAGATTCCATTCCCTTCTAAATATGTTTTCTTTAATTTTTGCTACTTTCCCAATCAATATTTGGTATTAGATTGAAACATAACAAAGTTTATTTCACAATGCATTCCTTTAAGAGTGTTTAAGATCATTAAGTATCCTCTTAAGCATCTACACATCCATTTCAGTCTATAGGGCCAAACTATCTTTCTCAAGAGCATTTTTACAATGAAGACATAAATTCAAACCAAATGAGCAAAGAAGAGATCATTTAATTCCACATCAGACTAAATCATTGTTTATAATTATAATACTTATATCCACAATGTCATTTTGACTTGTCGTATAATAATCATTTAATGACCCAAAGATATAAGTTACAAAATTATCACAATCCTAATAACATACATACTCAAGTTTTCTTACATAATACAATTACAACCATAGTTCGCATAATCGGTTAGGGCGAGTACTCGCCAAGGGGCTAAAATGGGTAACCAACGGTTATTTGACCCACTCGATCAAATAACTGACAAGGACAAAAAATACTTGAATTTATCAAAAAAACATTTTCTTTTTAGAAATTGCAAAAACAAAATAGATGAAATGCATCTGTAAAACGTTGGGAAAGTGTTTTTTATTAAATTTGAATACAAATAAAGTACAAATTTTCTTAATCATGTGAATACAATAGAGTCGCAAACTACAGTAATACTTAGTCTTATACAAGAATCTACAAGTACAAATTATAATAATCTATATATTTCTCTTCCCTGCTCTCTAGAAAACTAAGGGAAATTGAGAAACTCTAGTCCTCCCACTTGGCTGCCCCACCTCGTTTTATCTAGAAGGCTGCACTTGCTCCTGTGGCTTCACCTCTGCCTCATCTTCAAGGATGTCCTCCAATCCAATCTCTCCTCTAACTTTAGCTGCACCTTCCATAGCTTGCCTTTCGAAATCAACAATCTCCTATGTGAACATGGGGGCCTCTACCTATGCAATCCAATTGATATAGGGATTGATCTCATCTAGATCGATAGGCTTTTCTGATGTGTTATCCAACTTCTTTGTGCGAAGTTGAAGGTTGTATTGCAAAAAAACCAAGACATTGAGGCATTGTTGGCTCAACTTGTTGTGCTTCTTCGTGTGAATGGATTCAAACAAACTCCAATTGCACTCACATCCAAAAGCGCTCCAATCTGCTCTTGAATGCTGCAAATCTTGTGTGAATAAAATGAGAGGTGTGTTGCAATTTATAAGACAAAATTCTGCATATTTTCAACATTTGAGGCCCACTCCCACGGTTTTCCTACCGTTCCGCTAGGTTTTTTGCGTGAAAACTATGTGCACAAGAACTGGCAAGTAACCGTTGGTTACACGTCGATTACTCGTGAGTAACCGGCAATTACTCACCTATAGGAATTTCCAGCGAGTAACCAACCAACCGACGGTTACTCACCGATTATTTCATCTATGATTACAATTATACCAAGTATACATGACTCATCAATAAAGTTATTACATGTCTTTACATAATAATGCTAAAATCAATATAAATAGTGGCTCCAAGGCCACTAATCAAATTTCACGAAAAACCCCCTACAATATCTTCAATACTCAAACAAGTACAATCAAACAAGTCATTTATGAATTATAAACGAACTCAGGATTCGTTATCTTAGGTGAAATGAAGAACCCCCACCAAATAATACTTTTAAGCCCATGTTCATGAGATGGGTTGCCATACATACTCACTGTGACATGGGACTGGGGACCCATGTAGTTTTACAAAACAATAAACTTAAATAAATCAAGAGAACTCGTCTCTTGCACTTCACATCAAGCATGTCGTCAACTTTGACAAGGATACGTCAAGAGTTCACTCATGCAAGTGCTTGGTATATTTTCATCAATTTTAACAAGATGTTTGACCCACAGTGAAAGGTACGAACCCTCATACATTTTCCTTGAGTTCAAACAACTTATCAATTTGCATTTATTTCTATAATAAATCAAATGCAGAAGATTTAACGATTTAGGTGTCTATAGATCTAATAAATCTTGCTACACAAACTTAACTGTAGTAGTTAAACATTAAGTGCATGACTAATAGAACAACTTTGATTTTAGCATTCAACTACAAGTTTAACCTTCTCAAATAATCAATGCAAAATGACCAGGTGCATGCCTTCAACTGACTGATCTATTGGTATGTCCCTAACCATCTGTTATACAGTTTGCAAGTTTCAAGGACACTTCGCTTTATCTGTGCAACTGAGTAACAACAAAGAGGAAGAACAGATTAACAATACAATCGTTCACCATGGTCAATGCAATCAACTTCTTTTCATATATTTTAAATTTGCTTAACCCCTCAGAATAGTCCATCACAAGCCGTCAAGTCATCATAAAGGAGATAATCAAATGTTTCTTCCATAAGAAACGCAAGATAATATTAATGCAATTCAACCTCTCTTATTTCCATACAAGTATTTCTCATAGAAAACCCATATTGAATCACAAATTTCTCCCTACTAATTTTCCTTGTAGGCATAAATGAAAAATACAAACCCGGGTTTACAGATTAACTTGACTTCCTTTCTTCTTACTATCTTGCAAGCAAAAATGGGTGCTCAGTCCCAAGTTTAAAAAAAATAACTTCTCCAAATATCTCAACAAATGCAGTCAAGATCACTTGCATTGAATGCTTAGAAATCAAGTATTCAATTACCCTTATTACCTTAACATGCAGGGCAATAAAAAATACAAATAGTAACTTAGCTTTGATAAAATCCAATGCATCAAATCTATTTGCAGGCCTGGGCCCAACAACAACAATTCCCCCATTATCTCCTTTAATGAACTAAACCCATAAAGCTCATAAATGAAACATAAAATCATACTTTTTACCTCTAACGCAGATGAATAAAGAATGCAAACCATTTGTTTTAACCATAATAAAACCAGGCATCAAGTATATGCAGGTCGAGCTAAACAACTGGAAATCCAATTTTTTCTTTCTTTGTAATCAAACCCAGTTTGCATTAAAACAGTAAAAGAAACTTGCCTGAGAAATGTTTGATAAGGGAAACCTGGAGATGATCAAGGGTCAAACCATTGGCTTCACAACAAGTTCCAGCCGCCCAATTTCAAACATCACCTCTCCAAGAAATATATTAACTGCCTTTTTCCAAGCACAATTGTGGGCCAAATAGGCCCATGGCTGTTTTTCTCCTTCCTCCATTAAAGGCATGGAAATGCCAAAAACAAAACCAGATGTTAAGTTCAGTTCTAGTTCTTAAAAAATGTAAATTGAATTGGAAGTCTCATTAATAAATGCAAAGATATGTTTTGCATGGAAAACCACAAATTGAAATTGAACAAAACAATGAATCCCTGCTACAGCCAATCAAAATACCGGATTTGACCACAAAAATGGACTGACCCGCTAGATTCCCTCAACAAAAATGATGCCAATAGTCATGCAAGTTGCTTCGTCGTATGCATAGGTCAAAATTTTCACAAGGCTCTGTCAAGGCCATGTCGACCATGCCATACAATGATGGCTCAATAGGTCAACAATATTCTTTTGCATTCCCACAAACCCTCACTGTTGGATGACTACCTACCCCGGGTCAAGTTTACTCCCAAGAAAATCATTTCACCATGTAACCCAAGTTCTCATAAACTGTAATGTATGTTTGGTCAGGCATGAGTGATAATGCAACCACTTTAATGTTTATACTATGTTAATTAATTAACAAAACAAATGCCAAAGTGGGGGCATGGTCCCTTCCATCTCAAACTAGGGTTTACATTTGCTTGGTGGCTTTGACCACTTTAATAATTAGCATTTCTAACCTTACTCTTAGCCAATACTTAAGCCAAAGCCTCTAAGGCATCAAAATGACCTTGCATTTAAATTGATATTCATACCTCCACGGTGCCCCTTAGGGGTCCCAATTCATAGTGAACCAGACATCACGTGAAGATACAAGAGGACCCAATAGTACACTATTGTATATGTATGGTGTCATTTTCAAACCAAACCGATTAGATCAATAGACGTTGAGAGTGCAATAGCCTTCACCTATTTAGGTTATTGACCATATCGATAAAAAATTAGATGCCAACCATGTAAAGTATCCATTCAGGTACAAAACTCAAATAATATAACTAATAAATATCAATATTGATTTATACCGATTTAACCTTTGCTAATTATTCTGGCTAATTGCAGTTTCAGATTGAACTTAAATGCCATTTAATGCTCTAATTTTGCATGTACCTGAAATCACAGAAACATTAGCAATAAATGTATGTTTCAAATACCAAGATATAATTAATAACAAAATTGAAGTAAAACAAAATACAAGAATGTTAATTCCAATTGTTTCATAATCCAGCATAAACTACAATTGTTCTAAAAGATAACATAAGCAAGTACAATTATTACAATAATCCATTATTAAAGTTTTCCTTTGCCACAAATAGAAAAAATATAATGAAATGTTCCATGAACGACATCAAAAAATAAAATAAAAAATCTCAAATCTGGGGATATGACAGTATGAAGGGAGGGTTATGGATTAGGAAAAAACAAAGCCTTCGATGTAGAGATTTAAACTCATCATCGTACTAACGGTTCATAGGGAAAGACTCCTGAGGATGAGGTGAGCTAGAGTTGTGAACAATGTAGGGACAAGAGTCAAGGGCTACATCCCCGAGGGTATTACGTAAAAACTCGTACATGGACTTTGTGGTGAGAAGAAGACGAGAATTGTAGTTGAACATAAGTTGGGAAAGTCTAGCAACATAGTCAATGGTGTATTCATCATCGAAGTGGATTGTCGTGTGGCAAGTGTTGGGGGTTGAGGGCGTGGCGGGAGTGGACGGGTGAGGGAATAGGAGTGATATGCAATATGGAAGGTGAAATTCAAGGCAAAAAGGGCATCAAGTTGGGAGCTGATGGGAAATAAGTAAATCCCAAATGTGAGGGATGAGGGATCTACTAGTGAGAACATAATCCATTACACCCGCTCTGACCTAGAAACATGTGAATCTACTAGAATCAAGGAAACAAAGAAGCCCATTGAGAATGTGGAGACTCTGAGATTCCCCCATCTAGATAACGTACCTCCCATAGGTTGTGACTGGAGTATTCCCATCCATTGATTCTCTTTGTAAACCAAACTCTTTTGTATCCATCTCATAAAGGCATGACTCCTCCTATGCAAGATCATGGATAAGTGTTTGGTGGGTCCCAATATGAGCATTGAAGTTCCATAGAAGAAGATCATCGCCCACTAAGGAATATTGGGAAATCTTTGGATAGAGGTCAAGTTAAGGTCCCCATCAATGTGCATAATGAATGGCAATGAAGCCAGTGGAAGGGGTCGAGGGTCAAGGGCGGTAGTAGCCTACTGCAATGAAGGCATTGTGGATGGGAGGGGCCCCTCTGAACATGCAACCACATGTATCCGGAATGGACATCAGAAGCTACCAACAATACTCTGGACCTGAGGCTATCATGAATGAGGCAAGCCATTCCATCTAAACCACAAACACCACCCGATCCATAGGGCTCACACTGATAGGCCGAGACCTAGAAGTAACTTGTGGTTGGAGGGAGCACCTACTTTAGGCTTTCATGGGTTTCAATATGTAAGATGAGGTCTCACAATGCAATCGCATCCTGGAAGGTACCCAAAAAAGACAACACACCACTATTATAATTCCAACAAGTAATGGAGATGTGAAATGTCCCACTAAGAATTTTTGGCCAAAAACTGGCACTATTTCTGATCTTTAGTTTATTGGCATTTCGCCAAACACTTTGCATACAACCAAATATGAGGAATTTCTGGCTACTAACAATCATAATAGCTGCAACTAAAATTTTGAGTCATATATCCCTCATTAAACCATGCCAATGTCCAAAGGTTTCACAAAGTCATTTTGTCAAATAATTTGCAAGCTTTCTATATAGCTGGAAATGCATTCAATGAATAATATATATTGCTGTCTTTGAAAAACATAAGAACGGAGATGAAGGACATTTAATTCTAACCTCCTAAAATGAAGATAAATGCTGATGTAATTCCTTGGAGCAATAGTAATTAATAATGAAGTGGAAGGACAGCTTAGAATGGTCAAAACATCATTATTACTTTCAATGATAATGATGTCAAAGTACACCTTCACACTAAATAAGGTTACGGAAGCTTGTGAGTAGACTACAGCTTGTACAACAAACCAAACCTGTCATATAAGACAAACAGCAGCAACCCCAATGAAAAAAAAACCCACGCTAGAGTCCAAAAATTTATAGCAAGGCAGCATATGGTCTTCAATGTATAACAGCAAGTAAGATGGGCCCACGGCAGTAGTATGAGGGGCAGTAGGAGACAAAATATAGTGCAGATGTCTCCAGAAGACATACAACCCTTCAACGCAGCTGTTTAAAGTCTCACACAAAAGACAAAACATGTGATGCCAGGCCCAAAGAAGTTTATGTGCTGGTTATAGCCACGATCCACCCCTGAAATAATACCCAGCTGTAAGGAAACCACGTCCTGCCCCTGAATGAGTACCCAGCTGTACTGCAATCCCACTAGAGGGCTCTAGATTGCCCCAAAACAGTATAATCTTCTCTTCAGATTGGTACAATCTGCATGCACGAATTCTGGAAGTGATGCCAAAGCTAAACTATGAGCTATGGGTCCAACCCTAACTGAAATTGACTTTTCTTCTAATCTAAAAGCACCTATATGATCCCAGGGTGGGATCACCACCTAGGTGTGAGGGTTTTCGTCCTCAACCCTTCTCCACGTGAGGGTTTTCGTCCTCTGTAGAAAATACGGAAGTAGCACAAGCTCTCCAACGAATTTTGAAATTGAAATGTAATAATGGATGTATTTTTCTTCTTTTTCATCCTTCTTATAATTAATTTTCACTTACAACCCTAAAAGAAATTTAAAATTACTTTTTAATTCTAATTTCCACGTTGCTCTAAAAAGTAATTAATAATTACTTAAATTTTCTAATTTTCACTTGGCTTTTAATCAATGTACCGTTTTTGGCCCCATTCAATTAATAACACCCTTTAGATGTACCCCTTTTAAGTCGTGACTTAAAAGTACCCTTGGGAACACTTAAAGAATTATTACTAATTTATTCTTTTTTAATATTTCGAAAAAAAAGGACATGACAAGATGCCACTATCACCATCTAAGACCCAGTGTGCTGTCATTTAGATGGTAAAGGATGTCACCACCTAGCAGTGGGTAAGCACCAATAAAATTGCTACAATCCCAAATGACGACCCATTTGTTTGTTTTCCCAGCAGTGACAACCAAGGCCCGAGCCTTCTAAAGCTCCTCCACTTGGAGTCTATTGAGATCAACATCTAAGTAGACTTTATTGGGGAGGGAAAAAAGCTTCCTTTTAGATTTCAAAGCTCTTCAACGATCCTCTACCAATCATAACATGACGATAAAAGGTTATTGGGAGTCACCCATGCATGTAAAAAGGTTTTTCCGGCTTGCAAGGGATTAGTAAGCTTAGGAAGGCCACAAACTCAAAGGTTATGGGACCTTGGGTTGTCATACTCTCTCCTCATCAAATTTCGCTTGTATAACCATTTCAACAACTGGAGAAGCTTCTTCCCTTCAGTTATTTGGACCCACAATTTTTTTTTGTCAACTTGTTTTTGGATAGATTGTTAATCTATTGCAGTTTCTTGCTCCAGGTTCTCTTGTTCGGTAAGTATAGAAGATTGTTTGACTTTAATCTCACGAATCGGTTCCTAACGTTGTTGAAAGTGTGGAGCGTCTACAAGGGTCCTGGAGACTATTCAAGTAAAGTAACCCTCACCCTCAAGTCGGCAATGATAAGGTCTTTCTCTTGCAATTGTTGTTTGAAAAGTGACACGGTTTGATCCTTCTCTTGCAGTGGTTGTTTGAAAAGTGAAAGGAGTTCTTGAAACTCGGAATACAATTTTGGAATAAGTGGAAATCCAGCTGCATACTCTATTGTATTGGATCTTGGGGGTAATGAAAGCTCGGGTTTTGGATCCTTGAAGCATAGGATGAGAAGGGGGAGGCGGAGTTCTACCTTGAAGCATAGGATGAGAAGGGGGAGGCGGAGTTCTACCTTGAAGCATAGGATGACAAGGGGGAGGCAGAATTCTATATTCCTGCATCAAAAGGGCCTCCAAATTTGGAGAGGAGGCCTGTGTATTCTGAATTGCAACCTTTGTAAGCAGTATGTTCAATACTTATATCAAACACTTGACATACGTTTAGAAATATTGCTCAGAGATTTCATCAAACACTTGTCAGCCAACCAAATACGGTCAGTGCATTGTGTCAAATAGTTGACAATCGGCCCAAACTGCCCAAAGCTTTGTCAAAACCTACTAGAAATGGCAATGAAATCTTCTGGATATGATGTGAGAGATAGATGGAAGGACAAAACTTTGTCAAAAGCCTGCTACGTACCTACAGGAAATCTATACACAAACCTGCATGAAATCTGTACAGAATCTGCAAATTGTAGTTTTGGTGAATTCACAAACCTCAAAAATTGAACTTTTTGAAGCCTGCACAAACAACCCTGAATGGCATCTGCAGCTTTCAGTTTTGAAAGGAATGAATTAAAAACCATGAAATCTGTCCGCTGCAAATTGTGGGCTTCTAAACCTGAACAAAATCTATCAAAATCTGTTCACTGCATGAAACCCAGTATCCCTCCATACGGTAGACGCGAAGAAGAGTTGACAACATAATAGAAGATGAAGGAAAGTATTTGGATCATTGATCAAGAGAGGAGAAATAAGAGAAAGCTTATCAGGCTAGGATTGCCCTGTGGATTCAACATGTGTTTAACTAGGGTTTCATCTTTCTTGAGCAGCTTATATTTGTGCAGGTCATGTTTTTCCACTGCTTTTGTTTTGTGGAATGTAGATAAATAAGAGAAAGCATCTCTGATTTGTGGGATGGTTGTTTCTATTGCAAATTTTCTTGCTTACATAGTTTTTTTTCTCGTATTCAGCAGGTTTTCTGACAATTGGAGAGATTTGCTACTATGTATATTCATATGCATTTAATGAAATACTGTGTGATTTTTTTCATTCTGTCCTTAAATCTGAAGTTTTATGTGGAAGGTTTGACCTTATTGCAGTGCTGAATTTATTATAAGTAATTTGTTGAGTTTATCTTGCTAACAGAATTACAGTTATGTTGTGCATGTCTTGTTCTATTGGGACTGACCATGCACTATTTTGGCACATTGCCCTTTTACTTTTGCATTTACCATATTTCCCCCCTCTTTTCATCCCAAGCATTTGTAGATAGCGTTGCAATTAGAGAACTGGCTTGATCCAAAAGTTGTCTTAGTTAAAACACACAAGTTTTTCATCCATACACTTTTTATTGTCGGCGCAATGGTCATATTTGCAGCTAGGCCAATCTGAAGTGTGAACACCTGCATAGCAGCATGTATACCAATCTTCCAAAATTCTATACAAAATAAGTTCCTGAGAGGTGTGGCTACAGACTGCACACATTTTTTAAGTTGTCACCTTTGTATGTCCTTAAAATCATCTTTTGCACAACACAATGTGCTTACAAGATTGCTGGTTTAAAACTGCTAAATAAACCATTTGCTGAACTTGATTAGACTCGGTCTGAATTTTGTAACATGGTTCACTAAATTTAAGTTTTCAATCAACATGAAATTTTCAACTAAAGACTCACAAGCATCCTGACACTACTACCATGACTATGTCCAGAATAAGAAAAGACGTATCCAAAAATTTCAAAATATTTAATATGAGCTTCACAATATACTAAATTTTGGAATAATAATAAAATCTTCCATCAATGGATCATCTAAAACACATGTAAAAGGACTAGTAAACTCACTTTCAATTTGGACAACACTGCTGCCGGGATGATAAAACATTGAAGAGCTCTATGGATACACAGTGGGATATCCTGGTGTCCTTAGAGGCCACTGAGGAACTATTTCCCTCACAACCCTAGAAGCATCGTTATTCTTACCATGATCCTCTTCAAATTCATGGGACCTTCTGCCAACATTTATTTGCATCACATCATCAGGTGTGTAATCCCATTGCTTTGGACTTCCTTCTGCTGTACGAATAAATGGAAAATTCCAGTTGTGATCAGTACTGAATTCTGAATGACCTGCTATGTTCACAATCCCCACAGGCCCAAGCCTTCCATGAAGGAAACTCCGTACCGTCAAGGGACCTTCATTTGAAACACTTGAGAGAAATCTATTTCCTACATTTCCAGATAAGGCCCGGCCTGTTGTAACATTTAAATGTGGTGTAGATAAGCTGCTAAATGCCTCAAGAGTGGAACGAGGTGAAAGCTGCAGATTTGAAGAGCGAGAAGACATTCCAATTTGGGAGTGAATGTGCTCACTGCAACACGTGATACAATTATGAAAATTCATGTTGGTTCTAGAAACAATCAGAAATGCTTTAAAACTGAAGAAACTAAAGATCGGTAGGTTTTGAAAATTATAGAAGAGTAACCTTGGCAACTGGTGCTGTTTTACATTCCCTGGATTAAAAGAGGCAGAGACAGAAGTATTCAAATTTTTCTCCAATGGACTGTGAATTAAATTCTGCAAAACATTTAGAAGCGTTACATAAATCTCAAGATAAAACAAAACAGAAAAGAGATAAAATTCACTATAGTTTATTATTTTATAATCGATATGTAGACATTACCAAAGGCTTAATGCAAGATGTTGCAGACACTAGCAGGTCAGAATCTTGGTGATCAGAATTTCTCACAAATGGATGATGAAGTAATTGTAATGCTGTTGGTCTTTCTGCTGGATTCCTACACAAGCAACAGCGGATAAATTCCTTTCCCTCCGCTGACAACGTATCTGGTATGGATGGAACTTCACTCTTGAATACTTTAAACATTGCCGCAGCCTGGGTTTCAAAATTACAATTAGCAGAGATAAATAGAACTGTATATAACTTAACAAAGATTCAAGCTGTGCACATCAGATAGAGCTTTCAAATAATTAAAGAAATGCTTAGCATTACTGGAAATAATCTGTGAAATGCTTAGCATTATTGGAAATAATCTCTGAACTGATAAATATAAAGGACTAGAAACATATGCAGAAAACCTAATCTATAAAAGCATAGCACTAGTAAGTAGGAAACATATGCTGAAATCTTAATTTCAAAATGCATAGCACAGTAACTAGGAAAATGATAAAACAAAATGAATCAAAAGGATAATTGTATTTTACTCATTCGCTTCATCAATGCTCCACATTAATATAAAATGGGAATGAAAATGAAGTAGTTCTGATAATCCACTAACAACTAATAATCGACACATTTCTCTAGATATGGATGCTTTTTTTAGAGATGTACTAAGTTTTTAAAGATATTTGTTGTAGCCATGGTCGGACAGTGGAAAATGCTCAGAAACTAAAGAATTTGAGTCAAAATACAGTGATTTTATGGTTGTTTGTGAAGAAAAAACATGTTAAATAATATGGAATTTAAGTCAAAATGAAAAATAATTTTATGTTTTCTGGTGAAGAAAAAAAATATTAAAAGAAATTAACATACCTTTCATCCCTTGAAAGTCTTGTCTTTCCAGAACCTGACATATATGGTCTAATTTGATTTTATTCTGTTTATGTGTTTACATTTGTGGAAACACACCCCATCTCATCAATGTGGGATATAAACTACGGTGGCACTGGTAAACATCTAATATGTTTATGAAAGATAAAATTTCCCATTTACCTCCGAAGAGGCCAGAAAACATGTATGTAGTAGTTTTATTGTTGAGAGTCTAAAAATCAAGACATCTGTGAACCGGCTAGTCAGTCATGAGCACCATCCTAAAAAACAAGGGCATATTCATGGGCATCCTCCTACAATTCGTGGATCCTTGGCATTGGAGGGTGAGACCCTCTGCAGGTCCTTATATACCATAGAATCCTTCAAGCCATCTACAACAAAATCATTGGAGCCTTCCACCTATGTGACATAATTGGTACTGCAAGAGCATTTGTGATTTCCAGTAGGTATAACTCAGGAGAATTTGAGCTGCTTGGCAGTTTCTCTCGGGTTAATGTTGTTGTATCTCAAAATTGCATAGAAGATTAACTATATATCAGCAATCCAGCTGGAGATCGGTCACTTTGTGCCCAATTGATGACCAAGACTTAAACCCCGGATATACAAACAAGACACCAAGGGCAGCACATCCTTGAAGTTAGGAACCCTGCTACACTATTCTAACATAAGCATTCACCAACCAAAAATCCTGAGTTGGGACAAATGGAAGTAGTCCTATGGTACTAACCCACACTACTAATCTGTCACTAAGCAGAGTGAACACTTCCATTCCAGCTTGTTTAGATTACTCAAACGAAATAGATATTCAACTTTACACAATCAATTCACTACACCTCCGTTGTGCAGATCTTATTTCTATTATATCAATAACCCTACATCTGAATAATTTCAATAATGTTTTGTTAAGCAACCTCCATATTAGCCCCATGGGTTAGACAGGCTGGGTGGGTTAGATAGTTTCCATCGGCCACACCACGGTTCGAATCCCAGCCAAGTAAATTGCTAGCACTGAGGCTTAGGGGCAGGTGTGATGCCCGAGGATTAGTCTGTAGGACTCGCCATGCATCTGCACGCCGTTGTGTGCGCTAGGTCACTAGGTCTTCATCGGTGTTGTTGCTGACCGAGTTGAGCAGGATACCTCGGATATCAAAAAAAAAAAAAATGCTCAACCTCCATACAATTTCAATAGTGTTTTACAGATCTTATTTGTATTATATTAATGAGCCTAGATCCAGTAAATTTAACTAGTGTTTCGTTCAGTAACACTCAACCTCCATACAATCACCGTAGTCATATCCATTACAAATATCTTTAAGTATTTGAACTTTCATCTCCAATTTGTATAACTTCCTTAATGTTTTCTGTAACTAACGAACCTCCACACATTCAATACAAATATCCTATTAAGATCAATAAACCTGCATAATAATTTCATTCTTTATAAGCAGAGCTTGCAAAGTTCAAAGAAAAAAATAATTTGATATTTGAAGAGATTGGAAAACTACCTTAGATCTAACGCCTATTAATCCATTGGCGGAGTCACTATGCATCTCAAGCACATTTCAAAGCATGAAAAAAGAAAAAAAAGACTTCTCTGATTCACATAGAACTATGGAGCAAAAGCAAATGTGAAACATCTATGAAAGAACTAAAAGAAATGTCATGATCAACAATTTCTATTATTAATAAATAACTCTCAAGTATCATCCATTTACATTGATCACTCATGTGTCACATATAAAGAAGAAATACATCCCTTTGAATACCATATCAATGTGACAATACACACTGCAGCCTTAGTAATCACGATGGAGCCATAGTAAGGCATAAACTCCATGATCCTACAAACATGCTACAAACGTACAACTATAATCCCTAGGACCTAAAACAAATTACAACAATATCTTAGAGATCTAGCCTATGGACTCTTTATTGGGTCTGTTTCAACAGTCCAATCCACAGGCTCTCCACTTATCAATTTGCCGATAGCGACCCTGCAATGAAATCAACCTAAAAGTAGAAAAAATGAAACATGGCTTACAAAGGGAAAATGAAAAATGGCCTAGAACTCAAATGACACATCCAGCATACCAATTTGAGCAAAATATTATTTCTAAGTGGAGAAAGGCTCCATTAATAGGACCTGTTGAGGATGTCATCTTACTCTTCCACATCCACCAGCATCATGCAATTACAACAACCTTGCTAAATAAAGCATGCCAACTCTAAATATCAGTTGGAGAACATCCAAGTCATCCTTAACCATAATAGTCACACAAAAATCCAAAAGAACAGCTTTTCCTGAACCTTTTTAGAATAACCACTAAAACATTGCAATCATGTATATAGTGTACGCCCAGCATACACTTTAAAATAGTGGAGGCATTACTATGGGGCCCCATCATGGGGAGCATTTGTAAGGATCCCTGCAGCAACCTACAGAGTGTCTTCATCTAGACAATCAAGAGCTCTAATTTGACCATTCATAGTTCTTAGAGATTTCACATCTTCTCCTTTGTTCCTCATTTATAGATGATTTTGGAGATTTTGATCCAGATGGCCATTAGGAGCAGCAAACTGAACATTATCAAAAATCTATTTTTCCAGCTTTTTCTACATTTTTGGAGCCCTTTGGTGCAGAATTTGGCATTGAAACTTCAATTGGGTGCCCTAAATAATTGTTGAAGGCATTAATTTAGGGATTCTAAATTAATTCTCTTGATGAGCTTTAAAAAAAATATTACGGTTCCAAATTCTGATCAACAAGAAAGGAGATATGACCCCAGCAAGTGGCACTACCAAAATAGTAACATCATGAATCAAAATTTAGTTGTGTCCAGTTCTTTCCATTCTTTTCAGCTTCTAAGGTGGATACATGTGATCTCCATGCAGAGTGACCCTTCGTTTCCCATTCCCAACCCTTTATTTACTATTTGTAGTAAGTGAGGGGCTTATGTAAAGTCATCAACATGTCTCTAGGATAACACATATATACCATCAAAAAAGTATCCCCAAAACCATTTCCTATTCACAAGCTCAACTCCATATTTAGATAGTGGGGGATTTGGAGGAAGAGGGTAAGGAATCTTAGATGGATTATAATGGGTTGTCACAGTGCAATTTCTCATGCCAAATGTCGGATACCTGCCCTTACAAAAATATTTGTCAATGGTTCTAGTGTGGGACCTTAGACCAAAGACTCTATTGATGGATTCATGGGACAAAGTATAATAGTGAACCCTCCAGCATCATATAATTTTTTTTTTAAAGGCTGATATCCAAGATAACGCCACTTAAGAATTCACAAGCATAAAAAGCAATATGGACCATGGCCTTAGCCATAGGCCAGTAGACCAACTGCTATTGGCTGGGGGAAGAAATAAAATTTCATTCCAGTTGTGGAGAAAACGTTCCATACCAGATTTTGACAATGTGCAACCCTTTATGTTTGCACATTCATTTTTGTAGAAATGATACAAATCATCCCCCTTCTTGGCTCTGGGAGGCTTTCCTTCATGTGTCAACTTTAGCTTTGGCTCCTTAAAACACCATCTTCAAGTTCAACTTCCTTTGAATCTTTCTCCTTTCTCATATTCTCTGAACACTAGACTATTCTTTGAATGTGAACGCTTACATCAACCTTGGCTCAAATCATGCTTTATAGCTATGGAAGCACATCGCTTTCATGAGACTATGATTAATTCACAGCACCTTATATGTTTATCCAAACACTGCAAATCTGCTTTTATTCATTAAATGCACTGGCCATATGCTGAATTAAAACTTCCCCTACCATGAACTCTGATAAATCCCTTGCTCAATGTTCACCGTGATTGCTTTCACATAAACCATCTTTCAATCAACACTTATGATGAACACAGTCAATGCACATCGGCTTTGTTCGCTTAGGGTTAAAACTTTCTCAAAAAATGACACAAGGCCAAAGTGGGTGATTGAAGTGGAAATAATAATTGTCTCGGGTTCTGTGCAACCTCAGGCTTCTAAGTAATGATAGCCGCTAGCTATCTGAATTACAAACTTAGTAAATGCTTTAATATTTGTTAGCATTGCAACCCCGAACCATAAGTTAAACAGTATGTTATAAATTTGTTATCCTTCAAGCATATCTTAGCCATTGATTTGCACCCAATGACTATCTACACCACTAGGATAATAACATGCTCACTATTCATCAGCATTGTACGACCAATGAGATGCCACATGATAGCAATCTAACGGTCCAGCTCTAGTGACACCAATGGTCATCTTTCTTACACTCTTATTAAATATCTCTCATATTACTAACCACACAAAGCTGCGGTCTCTTTCCAATAGCCATCAAGGCTACAAGCTTATCAACCATAAACAGTATTTGCAACATTGCAAGACCGAAACGGTACATACCCAAAGCCAATTGGCCTTTTCCTTTCATGGACAAATTAACGATCAGTATCTTATTCTTCACAAGATCTACAACTATATGCACTGCTGGCTTGTTAAACCACCACCATCTTGCTAGCCCAGCAAGCCCAAAGATCTAATATCTCGCTTGTTGGCTTACAAATATACACGACCTTTACTAATAATGATCAATGGTCTTGATTTGAAGTGCTTGGAATCTGACAGCTATCTTTTCTTGTTGGCTTGATTCCCAAGTCATATTTTTAGCCATGCAAATTTGCAGTCAAAGTCTAGACTTTGGTGTTAGTGAAATATCTTGTCCGGCGGAATATTAATCCAGACCAAAGTTAAACCATAGAAAATCACTTAAGAGACTTATTAAACACATGCTGCAACTATATATCTTTTTCCATTTCATCCATAGAGAAGACTTTTGGGGGTGTTTGCATTTTGAGGTGGCAGCCATTTTCTTTTTGGTGGGAAAATTGGGTCTCATTATGGTTCTAGGAGTGATAATGAATTATTGCAGCTCTTCCTTGCAGATTTGAGATGGTTCATTGGAAATAGTAGACCTGAAGTTTTGATTAGAACTTTGTGAGAGAGGGAATTGAGAGGAGGCCATGGCTTCCACTCAAGGAGTTGTCTTGTGATCCTATCAGCCTTTGGTTGATTGTTGGGCACTCTTACTGAGTGTGGACAATGTTGAGTCCTGGTGCAAATGGGGGAAATGCATGGGATGAGAAGTGGTAGGTGGAAGCCAAACTTAGGTATTAACCTCTCACTCATTTTATAAAAGAAATCCCTATTGTGCCAAAGAATATGCTAACTCAGCCCATGATGCTCAAAACAAATCCCCTGAGTGATAAAACCATAAACACAGTCCAAAACTACAAATAATTCTCAAGAGTGGCAAACTAAAACACGAGAAATAAGCATGTGTCTCAACATGGTAAATGTTGACAATTTTGCCCCACAGGGCAAATCGTCACCATCACCATTTGAAACTTCGCTCACCATGACCATTTGCCTTGAAAACCAGGTCTTGACCCTTGAGAAATCGAGGATAAGTCACTTTTGTGCAAGTACAAGTGTACTCCCATCAGGAAATGATCATTTCTAGCACTTATAGAGCAATTTGGGTTTCCCAGGGTGCACGTCTTATTAGCTTTTATAAGCGGAAGCAGTCGATAAGCCTGATTGGGTCTACAAAGGCAATTATGAGTGGATCGGGTTTTGCGAGGTAGTTGTCTTATAAAGTTTTTAAGTAATGGAGCTTGTAAACCCTGAAAAGCTACGTTACCGGATACTGCTATATAGGGTCCCAGATACGGATACGATATGGATCCGATACGGATACGGGTTCGATACGCAGGGGGATACGGGCAGGATACGTCCAGATACGTTTTGGGACGTATCCGGACGTATCCGCATGGGGCAGGACATATCCTGCCCATATCCCTTGCGTATCCAGCAGTTTTTTTTTTATTTTTTTGCAATTTCGCCTAATAAAAAGTGAAACACGAACTTCAAAAAACAATTAAAAACAAAATAAAGTATGAAAACCTATCTGCAGTTTCAATGGCTGGCTGTGTTTTCAAAACGTGAGCCTCAATCAATTCATCTGTATCTTCTTTATTAGGGCTGTATACAACAGCTATGAAGGTTGCCAGAGCAAGTCAGCAAGTCTTCCACTTATTGGATCATGATTCAGCCTTGCCAAAATAAAGGAAATAAATGTCTGTAACATGATCAAGATGAGGGAGAGGTTGAAATCAATAATGTCTTTTTTTTGCTTATCCTTTATGTCCCAAAAATATGGTTCTCCAGGACTCTTTTTGCGCAGTACATACAGTAAGATCAGTTGCCCAGGTATAATTAATAATACAAAAGCTCAACTGGTGAATAAGCTCAAAGAAGAGAACAGGCCATAGTCTTAAGTTGATCTAATACCAGGGAATCTCATTGTAATCTTCACCAAACTGCAGATAGTGCATTTTCTTGTCTGTATTTTTGTCCATAGATTGTAACATTTGCACTATGTACTTGTAATACCTAATAAGACTAATCTAAGTTCAACAATTGAATAATATGATATTTGGCATTGAATTATTTGTATGTTTTGTGGTTATTTAACTTATACAGCAGCTGTAAAGGTTGCCAGAGCAAGTCAGCAAGTCTTCCAGTTATTGGATCGCGTTTCAGCCTTGCCAAAACAAAGTAAATAAATGTCTGTAACATGATCAAGATGAGGGAGAGGTTGAAATCAATTATGTCCTGTTTTGCTTATCCTTTATGTCCCAAAAATATGGTTCTCCAGGACTCTTTCTGTGTAGTACATATGGTGAGATCATTTGCACAGGTATAATACAAAAGCTCAACTCGTGATTAAGCTCAAAGAAGAGAACAGGGTATACTCTTAAGTTTGATTTAACACCAGGTCATCTCATTGTAATCTTCACCAAACTGCGCAGAGGGGATTTTCTTTTGTCTTTATTTTTGTCCATACTGGTAAGTTGTAACATTTGCATTATGTACTTGTAATAATAAATAAGACTAATCTAAGTTTCGACAATTGAATATTATGATATTTGGCATTGAATTATTAGTATGTTTTGTGGTTATTTAACTTATTATGTTTCTTCAATGCATAATATGTGGTTAATTTTGCTTATATGTCTATATTTTTATATTTTTTAATTTTTTATATATATTATTGTACAGCCGTATCCAGCCGTATCCAGCCCCCCCAAAAAAAAATTGCCGTATCCCCGTATCCGATTCTTGTACCCGTACCCGTATCGGCAACTTAACCGAAAAGGTCTTGGGTAGGTGATTTCTTTCAGAAGGCTTTTCATTGGCAAGGTGGACTTTTCAAAAGTTCCGAAGGGTTATTAACAAAAACCCCGAAGGGTAGGTGCCCTTGCGGAGGCCACTTTGCAGCAAAGTGGACCTTTTCCATTCTTCCGAAGGGCACTTCTGGAAGAACCTTGCCCTTGCGGAAGGCACCCAGGCGACTAAAAGGACCAAATCAAGAAGTCCGAAGCGCACTTTTGGGAAGTGGAAGCCCTTGCGGAGGGCACCTTCATAAAGCGAAGGACAAAAAGAAAGTTCCCGAAGGGCACTTGCCCTTCGGGAAAAGACAGCCCAAGGACGGATTTCCTTTGGACTTTTTTTCCGAAGACAAAAAGTTCGAAGGAATTCAGGAGGACAAAAGGCCCAATGACCAAAAGCAAAAGGCACAAACGGAAAAGAATTTCCTTCGGACAAAAAGTCCGAAGGAATTCGAGAGGGACAAAAAGCCCGATAGAAAAGACAAGGCCACGAGCAAGGAACAAAAGCCCAAAGGCTAAAGCGTGAACAAAGCCAAGACATATACAGAAAAGCCACTCGAAAGTAAAGACTAATGTAGAAAAGATAGATATAGCAAATACACAGACAAATGCAGAGAACAGAATCCGTAGAAAAAGATGACCCAGAGAATCAAAACACAGATGTTAGATGCAGAAACCCAATGGAAATACAAGATGAACATGCGCATGAACAATGGCATAAGGGAAGATTCGTGGAAAAGATAAATATAGATGAACATGCCTAAATAGTCCGAGAATACAAGATCATGCAACAGCCATGAACAGGAATAGACACGTCCAGATTTGACCATTCTAACACGTCACCTTCAGTTCTTAAACAGAGGCTCGCATTGCATGAGGACTCGAGTAATGGAATAGTGGAAAGCTTAAACAAAATAATTCCATACACGCAGTCTCATTTGTCTCAAATCTTGAAACGTTCCGACGGTTTAAACGTAATTCTTAATTTAGCATTTGCATTGATTTCATGCAAAGGGGAGACTTTCAAACGTTCCAACAGTTCAAGTGGATTTGACTACTCTTGTTTTGGAGTTGACTAGTTTTCAAGTCAAGACATCTATTTGTAGATTTCATGCATCCAAAGCTTGTCTTCTTCTTTTTCAACGCAAGAAATTTTTATGCAAGACAAAATAGACTTTTGTAAAGGTTGAGTTGATTTGAGTTTACTCTCTATTTTCCAACGCCAATCTCTTGGCTTTTTGTAATTTTCTATATTAATGGCTTTTTAGCCTTGTAAAAATCTATCCCTCTCTTGGTAAGACCAGACTCTGCCATTGGTGAGTTGTGTAACCTCTTTAATCAATAAGAGTATACTTTCAAATTTCAAGCGCTGGCATAGTGTACATTCATTCAATAATTTGCATACGTGGTAGATTTCTCTCTCTTCCCAAATTCTGATTCCTACCTAGTTGCTAGCTTATCATGTTATGCAAGTCATGTTTAGTGTTTTAAATGTCTTTTGCTGAAGCTGTAAGTGGATGTTAGGTGGCTGTAAAGTGTCTTGTATCAGACCTCTCTCCATCGTTTTCCCTCACGTTTTCGTCATTGGATTGAACCTTCTCATGAAATACTTATGCATATTGATCAATTGAAATTAAAGGTCTTCCTTTTCCCTTGTTTGTTCAGTATTCAAGGTTCCAAGTAGGGTGGATCAACATTCTGGTGTATCACCGTCATTAAGTAGGATTTCCCCTTCAAGTTTCTTTCTCCCTTTTCCATGGTAGTCCGCAACACAAAGTAGAGATCCTCATTGATACACCTAAGGGAGCTAGCCCTCATAATCTAGAGACTCAATCCACTTAGCAGGTCACCCACAACCTCGGATTGTTTCCATGTTCCAACAGACCATGAAGGCTTAAAACTACCTTCACAAGTGTGCAGGGTCTAATTGACAACAATTTTTGGCACGCCTGATGGGACCTATTAGAGATGGTCTTAATGGAATTGCAGTTGCAGCTGTGTTCTTCAAGAAGTATTTGGTGATTCCAAGCTCAAGCAATTGCTTCTAATAGTTCAAGCACAGTTTCCATGTAAGTCTATTTTTATTGCATTATCATGAATGAATTTTGATGGTTGTGTATGAAGAGAATTCATATGCTATGTTTCTTTATTACCCCAATGATGAATCATACCACCCTTCTCGTGATACCTATGAGCCTTTTTATTATCCTAATCAGCCTTATCAAGAGTATTATCAAAGCTATGTTGAGCCTTATCAAGTTTCTCATGGTCCTTATTATCAAGAGCATGAGTCTTACCTTCCTTGTGAGCCATATCAGTCTCAGGGCCAGATTTCATCTTCCCCATATGGCTACGATGTTGCATATGAGCAACCTTGCCTTCAAGAAAGAATGAACGAAATAGAGCTCAGAATACTAGCATATGCAAGAAAGGTTTGTTCTAACTCTTAGTATGAGGAAGTGAATGGTCTATTTCAAAATGTGTCCAATGATCCAGAAGAGATAAATGGGTTGTGTATTCTTGTATTGAAAAAGATGGAGGTTTGGGAGAGGCAGAAAATCGAGTTAAACCAATTGTCTACAAAGGGTTATTGTGCTTCTTATTCTCATGAAGTTCTTAATCATGCCCAGTGTGTGACAAGGGAGCTTCCTAATTGTATTCAAGAGCCTATTCATGAGACTAAACCTTCCTATAGTCCCCTTTCCTCACCAATCATCCCTCAAGCTCAAGTTGTCCAGGAAGACAAGCAAGTTTCAGACTTTGATAATGGCTAAGTGGAAGGAACAGAATACAGAGGTCTTTAAGAGTTTCTCTTTCCCTCCTCTCCAAAACTCCCTAGATAATTTCATTGCCCTCAAGATTCCAAAATCTGATCATGATCAACCTCCCATGCTTCATTTTTCCTCTCAAACAAATGAATTTCATCACCCTCCCACCATCTCCCTTCCTCAGGAGGACCCTGTTCTTTGGAGGATTGAGAAGGAGGTTGTAGCTATAGGTCAAGTTCTTGCAGAGTGTGTAGAGGATGCTTCAGGTGTGTTTGAAGAAGAATTTCCTATTGATACTTCACTTGAGGTTGTAGTTGTGCATCCAATTATAGTTGAGAGTGAGAAAATTGATTTTGATGTAGAGGAACTTCAAGAGGAGCTGGCACAAATTGAAGTCATACGTGAGTTACAGGTATCTCCTATTGAGAAGGATCCAGATAGCTTTCAAGTTGATTCTATAGATCAAAATGAGGAACAAAAAGATGATTGCCAGTTGTACCTTGAATCTCTTAGGGAGATTGAAGAACTTTGTATGGATATGTTGTCTATTGAAGGACACGTTTACAAAAAATTTGATCAAAAATCACCTATTCAAGGCTATAGTACAGATTTGGTTGCCTACTCAAAGCTCCTTGAAGAGTTGGATGAACTTACAGCTGTCGATAAGAAGGATGTGGTCACTCAAGAACCATGCATAGATGAGGTATCACTTGACAAGGTGGTAGATGACAACCAATATAAAAGAGATCAGGAGGTACTTGATGAGTTTTTCTTTGTTGGTGACTGGTTTGCTATTGATGACTCATTTGAGAAGATGCTAATACAATTGGTGGACAAGAAAAATGCCTCATCAAAGGTTATGATTAATAAACATCCTGTTTTGCAACTTGTACCATTTCTCGGAAGGAGTGAGTTCAAGAATTTCTCATTTGATCTAGACGGATTGTGCTTTATCATGGTTAGCTAGGTTCTTTGTTAGTTTTCCTCCAAGTGTTGTTCAAGCACAGTAGTTTGCTTCAATTTTGTTCAATAAAAGCTTGTTTGCACATTTTAATTCTTAGTTTTCCTGCTTTTGTGTTTTTCCCTTTTTGAGGGAGAAAGGTTAATTCAGCCAAGGTCAAGAGGAGATTTTCAGTCAGAAATCAGGTTTACCATTTGGGAGTTCGAATAGCATCTATATGGTCTGAGTTCTCTAGCATAGCAGAGATGCTACCCAGCTGAGTCACCAAGAATATTGACAATTTTGCCCCACAGGCCAAATCGTCACCATTACCATTCGAAACTTCGCTCACCATGACCATTTGCCTTGAAAACCAGGTCTTGGCCCTTGAGAAATCGAGGATAAGTCACTTTCGTGCAGGTACAAGTGTATTCCCATCAGGTAATGATCATTTCTAGCACTTATAGAGCAATTCCGGTTTACTAGGGTGCATGTCTTATTAGCTTTTATAAGCAAAAGTGGTCGATAAGCCCGATTGTGTCCACAAATGTAATTACGAGTGGATTGGGTTTTGTGAGGTAGTTGTCTTATAAAGTTTTTAAGTAATGGAGCTTGTAAAGCCCGAAAAGGTCTTGGGCAGTTGATTTCTTTTGGAGGGCTTTTCATTGGCAAGGTGGAATTTTCAAAAGTTCCGAAGGGTTATTAACAAAAACCCCAAAGGGTAGGTGCCCTTGCGGAGGGCACTTTGCAGCGAAGTGGACCTTTTCCATTCTTCCGAAGGGCACTTCTGGAAGAACCTTGCTCTTGCGTAAGGCACCCAAGCGACTAAAAGGACCAAATCAAGATGTCTGAAGGGCACTTTTGGGAAGCGGAAGCCCTTGCGGAGGGCACTTTCATAAAGCGAAGGACAAAAAGAAAGTTCTCGAAGGGCACTTGCCCTTCGAGAAAAGACAGCCCAAAGACGGATTTCCTTCGAACTTTTTGTCCAAAGACAAAAAGTCTGAAGGAATTCGGGAGGACAAAAGGCCCGATGACCAAAAGGAAAGGCACAAACGAAAAAGAATTTCCTTCGGACAAAAAGTTTGAAGGAATTTAGGAGGGACAAAAAGCCCGATAGAAAAGACAATGCCACAAGCAAGGAACAAAAGCCCAAAGGCTAAAGCATGAACAAAGCCAAGACATATACAGAAAAGCCGCCCGAAAACAAAGACTAATGCATAAAAGATAGATACAGTAAAGACAGACAAACGCAAAGAACAAAATCCGCAAGAAAAGGTGACCTGGAGAATCAAAACACAGATGTTAGACGCAGAAACACAACGGAAATACAAGATGAACATGCGCATGAACATGGCATAAGGGAAGATTCATGGAAAAGACAAATTCAGACAGTGAACATGCCGAAATAGTCTGAGAATACAAGAGCATGCAACAACCATGAACAGGTATAGACATGTCCAGATTTGACCATTCTAACACGTCACCTTCAGTCTTAAATAGAGGCTCGCTTTGCATGAGGACTCGAGTAGTGGAATAGTGGAAAGCTTAAACAAAAGAAATTCCATGCACGCACTCTCGTTTGTCTCGAAGCTTGAAACGTTCTAGTGGTTTAAACGTAATTCTTAATTTGGCATTTGCATTGATTTCATGCAAAGGGGAGACTTTCAAACGTTCCAGCAATTCGAGTGGATTTGACTACTCTTGTTTTTGGAGTTGACTAGTTTTCAAGTCAAGACATCTATTCGTAGATTTCATGCATCCAAAGCTTGTCTTCTTCTTTTTCAATGCAAGAAATTTTCATGCAAGACAAAATAGACTTTTGTAAACGCTGAGTTGGTTTGAGTTTACTCCCTCTCTATTTTCCAATGCCAATCTCTTGATTTTTTGTAATTTTCTATATTAATGGCTTTTCGGCCTCGTAAAAATCCATCCCTCTCTTGGTAAGACCAGACTCTGTCATTGGTGAGTTGTGTAACCTCTTTAATCAATAGGAGTGTACTTTCAAATTTCAAGTGATGGCATAGTGTACATTCATTCAACAATTTGCATACGTGGTAGATTTCTCTCCCTTCCCAAATTTTGATTCGTACCTAGTTGCTAACTTATCATGTTATGCAGGCATGTTCAGTGTTTTAAATGTCTTTTGCTTAAGCTGTAAGTGGATGTTAGGTGGCTGTAAAGTGTCTTGTATCAGACCTCTCTCCATCGTTTTTCCTCACATTTTCGTCATTGGATCAAACCTTCTCATGAAATACTTATGCATATTGATCAATTGAAATCAAAGGTCTTCCTTTTTCCTTGTTTGTTCAGTGTTCAAGGTTCCAAGTAGGGTGGATCAACATTCTGGTGTATCACCGTCATTAGATAGGATTTTTCCTTCAAGTTTCTTTCTCCCTTTTCCATGGTAGTCTGCAACACAAAGTAGAGATCCTCATTGATACACCTAAGGGAGCTAGCCTTCATAATCTAGAGACTCAATCCACTTAGCAAGTCACCCACAACCTCGGATTGTTTCCATGTTCCAACAAACCGTGAAGGCTTAAAACTACCTTCACAAGGGTGCAGGGTCTGATTGACAATAGTAAACCCTCTAAGTTTGTAGGGGAATATAATGGGTTACAGCTAGAAACACTCAAATAAATGTTGTTCTTGAAGATGGTAACTTCGGGACGACACCACAAAGGTCGAATTTCAGTTCAAAGGATATTTATGAAGGTATTGAAATGAATCGGGGACAGCGTACAACAATGACTCCCAACAAGGAGAACAGAGGGAACCCATCAAAATGTGGAAATGAACACCAAGTTGAACAACGATAAGACACCTTTCAATCAAAACACAACCAAAACAAATCTACATTGAACCTTGCAAATAAAGGAAGTGGTGATTAAATATTTTTTTGTAGTCCTCATGCAAGGGCTTGAGATGGATTGTCCACGAAGCCAAAATGCCATCATATAATGTTAGGGGAGCATGAAAAACTGGAAGACAAGTAGTTGTTTGATCATGCATGGCTAATCTGCAAGCAAGTGTGCTCTTTCTTCAAGAAATATTTTTTAATGGGCATAGATTGCTATTGTTGATGAATAACTGTAATTGGCAAATGTCGTGCCTCCTCTCATTAGTGATAGGAAATATGCACAGGTAAATAGAATTACATTCTACTCAATTAAATACACACGAAATATAATATTGTAATGAATTAACTTTCAAAGTACATTTGCAAGTTTATATAACAAAACTTGCATGTGATTCAACTACCAGTACCCATAGTTCAAAATATCGTTCTCAGTGATTTCTTAGGAGGGCAAAATTTGAACCAGATCTCAAATGTCAGAAATTTTTCGGCATTTCTCAACAACTTTATTGCTACTTTAAAAAACACATAAATTCATAAAATAAACTTATATTAAATATAAAACATGGTTAAATGACATGCGAAATGAACGTAGAGAATGCCATAGGCCCATAAGTATATTTTCTATCAATGTGAGATCAAAAAATAATACAATAGTCACAATACTAAAAAGTTGCAAACTATAAAGTACAAAGCTACAAACTGCAATACTCATAGAGTCATAAAATATCAAATATACATATTATACTTCATCTCTAGGACCTAGAATAAGTTTGATGCGGCTACCTAATGGAAATGGAAGGTTAAAATTCCTCCTCTCCAATTCCAATATCGTCAGCAAAGCCAAATGTATCATCTGGATCCTCACCAACACCTCCTGATACCTTTGCTACCGCGGATGCTATTCCTTCTCCCGCCTCTCTCTAAATCTACAATCTCCTCCACTATAAACATGGGCTCTGACTCTACATCAACGATTCAATCAACATATGAATCGATCTCATCTAAGTCAATAACATCATATTTATCTTTCCCCTCCACTTGTCTCATGCGAAGTCGAAGATTGTATCACACAAAGACAAAGTCATTGAGGTGTCGAGTTGTCAACCCGTTGCGTTTTTTTATGTGAACTTCAAACATGCACCAATTACATTCACACCTAGAAGAGCTACACAATTGACAAAAAACGTAGATGGCTAGCCTTTGAAGATTTGGTGTTTTTCCACAATAATCTTCCCACCACATATCTGCAATAAGTCAACTAGGCTTGAATAAATGAAAAAGTCCACCAGAAAGAAAAAACAAATGACTCAATTTGTTTTTATCTAGCTGAGAGGTGTTTCTTCTTTTAATGCATGAGCCGCAAAAAACAGTCTCCCCATTGCATTCTTGTAAATCTGCATCTTATCAATAATTGCATCTCTAGCCTCATCATTAGGGATCATCCTCTCTATGCATGTATTGAGGCCATCCATAACCTCCTCATCGGCTTTAAATGAATCGGAATAGAAAAACTTAGAATTCAAATAGTAGGCCACTGCATGAATATGTCGATGGAGCATCTTGTTCCATCTACGATCAATTATGCACCATATGGGTTCATATTTTCTTTGATTATGCCAATAGAATTTGGCTATGGCCTCCTTAGCCATATCCATGGCCTCATACAAATAGCCCATTGGATTTCTCTCCCCGTCCACCAATCGGACAACTTGAACCAAAGGCTCTAATGCTTGAAACAAAATAATACACAAATTTAAAATGAAAAAAAAAAAAAATTATAACAAATAAATGATAAAAATAATAATTAATTTTAAGCCTTTAAGATTAGTTTAAGGATTTCCTCCGTGCACTTTGCAAAGACCTCATCAAAAATGGTTTTCATGAGCTTTACCCCTTCATCCTTCTTAGCGTAGGGAGACCCCACCCATCGATCACTCACCACCATCTGCTTAAGGTATGTTAGTGAGGCCACAATGCTCTGCAATGTGAGAAAATGTGTGGCAAATCGTGTGACTCTTAACTGCACAAGCTCATTTTCATTGGTTTGCTCTCTCATCAACTGTAGCACCCAAGTGTGATTGTAGATGAACTCGGTGACACTTCTTGCCTCATCAACCACACTCGTCATCCATGAGATCTTTCCTATGTCCTCAAGCAAAAGATCAATGCAACGGGCTTCTCAAGAGGTTCAAAAAAGTGTAGGGTGCTTCTCCTCAAGAAGTTTGTTTGCTACTACATATACGACCACGTTGTCTGTCACAACTTGAACAACATTCTACACATCTACTTGCATCACCACCTCATCCAACATGTCACATAAAGTGTTTACAATTTTTATTTGATGGGAGGCATCAATTGACTTCAAGAAGATTAGCTAACCACTTGAATCCACAAAAAATTTAATCAGTGTGTGTTATTTCCCATCCATCCACCCATCAGATAATGAATCCATTAAAAAGTTAATCAGTGTGTGTTTTTTCCCATCCATCCACCCATCAGATAATGAATCCACTAAAGATTTAATCAGTGTGTGCTTTTTCCCATCCATCCAACCATCAAATAAAATGATGCACCCATTTTTCTACCATAATTTTTTAAAGTCTTCTACAAGAGCTTATGTATGTCTCAAAGAATCCTCCAACAATGGACCACTAAAGTCATGAGTAGGAGCTTTGAACCCCTTCCCGGCAATGGTCAATGCAATGACCAAATTCTCTCAATATGGGTTTTTTGCCACATTGAAAGGAATGTTGTTGTAGTACCAAAAATTTGTTACAATTATCCTCGCTTCATTTTGCAATTCTAAATTCCAAGTGGTACCTTCCAACGAAGGTTGTGACCTAGGGCTACTTGTAGAAACAAAAGAAGTAGCCAAACTATCATCAACAGATGATCCTCATCTTTGACCCTAACATTGTGGAGTTGGGGCAATAGAATGGCCCTCAATGTCACTATCATCTCTGGCTATCATCATATTCATTACGAGTGCTAGTGCATCAATTTTCCTCTTATTTTTCATTTTTTTTGCGTTCACTGCAATGCAAGCAACGAACTCTCTTTGAGCCTCAGGTGATGCTTAATTGCACACTACCACATCATTTCCTGCCAACCATGCAATGTGGTTTTTTAGGCGAGAAACACCTCCACTCATCTTCATTCTGCAATAGTTGTATATTATACAGTTGCCCTCCACCCATTCACAATGCTTCCAACCAAGGTCATCGGACTTAGGCTTGCTACGAATAGGACCTACTAAACTGGATGCCGATCTCGATGCCATTTTTAAACAACAAACTTGAATCTTATATAAAAAAATACATACCTTTCAGTCTTTTAGAATTTAAAATTTATATATAACTGCTATTTAAAATTTAAATATAAATGTTAGTGCTAAACAAATGAAGTAGAAGTGGAATCTAAAAATAAAGTTTCAATGATTATAATTGAAAATTGAAAATTTCAAAATTTATATTAAAACTTAGAAAGATAATGAAAATTGAAAAAAAAAGTCCCTGGTACGATGTTTCTAACTCTATGTTGTACGTTGTACACTGCCAGGTTCTCAGTGGAATCGTGAATTGTTCTCAATCTCAGGGTTTAACTGTCAATGAGTATCAATGGCAAATGGCAAAATTGCGATGCAAATACTATAAAACTACAGTTTGTGTTTTCAAATTTGTACCCTCTGCAAATAGTCAATGAGTATACTGTGTAACTGTATATTGTGCTTGCCAAATATTATAAAACTGTAGTTTGTGTTTTACTATTTACCCTCATTCAAAGCAGTCAATAAGTATATTGTATATATAATATAGCATATAGTTATATACAAGCTACAGCAGCAGTATGCCTGCAACCCTATGCACAGTATCACTATCAAGTGTCAACCGATTCACTATTTTCGTATTTAGCTTGAAAATTTTGGAACTCGCCTCAAATGATGCTAAGGTACTAAGCAAAATAACATTCAGTCGCATTCACAGTCAGAATAACTTCCAAATCTCAGCCAGCTGTCCAAAGTGCGAACTGCGAACTGCAATGAGGATTAAAAGTAAAACTTATAACTTGAAGGCACGTTTTCACTTAATAGTATGTGGCTCTCTGTGTTAAAGGCATGTGCTCAAACTCAAATGTATTAACTATTAACTCAAAATGAGAAAACCCAATAAAAAATCTGCGTGTTTTAACTTTTAATGCATTGACGAACTTTTTTTTTTGGCCAAGAAATGGGGATTGGCAATTTTTGCCAAGTAATTGCCGCTAGAAAATTGGGTTTCTCATCTCACGAGAAACAAAACGATATCTTGGTCAGCCCTTATACTGTGAGAAATGGTGAGAAACGACAAGAAATTGCCAAGATTTGAAACTATGCCAGTACCAACTGCCCGACCCAACAACCCATACAATTAACACAAACATTATTAACATAATTAATAACTAACATTAATTACTTTCTAATGCTAAAGTAAAGTAAATTTAAACAACACAAAAGGGGGTTTCTCACACATGAGATACATGCCCCAAACTAACCACAAACAAACTAACAATGTTTGGATCACAAAACCTAACAAAACCCCCTAATCCATTAGGACCAAAAGATGATTTGGAGCTAATAACTATAAATCTATCCAACAACACCTACCACAACTTGCCAACTGGCCCTTCGTATACCTGGTACTACTCAACCTGTGTCAACACGTCTATTCCAATCACACCCTGACCTTCCAATGTCCTATGCCCTGTGCCTCGTGACACTACTTGACAAGAAAATGAGCATCATCCCAAGAATACCCATATCTCTTATCATTTGTACCTATACTATAATATGAGCATCATCATGGGAGTACTCAATGACGTCAATCCCTGTACAAAGGATAATTTTGTACCTCATGTATGGCACATCTTACCTAATGTCCAACAACTCTCACCACTTTGCAAACACTAAAGGTGCTTACAACCCTATCAACATGTGCAATCACAAAAAGACAAATCGAAAACCAAAACAGTATCTTCCCCCTGTTAGATGAGAGGTAAGAATTCTATAGAGCAAAAAAAACCAAATAACTAGTCTACTCATCGCAAAAGCTCAAAAAACAACTAAGAAAACTACTAACAAGCATAAAATTCAAACATAACAGGAAAACCCAAAATTACCACTACATCACTTTCCCTACCGTTGAGCTAACAAGGAACTCAAGATGGGTGTATCTATAGCGCTCTATCAGAGAAGTTGATCCCCATGCCCCTGCAAACCCCAAAATGTAACTTGTTTGTCTCCGACAACACTAGTGGCAAAAAGCATAGTGTTACATTCATGGTTTCCTCATAAAAACACAAGTCCCAAAATGTAACTTGTTTGTCTCCGACAGCACTAGCGGCAAAAAGCACAATGTTACATTCATGATTTTCTCATAAAAATAGCGTATTTTCAAACTTGGAGCACCCATTATACAGTTTGAACTCCTTGTCTCTGTTTTTAATACATTATTCCTTCAAAATGACAAGGGGAGACTTCCAAATCAAAAACTAACTCTTATGATGGACTCAGAATGTTTCAAAACCTACAAATCAAGTAGTTGCATGCCTTCATGAAAAGATGCAAAATAACTAAACAAACCATAGGCATAAGCTCAATCACTTAAAATGACGTGATTTAGAAAAACAACTTTGCACTTCATGAAATTTGACCACTTGACCTCCAAGTGAGTAATGACTTATTAATTGACTTCTACAACTTCTTCTATACAACCACTTGACTTTTAAAGGCTCAAATTGGTAGATTGCTCACATTTGCATGCTCGTGTTTTCACTTCATGCAAAACAAGATAACTAAGAGATAAGTGGGAATCAAACTCTAGACCTATTTGTTTTCAATGACTTCACCATAAGCTTCTACGACTTCAACTGTAATTCTATTTGAATCATATTTCAACATTGTTTACATAACCACAAGTTTGTAAATAGCGTTCAAAAACAAATTACACAGCAATATGTACCACTATTTTTTTTATTATTATTATTTGACCGGCAGTAAAATTACCCATGTTTATTTTATGTACCAAACCTTTTTAGGCAAAATCAAACCACACCATATATATAAATTCCTTTCAAGCAGAATCAAAGTAGCTTTTAATTCTTTCAAGCATCTTCCAATGCTTTTCTTCACCAACTTGCAATGCTTTTCTTCAGCAAATAAACTATTTTGATGTAGATGTCAACAAATTAAATGCAAATTGTCAAACATAAAGAAGATGGTAAGAAATAAATGAAAGCGCTTTGGAAAGTTTTCAATGCCTTCTTCCACATCAGCAGCATGAAAACATCCACGTTCAGACCAGCAACAAATTAAATACAGCCATATTTGCTAGGCCTCTCCATGCTCAACAAACTTCCTTTGATTTTTATTTTTTTGCAAGTTTCAGACAACACTTCCAAACAGTTTCCCATGCCTCGGCAATTGATTTCAATGCATTTCAAGAAGATTTTCAGCCTTACACGTATCTTTGAAAGATAAATTTGTATACCCAAGCAATACAAGAAATAAACATCATCTCTAAAAGACAAAAACACCTCACATCAACATATATTTATTTCTATGTCCGTGCAAACTTTTTTTCCATTATATAAACTTTTATTAATACTACGTGGCTCTTCAAAGCCTCAAAATAATATGCTTAACAAAATAATATTCGTGTATCTACAATATATGGCCTTTTACATGGCAAATAATATATGTGTGCAAAATAATTCTCCAATATCTTCCTTACGGACAAAATAAAATCATTTCCAGCAAAATAAGTAAAATGAACTCTCAAAATAAAAATTTGTTTTTACCAGGCTCTCCACATGCTCCTTCATCCGTAAGCTTCTTCATTCTTCTGACAAACCATTTTCATAGAAAGCTTTGATACCATTGATAGGAAATCATGCATAGGTATATATCTAGATTTTACCCAATTAAATACACAAGAAATATAATATTGTCTTGCATTATTCAAAGTACAATTGCAAGTTTATATAACAAAACTTGCACAAGACTCAACTACACGACCTAACAACCGATACAACTAACACACTAACATTATTAACGTTAGTAATTAATGATTAACATCAATTAGTTCCCAAAGTTAAAATAAATTAAATTTAAACAACACAAAAGGGGATATCTCACACATAAGATGCATGCCCCGAACTAACCACAAACAAACTAACAATGTTTGGATCAAAAAACCTAACAATGAGTAGCGTAAAGAATGTGTGATGTGTGCTGTTGCCTCTTAGCTAAGCCCTTCTATTATAGATATAGGAGAGCACCCCAAATCACGGTGCATCTAGATTACACCGACATTTGGCAGCAAAATGTGGAGCATTTTCTGAGTGTAGTGACCTAATGACTCCATTGGTAGAATTCAGTTGTGGCAGTGGATAACTAACACACTCCCCATTGCTAAGTGGGTCATAGGAGGTGATTTTAATATGGTGGAGTGGGATGCTGACTAGGTTGGAAGGCATGAAACTACCCTTCTACTTGAGGAACAACAAGTTTCGAATGATTGCAAAAGGATATTTGGTGTTTTTGTTATTAATTGGGGGAAAAAGAGTATGGATTTAGCTAGTTGGTATTCTTGGATGGTGGACCCATCGCCAAACCAGAAGAAACAGGACACAAGGTTAGATGGATTCTATGCAAATCCTCACACTTTCACTTTCTAGTCTGATGGCAAATGCTCAAATTTTGGGGACTCTTCCATTACTAATTATGGTCATCTTCTCACTACACTCAATTGATAACTGTTACTGACAACCAAGTAGAAAAGCATTCTTCTTACAACCTAAATGTCTCCCTTCTCAAGTTAGAGGATTCCTTGAGGGCTCTTGCTATAATTTGGTCTTTCGAACCTACCTTGAATGGTCGTGAAGAGTGACTTATTTGGTGGGGCGAAGCTACTCATTGTCCTAAGTTTCTTTGAGGTTGGGGTCAAATGATTTCCACGAAACAAAAGGGGAAACAACAAGAAATCTGATTTCAATTTCAACAAGCCAAGTACAAGTTGGAATTGGATCCTTTCAATGCTGAAATACAAGAAGCAAATAATGAATTAGAATATCAACTCGAGAATTTTAGTAAAAGATGAGAGGAGCTAGAATAAGGGGATACATTTTGTGGAATGCAAAAGGTGATGTAACCTTCTAATTTTACTTCCAGTATCTAAAGGGGAAGTATTAGACAAAAACAAAAGAGATTTCTATATCTGATTCTACCAAAAGAGATTGCAAAGGTTTGAATCCTTCCACTCAAAATTTGTGTAGTTCTCCCTTTTCCGAATGAGACATGTCAAAGCTGACAAGAATCCTTCTGCGGCAAGATCGCAATCATAATCCCTCAAAGGATTCATTGCAAATTTGAGGAATTATTCAAGCCCACTTTCAAGATATTTTCACATCTATTGGCACTGAGGCTTTACGCAGCCTTGCCATGGATATTGGCAAACAAGTGGTTCCTCAAAAGGTGGATTGATATGTGAAGCTTTTGCTATCTAGGAAGCTAGACTTAGAGGCAGTTATGAAAGACGTGAAGTTATGGCAAACAAGTCTCTAGGCCCTTATGGTCTCCCAATGGAGTTCTATAACAAGATTTGGCCTATAGTTGGACCACGCTATTTAATGATGTGTCAAAAATTCATCAAAAGGGGATCCATATGCGAGCTAGTTAATACAAGATTAATTGAACTTGTTTCAAAGGGATCCAAAAGGAAATGGGTTAAGTGCTTGGCGTTATATTACCCTTATAAATGTTTCCTACAAGAGTTTATTGAAAGTCCTTACTAGAAGGATTAAGCTTCTAGTAGCGTGAATAGTCAAAAGGAGAAAACAAGTTATAGACTTAGAGGCAGTTATGAAAGACGTGAAGTTATGGCAAACAAGTCTCTAGGCCCTTATGGTCTCCCAATGGAGTTCTATAACAAGATTCGGCCTATAGTTGGACCACGCTATTTAATGATGTGTCAAAAATTCATCAAAAGGGGATTTGTATGCGAGCTAGTTGATACAAGATTAATTGAACTTGTTTCAAAGGGATCCAAAAGGAAATGGGTTAAGTGCTTGGCATTATATTACCCTTCTAAATGTTTCCTACAAGAGTTTATTGAGAGTCCTTACTAAAAGGATTAAGCTTCTAGTAGCGTGAATAGTCAAAAAGAGAAAACAAGTTATATATAAGGAAAATTTATTCTAGATAAGCTTATCATTGAATGGGAAATCATGGAATGAGCAAGATAATCTGATCAAAGAGCTTTTTGGTTGAAGACTAACTTTGATAAAGCTTATGACCGAGCAATGGGATTTCATTTTGAACATGTTTAGATTTTAGATTTTTCTTCTATAAGGTAATGGAGACTCTTTTTACAAATGCCTCCATACAAGTTAGTGTGAATGGCATTCCCATAGATCCTATTCAATTATAGAGATCCATCAGATAGGGATGCCCCTTAGCTCCCTAACTCTGTTAGAGTCGTTGATATTCTTTTATATTTATAGGAGGCAGCCAAAATTCAGGGACAGATTAGAGATATTCATATTCTCATATGGTAGCAAACTCATCAATGTACACATTGTTGATGACTCAGCTTTAAGTCTAGATCTTACTCAAGATAAAATGATTTTTTTGGAGACTTTTGTTGAAGCTAATGGCGCACAAGTGAGTAGATAAAAAACAAAAGTTTTGCACATTGGTAAAGATGATCCTCATTGTGACTCAACCAAAGATGGAAACATGTAAAAAACCTCGTGAGATTATCCATCATTTGGGTATTTTGCTTGGCATCCAGTTCACTATGGTTGAGCGATGGCATTGGATTTTGGAAAATTTTGAAAAGGAGCTACTAATGTGGAATAAGCTTGGTCTTTCCCTTGCCAATAAAATATCAATTGTTGACAAAAATCTAACAACAGGATGTATGTTCTTCTTCTACCTCTTCCCCTCCCAAGAAGCATATAAAGTGCTTGACAAGATTCTCAAAACTTTTTTATGTGGCGAACAAGGAGGAGTAAAAAGGGCTCCCTCTAGTTCTTGGGATGTTTTTGCTCTTCCAATAGATCGTGGGATTGGGCATTCAAGACATATGAGTGCAAGGAATAACCTTTGCAGGGAAGTGGATTGTAAGAGTAGTGAAGGGTGAGGCTCCTTCGCAAGTCCTTAAGCACTATAAAATCCTTAGTTCCCACCATCTTCAAAACATCAAAGAGCCCTTCAAGTTATGTGACATAAATGAATTCTAGAGAATTTGAGATTTTTGGTTCAACACCACATAAGAGAATTGGGATTGCTTGGAAGATTCTCTTAGACTCACTCCACTGGAAATTTGAGGATCCATGGGATGCTTGGGATCTAGCTGCATAGCGTATTTGGACTTTCAATTTGCAGCATGGAAAAAACAAGGTTCTACATGCTTGGGATGTTTGTGCTCTTTTGAGAGATTAGGGGATTGGGGATTCTAGATATACGAGTGCAAGGAATAGCCTTTGCAAGAAAGTGGATTCTAAGAGTCATGAAGGGTGAGGCTTCTTCGTAGGTACTTAAGCGCTACGAAATCCTTGTTCAATAATGTAAAGACTTAACTAAATATTAGTTAATGTCTAACTAATAACTTCCTGTAACTGTTGTAACCATAATTGCGGTATCCAATTTTTGATATCATAAATAAGATCAATGCACAAATCAAACATCATGTGCTTCTCACAATTATCTCTTCAATCATTTGCTAACAATGGTATCAGAGCCACCACTCAAGGGAGCCAAAACAGTACGAGTGTTTGTCGTTCGAAGAAACCCTGGTTCTAGGGTATGAACGGGAGGAAGAGGGAGAGAGACATTGCGGAAATAAATCATTGACAATCGGCGAAGGAAGGGTAGTGGAAGACACAATCGTGGCAGAGTTCGTGTGGAACAAACCCATTGAACATCGAGTTCGAGACAACAAGAAACACAGTCAAAGGTTGAAGGTGAGGTAGGACACGTGTTTGCAGTCATGAAAGGTCGTGGAAGGGCAGCATTTGCAGTCGCAAAGGGCATGCAAGGTCGCAAAAAAGAACGTAGAGGTTGCAGCCATGGCGAAGGACGAAGTTAAAATCGACGAAGTCACAATCGCGGAAAAAAATGAGGAAGGGCAGTGGAAAACGACAAGGACAAGGACACAATATTGAAGAAGAATTGCAAGATGGGTCGCTAGGGCACAAAAGGGCAAAGCAAAAATGACATGCAATTCACAAAAACAAGAACCAATTCGTGGGACGAAGGGCAGAACCACATCGTGGAAGGGCAGTGAGTTCGTAGTGAGTTCATAATTTTTTTTCCAGCAATTTTATAATTTTTTTTTTAAATAAAAAAATTGGGTGATTGAAAATTTATACAAAATCAGAACGAACATTTGAAAGATTGTAATAATTCAACCTTTTCAGAATTTTTTGGTATTTTATTGGTTTAAATTTATTTTTCAAAGTGAAAAATAGCCAATATCCAGAATCTCGTCCTTCTTAAGACCCAAAAATTAATTGGGTAGAATTATAATGTGTAGAGTCATAAAATCTTAACAATTGCGGAATTTTGTGATTGTGACAAGATTAAAATTGGCACAAAACAACCGGCAACGAATTTTGCCAATTATGACAAACATCATAAAGAAGCCCTTCTTTTGTTGAAACTTTCCGTCTCGGATGATATTATTCCGGAGGTCCGGAATGCTGAACAAGCAAGTGCACTATGGATCAGTCTCAAGAACAAGTACCAGACTTCGGAAAAGAGTGGAGTACTTTATTTGAAAAATCTGTTGTTTTCTACAAAAATGACAAAAGGTGGGTCTCTATTAGAGCATTTATTACGGATGAAAGATTTCCATGACCAATTGTCAGCCATCAACAAAAAGGTGGATGACGATGATATGGTGGCTCTTGTTCTGAATAGCCAGACACCTTCTTAGGAATCATTCGTGCAAGCTTTGCACCTAATGACAGAGAGTAACACTCACTTTTGATCAGGTGAGTTCACATTTGCTGCAAAAAGAATGCAGACACACTTCAATGAGCCCAGTTCTAGCCAATCAAAAAGTGCATTTGCTGCCCAATCCAAAGGGAAATGGAAAAGACATTCAAATACAACTTCATCTTCCCCAAAATTCAAGGTAGAATGTTATTATTGTCAAAAAATTGGTCATGTTAAGAAAGAATGTAGAAAAAGACAATATGATCTAACACACAACAAGGCAAAAGGGCATGCAAATGTGGCAATAGTTGAAGCTGAATCTGAGGAAGAATATGCTCTCATGGTGTCATGCTCCGATGAGAGATCTACCAATGACTAGTTTTTTTATTCCAGTGCATCACGGCATTTTACATGTCGAAAAGACTGGGATGTTAACTTCACTACAATAGAAAGTTTTTCCGATTCAGTATCCTTGGGTGATGGTGGGTCACATGTTGTAAAAGGGATAGGAGATATACGCATTGCACTGAATAATGCTGCAAAGTTCATAGTCAAGAATGTTCGGTATGTACCTAAGATGAACAATAATCTTCTATCAATCAATTAGTTAACTGAAAACCCTCACATTACAGTAAATTTCTAAGGAAAGAAATGCATTGTGTCTGATATCGAAAATGATAAAGTCAAAGCCCTAGGCATTGGGCAAAATGGCTTGTATAGACTTGTTGATCCTGCCACTGTCAGTTTGAATGCATTAATTGTGGAGGATAATACTAATGTTGTATGGCATGAGAGATTTGGACATCTTAATCTTCAATATTTGGCCAAACTCCAAAAATCGAATATGGTTCTTGGATTGCCTACCATCCAGGTCACGCAGGATATGTGCAAGTTGTTTCGCTGGTAAACAAAAGCGAAAATCTTTTCCCGCTTAAGTGTTGGAAGCACAATCACTGAGAGGGGAGGTGAAACAATGATTCAAGTAAATCAACTTTAGTTCCAATTAATCAAACTCTTAACCATTCAACCATAAGCAATCATAAAGCATGTAGACCATTCATTCCAATGAACAAAGAGACAATGTAAGATCAAAGCACATAACACATGAATTATGTGGGAAACCCTCATGGGGAATAAAACCCACTCTCAAGCCTACAAACACATGGACTACTTGTCCTATAAGATGATCACAAACATGAGACTTTAGTGAAGCACCCACTTCACAAGGAGCACCAACCCTTAAAGATGACAAGCACCAACTTGCCTAAGATGTTAAGCACCAACACAACACCTATCAAATGAACAATTTTTGAACTTTGATTGCTTCTCAATCCGATAGAGAAAACCTACAAGAACACTCTTCTCCAAGACTGCAACTCCACACAAGTCACGAACACCAAGCTATCTCTTCAACACAAGCAGATAACCCCTTCACAAATCTTTCACTCATAATCAAATATGCACTCATAAATCTAATAAAAATAATCAATAGAATCAGAAAAATATGTTGAGTCTAATGACATTTTCCTCTGCTCAATCTGATACAAACATTGGTCACCAAGACCCCTAACAACCTTCACACAAGGTCTTCAAATATCAACACACACACTTGCTTGTCTAGCTTGATTCTCACACCCAAAAGGCATATACCACACACTTTCATGGTCAGCCAATATATCTTTGCCAAACATGGATCAATTCAAAATATCATTAGAGACACAAATAATACATTCCATATTCATCCATTAGGTCAGCCATGCTTCAAAGGGCTCAAACCCCACACATAGTCTAACCTTCACCTTTGAATTTGCTCTTTTGAAGAATCTACAAGATCACCATCTTCTTGGTTGGCCAAGAGACATTTCTTAACCCTTTAAGGATTCTAACCCACTTAGAAAAAGATCAACATCACCTCCATAAGTCGTCCAAAACATTTGATAGCTCACCCTTAAGAAACCATACCTTTCTATTAGGCCTAAGTGGTCTTTTTAGGTCTCATGAAGACCTATTCATTTTTTCAACACTACAACGAGCCAAGTAGAAACACAAGACCACTTCCAAGCACATGGATCCATGCCATATGACCCTTAAGACACCCTCAAGTGATAATATCCATCACTACACACTTCTGAAACATTCGCTCACCTTAGGAACCTCCATTAGGTCTTAAAGACCTATTAGGCTTAACGAGCCCAAACACATTGTCTTCACCAAAAAGGCTCAAACTAACTGAATATAGACTTTCCATGTACAATCCACATATGGATGGAAAGCTTAAGACCTCAAAAACATCATCCAATCAATGAGACACCTTCATTCAGCCTCCTAAGTCTCATAAACACCTCTGTAAAAGCCCACTCAGATCTGCAATAAATCCAGTCAACAACAGTCAACTTTGATATGCAATAACTTCACTTGTAACGACTATCAAGACCCCCAAATCACCTTGAGAGTGATATATATGGAATATACTTCATCTTTTCTTTTTATACCAACAATATCTAATCAATACATTGTCTTCTACAATCACTTCTTTGCATTCTGGTCTATTCAGGAAAAACAAAGTCAACAACAGTCAATTTTGGTCAACCATATCTAAAGATGTACAAACATTAAAGACCTGAAATTGACTTTTATGTAACCCCCTCAGAGTCCTCTACCACTTTGGTTTTTATTTCATCCTGAAATTATGCCTCCATCAAAAGATATAGCAAGAACACTGCATACTGGTCCTTTGTTCACTAGATATTAAAAATTTGGCAAGTATGGAACCAACAAAATCTGCCAACTTTTCACTATTATAACTTTTTACTCACACATCCTTAATACTTGAAACTTGGACCATAGAAACTATGTACAAGTGTGAACACACCCATATAACCATATTCCTCTAACTCATCCATATGCACAAATTCTGATGTAATCAATGTGCCTACACAATACAAATCTGTCACAAGACCACATATGCCTAGATGAACACAATGAAGCACCATATGAATTCCACTCATGCACATTCTGATATAAAGCATGTAAGACCTCTGATATTACTCATAACACATTATCAATACCTCAGAGTCATCCCTACTCACTGATTAGGCCTTCCAATTCTACTTCTCACTCTGACTAATTTTTCTCACTCATGGCACCCTTTCTTTCATATCGACTAGGCAAATTTGCGGCCCTAGATCTTTGACACAATGAAATGAATCTCCCTGAAAATTTTCATAAATGTTTGAGGCAAGTCATGAACTTCATTTCACACCCATTTTCTTCCCTGGTCACTTTAAGAAATCTCTCAGAATATCAAAAACACTGTTAAGAAGCACTTTTTTGTGGGACCCACAAACAGTCAAGTCTAACCAAACACATCCTCAGAAGCCTATAGGAGTCCTCTGCAACCTCCAATCATCATCCTAGCCATCCACCACCTTCTTGAGCATCTACAAGAAAGATCTTTCATATCGAGTCCAAGACTAGCCTTTTTGCACATAACAACTTGCTTACCTTCTTAGCAATTGTTCATAAAGGATAGAGCCTTAATCCATGAACTAATTCTTGGAAAACCTTCTTAGAAACCTTCATAAAGGATAGAGCCTTAATCCATGAACTAATTCTTGGAAAACCTTCTTAGAAACCTTCCTCGACATCTCCAAAAGTCTCAACTCCCCATGCAAAGTCTACATGAGCTAATGAACATAAGAATTTTCCTCTTGGGATCACAATGCACCATTCGAGCACCCTCTAAAGCACATGAAGACATGTCTGACTTTCTCACTCATCCTCTGACCTGATAGACCACTTTATCATTGCTAATGCCTCTTAGACATCAATGACAACACTTACCATCAATATCCCAACATGAAGGTTCCTGGAGAGCAAAGGGGCTCCTTGATTTTGTTCATGTAGATTTATGTGAGCCATCTTGGAAGTCATCTACTATTCTTCGTGCAAGGCATTTTTTGTTGTTCGTAGATGGTTTTTCTAGAAAAATGTCGGTCTACTTCTTGAACAAGCAGTCTAATTGTTTTGTTGAGTTTGTAAAATTCAAAGCACTGGTAGAAAATCAAACAAGTTGGTGGATCAAAACCTTACGATCCGATAATGGGGGAGAATTCACTTCCAAGCAATTTTAGAACTATCGCAGCAAGGAAGGAATTCATCGGCAACTAACAACCCCATACACTCCTCAGTAGAATGGAGTGGTTGAAAGGCAAAATCGCACAATCATGGAAATGGCTCGATCCATGATGCACAACAAAGGCGTGTCGTATAAATACTGGGGAGAAGTAGTAAACACGACAGTTTACACACTGAACAGAAGTCCCTACAAGGCTTTGGAAAACATCACTCCGGAAGAAGCCTGGTCCATCGTCAACCCAGAGGTAACACAGTTTCATGTTTTTGGTTCTGTTGCATATGCTTCCATTCCTAAGAAACAAAGAAGTAAACTAGATTCTAAATGGGCCCAATATTTCTTTGTTGGTTATAGTACTCAATCCAAAGCATATAGACTAATAGATGTGTCTACTAACAAGATCATTATTAGTCAAGATGTTGATGTAAAAGAAACAAAATCATTTTTTGTTTGTAATCAGCAAGCTATCTCTGATAATCCAGAGGTTTCTAGTTTTGTACTTCCTCTGAAAGATGAGGGACTACGTGTTTTGGAGACACCCTCACAATCTTCAATGCGGCAATCTATGACTAACACTCCATTAGTCTATCATCGTCGTCGACTTGAGTCGACCACTTCTCCATCTATTGTTCAGCAAGAACATCAATCCTTGGTACAGAAGAGACCCAAGTGGTACTACACCACTCTATAGAATGTATGAGAGGGTGATCTTCATCAATCTCATACATGGTCTCGACAACCAAGAAAGTCAGTTGTGGATTCCACTAATGATGAAGAGCTTATGTATTTGCTCTTGCTTCTGATCTTTTCGCTATTTCAGATCCCCAACAATATTCTGATGCACAAGGCAAACCTGAGTGGAAGACAAAGATGCAATCAGAATATGATGCCTTGATGAGAAACAATACCTGGACAATGGTGGATTTACCTCCAGGTAAGCAACCCATTGGCTATAAATGGGTGTACAAAGTCAAATGCAAGGTTGATGGAACTTTGGACAAGTACAAAGCCCATCTTGTTGTGAAAGAATTTTCACAACATGAGAGTATAAACTATGAGGAGACTTTTGCTCCTACTGCAAATGTTACATCCCGACTCCTCGCAAAGCAAACTTACTATATTATCCGTGAATATCTATAGTTGACAAATTTGGATTTGGCTATTTTTAACTAAGCTTTGATATATGTTGTTATGGGATAGTAAGATATTGCTTAGGTTACATGATCACACTGCTATGAATTAGCTATAAGTATATGTTTACTTTATGATCATGTTAACTTGTTATTTCAGCTATATTTTATGATGTATGTATATCATGACTGCTATGGTCTAACTACCTGCTTTTTTGTGAGGTTGACGCAGAAAAACACATCCCTCAGAGCGTGACAGAGGGAGAGCATCATCGGAGAGGGTGATGTAGATGGAGATGTCGGAGGACGACAGAGACACCAGCTAGAACCCTGCACATACCACATAAGTAATTCATGTTAGATGCATAATCTGAATGGTTAGCGTTAGCACTTTCCTTATGTTATCTACATTTAGGTAATTGTTTATGTATGTATGTTAGTCATAATTTATGCATAGATGATGTAATCTTGTGTTTTTACATATTATTGAGCAATTTATCATGCGTCATGGTATTCCTGATTATTAATGTTTTATAAGAATGCAACTTTGCGTGAATAAGTATCTAAAACTACCATTAAACCTAGACATTGTTTGGAATGTCTAGTCAGATTCTTAATGAAAGACTAAATGTATTAACCAAATTAACGGGTTAATTATTGTTAAACCACTATAGAAATTGTTGTCCTTTAAAAAGCTTTTGAAAGACAAAATTAATCGGATTTAATTAATGTCACCTTGGAATTAAAATAAAAATAAAAAAATAAGAAATAAAAGCAAATAAAATAAACCCGGGATTCTTACTTGTGCAAGGCAAGTAGGTTAAAAATACAAAAAGCAAGTTTTAATTAAATCTCATAATTTATGAAAAAAAAGATAAAATAAATAAATAAATAAATAAATAAAATAATGAAAAGTTATTATATAATAAAACAAGTTTTAAAGGAAAAATAGAAAACGCCATTCTCATGGGAAAAAGAAAGAATTTATAGAAGATTAAAAAAAATAAAAAGTGTCACTTATAAAAGATAAGAGGAAGAGAAAAAGGGGTACGGCATAGAAGAGAGGAGAAAAGAATGGAGAGGAGGCAGCTCACAAAAGAAAAAGAGATTGGAGAAGAAAGAAGCAAGTGAAAGAAAAGAAAAGCATATTATCAGGTAGGCCATGCAATTACATTCTCTATATTTCATGTTTAGCAACTGGAACTAAATGATATATGTACATGGAAAGCTGAATAAAATATATATAAACAGTAAGTTATGCATATGGCGCATTCAGGTAATACTGAGTTATCCTAGGCACATATATCTAAGCAAGCAATTTATATAATGATAGATATATATATAGTGAAGCGCTCTGTATATATAAGGTAATAGTAAACAAATAATAGTGAAGCGATGTACAAGTGTGCAAATAATGATAGATTTAAAAAGAGAATACAGCTAGCGATTTATTAAATAGCAATTTATATAATGACAAATATATATATATATATATATATATATATATATATATATATATATATATATATATATATTATTGAAGTGATCTGGGTTTACAATCGATCAATTCATCCAGATACATATATATATCTTCATACCAACATATAGTAAAGTCACAATGTATATACACAGTATTATCACTTATAGTTAACTACCTGTAAATATTTTGTACAACAACGTCGTTATGCGGCGATCTGCATATTATGAAAAACTATACAGTTGTTGAATTGAATAGTTGTTTATAGAAATAGTATATTTAATTATTTATATGGATCGGGTTATATATATTAAACTAAATAAACATGAATCTATATAACATCAATTACTATGTAGAGGGCTTTAAAATTATAGAATCCGGTTCCATAAATAATTTATAACTGATGTAGTTCGATCCCATAAGGTCTCTAGCGCCCTAGTTAATACTTGAACTTAGAACAGAAAAAAACTGTAGAGATTGGTCATAGTTTTCAAACATTACATTTAGCTGCTCGACATTGCCACAACTGATCAGCTTGGAGCATAAGGAACTGGACACCTTCATATTACCCATAAAATCAAGTATGTGATTATCCTTTCCTCCCTAACTTCCCCATCTAGACTTGTTTGTTTTTTTGTTATGACATTTCCTAGAATGAAATGGGTACATCCAATAAAAATCTTTTCCTTCAAAATTACCTATCTTCCGTGTTTTGGCTACGAGAACTTATTCACTAATTAAGAGAAAATGTGAAATAAGGAAGGCCATTGATGTATTTAAAGTGAAAAAGCCTTATAAAACTGGAGGATTAGCAGGTGAAGCTAGCATACTTGAACAAGAGAAAGAAAAAAAATTAAACAAATTGAAATAATTTCTTTGAGATCTTTTCATGTTTTGGTCTAGAAGAACTCCATCTGCTTCTTGATATATGTAGAAAATTCTCCCCTGTAATATCATTTTATGATGCCACAAATGCCTCATTATCTGGTAAGATTTGTTTTACCCTAAAAATTATTGATGTTTTATGACTCAAGAAAAATCTTGTGGAAGAGAATTTCTTAGAGATATATTTATTCTAATGCCTCCATTGGGCATGTGATTAACAATGCTAGTTAAACTAATTTGGAGGTGTCACAAATGATTTAGTTTTACCATTCCTCAATGGCGTATTATATTATGACAGTGGAAAATGTCAGTAATTTAAACAAGGAGTGGGAAATGTCAATATTTTATAATAGTGGGACATATCCTTTTCTCTTTTGAAAAGAGATTATTAAATCTGTAGTGCCTTAGTCTCCCAGAGGATTGAGGATTATTTAAATTAAGGACTTTTTAAGTATGGTATTTATTGTAAATATTAAACAAGGAAAAGTTTTTTGAAAATTTAAAACAAAAATATGGTTATTTACATTATGGTCAATTTACATGTGAACCAGAACAATAGCCAATTCCGTATATAAAATTAAGTAGTTAAGAATTATGGTGTATACGGGTCTATAACAAGAAGCTTTTAACTTACATATTTATGGACTTAGAAGTCTTACATTTGATTAGGCATGTTTGTTAGATTATAAAACATAGTCAACATTTTCGATATAAAATAGTTGAATAATCTCACAAAAACCTCTTTGGGAATACCAATAACTGTAGGTGTTATGTGCAGTTAATTTATCCTTCGAGGGTTTAATGAGGCATGGGATAAATAGAGAACCCAATGTAGACCTTATTTTAATATGAAGAGTTGCTTATCATATAATTTGTGAATCAAAACACGGAATGTGAATGTAACATTAAGCCAAGTTACGGTATGCTTAATAAGAAATATAGGTGTGTGTATGTGTGTGTGTGTAGGGGTGTATTCTTACGGTTATAATTTCACAAGTGGATTATGAACTATGTTAAAGAATTACATATAATTAAGTTAACGAATATGTGTATTCAAACCCCTAAAACGTATAGCAAATGCTAGATTGGATTATCCTATGTTTCATATGTGTTGAGTTTTGTTTTGCCATATCTACACATGGATTTAAGTATGCAACATACGTACATAATGAAAATCGTTGTGTTGGATCATATGCCTAAGCTTGTAACTAGAAGTATGATTTTATCTAGTCATCGGATGTTTGAGAGGCCGAAACTATAACCATATTAAAATAATCTTCTAGAAAATGGAACGAGATGTTTAAATGAGTGTTATAATGGGTTTATGAGTTCTTTGTTTTTCTGCAAATGATTGATTGATTGTTAGTTATATGTATTCAGTATTGAATACTTGTGTGTGGTACATATTATGAAAGTATTAATATGTATAAATGTTTAGTTATATTTAGTGTATAATGGTGGATCGTGATATGTTCTTATAAGTTATATTTCTTTGAATGCTAGTATACAATTTATAGAGTATACACAAATGGTATAATCCCGTACTTTCTTGATTGTTATTATGTATGTGGGTCGTTTGATTCTTGAAATCGTAAGTTCGATTATGTGTATTTATGTAATAGTGAACTATGATTGTATGAAATATCATAGAGTACTATAGTATAAATGTATGTTATACCTGGATGCTACATACTGTAATTGTTATGTCTAGACACATACCTACGTTTGATTGATTAAATATATGTGTTGATTATTACTATGAATAACATGTTTTGTGACAGTTAGTAGGACTTTATATATGTGTGCATACAACCCTTGAGAGTATAACGAATGCTAGGATAGAATATTATGTGTTCTATGGAAACTATGACTTATTTGATTTTATCTGGTTGCTTGAATATAAGCTTGTGTTTTTATGTAGTTATGACTACTTTATTATGATTGATTGTGAAGAAATTAGTAGTTATGTCTTAGAACACTAGATTATGATAATATAGGTTATTATAGAGTGCAGTATGTTTGAAAACAAATTATAGTAATTAGAATCTGCAATTAAGTGTGTATTTTATCCAGATGGTATAAACTATAATCAATATTTTTAGTATGGGATAGATAATAATGTAAGATTCATTTATACGTTTAACGGAATAAATGTATGCTTTGATTACTCTTATGTTTAGCATGTTATGTGATATGGTTGCTAGTAGGATGTAAATTACATGAATCTTGTGGTTAAATTATGTTTGACCAATCTTGCATTGTTGATACTGAGTAAGGAGTGAGACGAACTTCACTGGCTTATTAACATCTCAATGTCAGATGAAGACAATCCAATCAAGTGGTGTATGAATTTGATTGATCTATAGATCGCAATTATTTATTATTCTTAAAACTTTGGGCCAAAGTATGTTTAGTAAGACATTATCATTTAATGAGTATGATTTACATGTTTGTGTGATATATTGCAATAAAACGAGTTTTTTATGATACACTGCTTATTTAGTTTTAACAATCATACAACACACAGGTACTTGCTTGACTCTTTGGATTCTCATGCCATCACTAGCTACTCATCCGTCAAAGGAGGGTCATTCCCTGATGGGATTAGTGCGAGGGATCATTGGTCAGTGGTTAGTGTGAAAGAGCATTCGGATAACACTCTCCCACCCCACAACAGTACTATTTTTGAAAAGACACTTAAGATTGCCATAAAGACTTGAGTTTGAGAACTATGCTCGGAGGAGCCATGTATCTTAATTATGTACATTGTATTATATTGTATTTATTTTTGGAAAAATTATAATGAAGAGTTGTAATTAACTATTTAGTGAAGATTGACAATGGTGACTATGTAGTGAACCAGCAGTGGCTAGCTATTTGTAATTACTTTTTATATTTGTATCATGAGGTGTTTTCTTAAGTTGATAGTGATCCAAGATGTATGTCTTTGTATACTTCATTTAAAATTATCTCTCTTAGAGTAATTTGTATGATCACTGCTTAGATTCTCATGGTGTAATCTATTTATAGTGTGTTAATTAAAAAAAATCATGTATTTCTAGTTGACCCCAGCGGGGTTGTTATAGCAAAAAAGGTCACCTTTCGGTTAGTTCTTTCTGTCGCATCTCAGTTTGGTTGGAAAGTATTTCAAGTGGATGTCAAAAGCGTTTTCCTTGATGGCGATTTGGATGAAAAATTATACATGGTGTAGGGCTTTCAAGAACCTGGTCGTGATCATTTGGTTTGCAAATTGATGAAGTCTCTTTATGGGTTTAAGCATGCTCCTCGAGCCTAGTACATCAAAATTGATCAAGATCTACAAAATTCCGAATCCGCCTTATCTAATCCAAATCTCTATATCAAAAGCATTGATGATGACATAGTGTATGTTGACGATCTTGCCATCACAGAAAGTGGAGACATAGCGATTTAGAAAGTCAAATTAGATTTGTGCATTGCTTTTGATATGACTGATTCAAGCCTCCTACACTATTGTTTGGGTGTAGAATTCTAGCAACATGACCACTCAATTTTCATTGCTCAGGTCAAGTATGCCACTACTCTTTTGAAGAAGTTTGGAATGATGGATTGTAATTCTGCTTCTACACCTATGGAGGTAGGGCTGAAATTATCAGAGCATGATGATTCATCACTGATCAATGAATCATTATCTAGACAGTTGACGGCCAACTTGATATATCTTACCACCACTCAACCAGATTTATGTTTTGTTGCCAGTGACCTTTCTCGGTTCTTGTCTCAACCAAAGCTAGTACATTGGACAGTAACAAAACATGTTTTGTGATGTCAAAGAAACTCTTGACTTTGGCATTCTCTATCAAAGGAGAGCAGATTTTAGATTGATTGGTTATACAGACTCTAATTGGGATCAGTTGATACTCGAAAATCTACCATCGGGTATATGTTTTCTTTTAGTTCAGGAGTTGTTTCATGGCAAAGCAAGCTTCAACATACCATTGCTCTCTCTTCCACTGAGGGAGATTACAAAGTAGCAGTCAATCCCATTTGTGAAGCAGTTTGGCTATGACAGATTCTAGCTAAGTTGCAACTTCCTTCATCTACACCTACTCCACTATTTTGTGATAATCAAAGTGTATTGAAGTTAATAAAGAATCATGTTTTTCATGCCCACACCAAACACATCGAAATACATCATCACTATATTCGACAATTGGTTGATTCTAGTGACATTTCTCTTCACTTTTGGGCTTCTACGAAGCTACCTGCAGATCTATTGACTAAACCTCTCGGTTCTATTCTTTTTGTAAAGTTTCCAGATAAACTTGGGGTTGTCTCTAATTTCGTCATTAAAAAGGGGTGTTAATAATGTAGAGACTTAACTAAATATTAGTTAATGTCTAATTGATAACTTTCCATAACTGTTGTAACCACAACTATTGTAAGCAATTTTTGATATCATAAATAAGGTCAATGCACAGATCAATACATCATATGCTTCTCACAATTATCTCTTCAAGCATTTGCTAACAATCATTAGTTTGCATCATCTTCAAAACATCAAGGAGCCCTTCAAGCTATGTAACATAATTGAATTCTAGAGCATTTGAGATTGTTAATTCAACACCACTTAAAGTAATTTTGGTTGCTTGACAAATTCTCTCCAACTCACTCCATTCACAACTATGAGGTCCCAAGGGATGCTTGCGATCTAGTTGCACGGCCTATTTGCACTTTCAACTTCCAACATGGAAAGGTAAGGCTTCTACTGCCATTTTCAGGCAAAAGTTGGGCAAGGAAGGGCTTGTTTTGCTAGGGAGATCTTTAAAACAATGATGACCAGCAATGCAACACGTGGAGGGACTTAAACAGGGTATAAGTGTTGACCATCAGCAAATAAACCTAATTTTCAAGAACTTTGTAAGACGATTCCTGAAAATTGGCTCTTCAATTTGCAATTACACAATGTCAAGGCATATTGGAGGGAATGGAAGTGGAGTACTAGAAAATGCTTTGTCAACTACAAAGCAAAGGACTTATATAGCCAAGCGAGATATACTAATGCTTTTGCCCCGCAATTGAACAAGTGGTGGTAGGTCAAGGACCCTAAAGTGAGATGGCAATGACAGTTTCAAGTCATTTGGAGAGATAGAACCTCCTTCAAACACAAGGTGTTGGGATGGCTAGTAATGCATCAAGGCTTTGTTGTCAAAGCACAATTGAATAAGTTTGGTATTGCAAATGCCTTTTGCATTGCATGTAGAAAAGAGGAGAGTTGACCATACATTTCAGAGGTGTACAACAGCAAAAGGGTTTTGATGTTGGTTACAACCTGAGTTCAATTTCTTTTTACTGCCCCGCTCTCTTAGCGAGGACCTCCTCTACGGGACTCTTAGATGGTCAGACAGCTGAAAAAATATACAGTACAATTCAGTTGGAAGCAATTAGTTTCCTTTAAATGAAAAGATGCAAGGCTAATTTTCATGAAGTATGTCTCCAATCAATATGGGAAAGTTATTGTTGTCAATCAGACTCGCACCCTTGTGAAGGTAGTTTCAAGGCTTCACAGTCTGCTGAAACATGGAAACAATCTTACGCTGTGGGTGACCTAATCAGTGGATTGAATATCTAGATTATAAGAGCTAGCTCCCTTTGGTGTATCCATTAAGATTTTTACTCTACCTACAAACTGTTGGGAAAAGAGAGAGAAACTTGAACAGAAATCCTATCTAATGATGGTGATACACATGTATTTTTTGATTGATCCACTCAATTTGAGCTCCTAAGAACACTGATTTAGACAAGAAAAGGACTGAGCTTTCAACTCCAATTGACTAATAGGCATAAGTATTTCACGAAAATGTTTTATCTGGTGATCCAAGCTTAGGGAAATGAAAGAATAGGCTTGATTTAAGGCACTAACCAACCATTTATATCCACTGTAAACTCAACCAAGAGACATCAAACACAGAACATGACCTGCATAAACTGATCAACTATGCTGCTAGATAAGAATCAAGACTCGACAAGGAAGAGAAATTCTATCACTTATGCAAATCACTGATATGAATACACTATACCAATATTTTGGAAAATGAAAATAGTCCTATTAATCTGAAAAAAGGTTACAAACTCAGTCTTTGGTAGAATTTGATCTTGCCAAAAGAGGGATACAAATTAAAGCTAAAAAGCCAACTTATATAGAAAAGTATACAACAGCCAAGAGATTGGCATTGAAAATTGAAGAAGAGATCAACTCAAGTTCAACTTGTGTTGGCCAAAGATCTAAATATAAATCCCATTGTCTTATGCTTTGCATGGAAAGATCTTTGGCTTTTGACAAGAATGATGAGCTCAAGTTTTGAGTAAAAACCTTCATCATGCATGATACTACGCCCATCTCCAAATACAGACTCCACCTAAACTTCCTGAAACAAGAAAACAATTCCCTTTGCATGAAATCAACGCCAAAGCTGAATTTAGACCTCCACTTGAACTGCTAAAAATGTTGAAACCTTCAACAAGCTAAACAAGACTACATGCATGAAATTCCATGTTGGCGTAGAATGGATGAGGTGGACCCAAGTTTGACAAGTCAAACTCTTGCATGAAAAGCCACACCACATCTCAAACTGAGAACTCCACTTGAAGCTGAGTTGGACCTTTGGATGCATGAGATTGACTAGGAGATAATCATGAATACAACAAACAGTCAACTGAAACTTAGACCAACCAACTCCAAATGAACCTCCACTTGCATGAAATTCCATGTTGACTCTGTCTCTTGTTCTTGTGTATGTATTGCTTCGGGCCATTTGCTTATGGTTTTCATCTTTGGCTATTTGTTTGTCTATTCTCTCGGACTTTTTGTCTCTTGGACAAAATGTCCGAGACTTCTTTCTTCATGCACTTTCCTTCGGTATATTCTATGGCTTGTCTTACTTCTGTTCATTCCCTTCGGGCTAATTCGTTCCGGACATTTGTTCCCTTTCTTTTTTTCGTGGGGCACATACCCTTTAGCATTGTTGCTAGTGACCCCTCGGGTTTTCTGTAAAGTCTTTTTCCAAAGGGCTAATAACCCTTTGGACTTTTTGCTTTGAACTTTCCCCAAGGGCAGATACCCTTCGGGATTTTGTAATTGATCCTTTTCCCTCGGACGAATTGTCCGCGTCTCTTCATCCTTCCTAATTGGTCTATTCGCTTGGAAAGTCTTCCAAAGGAGTTCTTTCGGACAATTTGTCCGAAGGAATTCCTTCAGACTGTTTGAAAAGTCCTTCGTTTTGTTATCCTTCTAAGTCGTTTCTGTCCATTTCCTTCGGACAAAAAGTCCGAGGAAACCATGTGTCTTTCTTTTCTTTGGATAAATCTTCCCGAAAGAATTCTTTCGGACTTCTTGCCACGGCCTTTCTTTTCTTTCGGACAACAAGTCTGAAGGAATAGTTGTCTTTCCTTTCCTTGTTACCCTTTGGCTTTCGAAACTGCGCTTCAGACTTCTGCAAAGTGACCCTTCGATTTTGACAATGGACTTTCCCAAAGGGAAGGTGCCCTTCGGGTTTTCTGTAATGGACCTCGCAGCATTTCCGAACTGCCCTTCGGCAAAAATGTATCTATCCACTTGCCCTTCGGACTTTTTGAAACGGTCCACTTTTCCACGGAATTGACCCTTCGGATTTTTGTGAATAGTCCTTTGACCGTTTGGGAGTGACTTTCCCGAAGGGCACACACCCTTCGGGATTCTTGTAATGTCCCTTCGGCATTTTCCAAGTGACCTTCAGGTTTTTGTAAAAGAACTTTCCCGAAGGGATTCTACCCTTTGGGTGTTTGCAAATGTCCATTTCCTTCGGACAAAAAGTCCGAAGGAATTAAATCTTTGGGTCTTTTGTCTTTATCTCTTTCCTTCGGTCTTTCTTTCGAGGCATTTATCTTCCCGAAGGAAATCCTTCAAAACTCTGTTAAGTGCCTTTGCCCCTTGAAATGCCTCCTTCCGAAGGGAAAAGACCCTTTGGACTTTTGCAAATGCCCTTTGAAAGAATGAAATAGACCCTTCAACTACTTTGAAAGAAATGACCTTGCTTTTGAGGATGCCCTTCAGGATTTTTGTTTGGACAATTTTCCCGAAAGAAAGAGACCATGTAGACTTGAACAATTTCTTTGGACTATTCAGGACCCAAAACTGATTCACAAAACGAACTGCAAAGTTTTGAATGGTAGAGGTTGCAATTTTGACCTGTAGGGTCAAAATTGTCAACAGTTATGTCTTTTTAAATAACAGTTAACTTTGACTGTGAAAGCCAAGCTTGAGTGGTTTTGAAAGAATTTGAATTATTTTCCCATTGAGGTGCAGGCATAGGTGTTTTTTTTTCCTTGGTTATTGGTGTCTCTTAGATCACCCCGTTAGGATATTGCCAAACGCAATAACCCAAAATTCCTTGTAAGGTCGTCTAGGAATTCATACACAATTCCCTCACTTTAGAGCCAAATACAAATTTGACTCGAAGGGGGAATCCCTATGAATCTTGACAAAAATCCAATCTAACCTCAAGATCCAAACATTTCTTAAGATAGATTTGTAAGCTCTCTAGAATAGAATTTATAAAAAAAAATTGTTCTAAAAATGAATAACCTCAAGTATATGATCAGTTCCTTATTGATTAACCAAATATTCGATGAAAGCTCTTAAACACATGAAAAGTATGAAAAGAAAAGGAGGAAAAATGACAGCAAAATGAAATGTTGTTGTGAGAGATTTAACTACCAAAATCATGAATAATACTCGATGGCAGAAGATCAGCTACCCTTGGAACATTTCTAAGTGGTTCCATTAGCATTCACAGCACAGAATGAAAAAGTAGAAATGAGTTTTAATGAACACATCCAAGAGACAAGTAAACACAGATTTGAAATCTTTTTCAACCCCTTTATTAAGATCAGAATTGTATACGATTATAAAATTCTGATAAATAAAGTATCATACAAAGTCCTAAATTAGAATGGGACCAATGGCATTAAATGTCACAAACTGATCCATACTAAAAACTACTGCAAGAAAATAAAGATTCAGAAATCAAACGGTTTGGATCTCTCTAAGACTCTTGGACATATAAATGAGGAAAAGCTATGACAACAAATGCATCCAAATAATAGGTGTTACTGGTCGCTAGAAGATCCACTTGTTTTCTGAATAGCTCATTTGATAATCTCTGCTATTCATAATTAAAATACAAGAGTCAGGACTTCGTTGATTGTAACATCAATTTTCCAAAAATAGCCATGACTCCAACACATGCACAAGATCAAACTGCTTATACCATGTAAGCAACAAATATTGACTTCCATTCATTGTCTTTCGGTCCAAAAACCTCTTCAAAAGCATCAACAGCACTTATGACTCCAGAAAGCTGATCTTCTGCTGCCCCTAGCACTGTTTTGACAAACAGTTCAATCAAATTCTTGGCATTCACTCCTGTAAACAAGAACTGAGCAATATCATCCACATTCACCCTTTTAATTTGTGTGATTTTATATGTTTCCCCTTCAATTAAGGCACCAACTGCATGCTTGAAATCTCCAAAAGACAAAAGCATGCCATTCTTGATATTATTGTGGAATCCTCAAGCAATTATTTCTTCGAGATTATCCCTCAGTCCTTAAAGCACAGTTCTAATGTCTTCAACTCTTTCTCTAGTCGATGCATGCATCATTATTTTGAATAAAAGGTAAAGCTTTACTAATCACATATTTATAGCTCGAAGTTCCTCTAGGCAGTTTACCAATCACACGGATTTATTGATAGCTCCAAGCCATACCATCCACATCCCCTAGACGTTTTTTAAATCCTGTTAAGAAGCAGTTCCAAAGGCATATCAACACTTGGTAATGAACAAAGTTTTATATTTGAGCGTGTCAATATTATTATTAAGTACATGGAAACTAATAAAACAAAGCTTCACAAACTTTGATGAGCAAAAAGCGCCAGAAGCCAAAGTATTTTATTGACTCGAAAAGTAATATTTACACCATTCAAGCACATGCTAACAATCTTTCACCCAGCATTTCATTTCTACGGGACCCAACTGCATCTAACTAACTAACTACCCAACTATCTACCACTTCAATTTCTAACTTAGTTAATAAATGGAGTGTCTCAAAGAGAAGCATGCCCCGTACATTTATTGATTACAATCTAATTACTATTTGGATCAACAATCCAATAAATCCTGCCTTGATCCAAGGGAATAAAAGATATATTTTGGCGCAAACTTGTTGCGTGATAAATCACTACAACCTGCTAATTGTAACCTATGCACTGATCAACCTGTGTCAACACATCTACGGCTTCCCTTGCAGCCTGACCACTTGTGCCTTGTGCCTACTGCAATCCAGCAACCTCCTGACACTAGCTAACATGAACATGAAGTGTTTAACACACATCATCACTCTCTGATCCATGTGCTTGTACCTGTAGTATGGAACATCTATGGAATGCTCCAACCACATCAATCACTATTGCCGCCTCCTCCAACCATATCTATGACATGCTCAAACTACGTTGACCAAGTGGTCAACAAAGTGATCACTCCCTGCAACACCTTCTCCCTATCAAACAAGAGTGGGAAGTCCATGCAGCTCCATATCACCAACCTACTCCACATCATGACAATCTCAAACCAAGACAACCACAAAGAAAATATCTCCTAGGCAAAATTGGAATGAAACCAAAACTACCACTAAATCATTATCCCAAACCTCGAGCTAGTAGTGAACTCAAATGGGTCTCTACAAGGCTTCCAAGGTGTTGTCCACATGAACCAAAAGCTTTTGCAAAACAAGATGCTTCTTGAACAGAATAATCTCCACTAGAATTAGTAGCATAATGTGTAGCAAGTATATTTCGATCTTTGGATGACTTTTTTTTGGAAACACATTTAGTAGCAGAATGTCCCAATTGATCAAATTTATAACATCGCATATTTTTCTTGGTTTTGCGAGGTAATTTGCTACTGATATTGGCATATGAAGAAGCTTCACTTGTGTCATCCTTGTAATGATGCCAAGAAGAGCACTTATGTTTTAAGTATTTGTGGCAAATGCTTCATTTCCACTTGTTTCTTTTCCACTCTATATTTACTTGTCTTTGTAAAATACATATTTTCAAAAGGCCTCACATTAGAGTGTTTTTATTCTTTGCCAATTGATGCTCATGTTGTGTGAGCAGTTCACGAATGGAATTGAATGTTTCCTTCTTAAGTTTGTCATCGAGCTGCAACATTTCCAAAAAAAATGTGTAAGAGAAGTTAAGCCCATTCAAAACTATAGAAATCATCATGTCATTGTCAATTTTCCCTCCTTTTATACTATATTGTTTTTTAACATTCTTCAACCTAGATATATACTCTAGAATATTCTCAGGAACATTAAGCTTAGTGTTAAGCAATTGAATCAAAAGATCAATCTTCGTATATGCAGGTTGTTTATTATGCAATTCCTCGACTGTTTTCCAAGCATTCCATGCTTCTTATTTAATGACCTCTATGAACAATAACCTGTAAAGAACAAGAAGATTTTAACAGAGCTAGAGCTTTCTTATCTTGTTTTTGGAACTCAATCAATTTAGCAACATCAGTAGATGGTGTGGATTCTTTCTCAACCATTTCCCAAAGGTCATTAAAAACAAAAATACTTTCCATATTTTGGCTCCAATCCTTATGGTTATTTGGTGTTTACTTTCTCACTTCTAAAATATGGCTAATTACCTTAGCCATAATGATACTCGAAAAACAACTATACAAGAAAATACGAAACAAAGGTATTTTACTTAAGTTTTTCCTTTACCCTCAAGTATGCCCTTAGTTTACAATGCTTATCACTCCTAAAATACACTTATATTCTGCAAAAACATTACACACTCTTTTGAAATTAAGAAATTGTAATTTTAAGCAAAAAAAATAAAAAAAGTTGAATCGAGAAAAAGGAATTGTGATTAGATTTTTTATTTTTTAGCAATAGATGATCTTGTGTGAGCAGTTCACAAATGGAATCAAATGTTTCCTCCTTTAAGTTTGTCATTGAGCTGCAACATTCCCAAAAAAAATGTGTAAGATAAGTTAATCCCAATCAAAACTATAGAAATCGTCATTGTCATCATCAATTTTCCCTCCTTTTGTATTATATCCTTATTTTACGTTCGTCAACCTAGAATATTCTCAGCAACATTAAGCTTTGTGTTAAGCAATTGAATCAAAAACTCAATATTTTTATATGTAGGTTGTTTATCATACAATTCCTCAAGTGTTTTCCAAGCATTCCATGTTTCTAATCTAATGACCTCTATGTGAACAATAACCTGCAGAGAACAAGAAGATTTCAACAAAGCTAGATCTTTCTTATCCCGTTTTTGGAACTTAATCAATTTAGCAAAGCATTAGTAGGCGGTGTGGATTCTATCTCAACCATTTCCCAAAGGTAATTAAAAACAAAAGAATTTTCCATATTTTGACTCTAATCTTTATGGTTTTTTGGGGTTTACTTTCCCGCTTCTAAAATATGGCTAATTACCTTAGCCATAATGATATTCAAAAAAGAACCATACAAGAAAATACGACACAAAATATTTTAATTGAAGTTGATCCTTTACCCTCAAGCAAGCTCGTAATTTACAATGCTTATCATTCCTAAAACACACTTAAACTCCCCAAAAACATTACTCTTGAAATTTAAAAAATTTAATTTTAACCCCTAAAAAAAGAATCGAATCCAAAAAAAGGAATTGTAACAAGAGTTTTTATTCTTTTCCAATTGACAATCATGTTGTGTGAAGAGTCACAAATGGAATCGAATGTTTCCTTCTAATGTTTGTCATTGAGCTGCAGCATTTTCAAATGCATCGTGTAAGATAAAGTTAAGCCCATTCAAAACTATAGAAATCATCATGTCATCATCAATTTTCCCTCCCTTTGTACTATATTCTTGTTTTACATTCTTCAACCTTGAGATATACTCTATAATATTCTCAGCAACATTAAGCTTAGTGTTAAGCAATTGAATCAAAAGATCAATCTTATTATATGCAGGTTGTTTATCCTACAATTCCTCAAGTGTTTTCCAAGCATTCCATGCTTCTAATCTGATGGCTTCTATGTGAACAATAACCTGTGGAGAACAAGAGGATTTCAACAGTGCTAGAGCTCGTATATCCCATTTTTGGAACTCAACCAACTGAGCAGCATCAGTAGGTGGTGTGGGATCTTTCCCAACCATTTCCCAAAGGTCATTAAAAGCAAAATTATTTTCCATATTTTGACTAAAATCCTTATTCATTGGTGTTTACTTTCCCACTTCTGAAATATGGCTAATTACCTTAGCCATAATGATACTCAAAAAAGAATTATACAAGAAAATATGACACAAAAGGTATTTTACTGAAGTTTTTCCTTTACCCTCAAGTAAGACCCTAGTTTACAATGCTTATCACTCCTAAAATCCACTCATATTCCCCAAAAACATTACACTCTACTGAAAATAATAAATTGTAATTTTAAGCAAAAAATAAAAGTCGAGGGTGGGAGTGGAATCTAAGACCTCTAAATGTACAGGCATTTACAAAAAACATCTACCAACTCTCCTATGCATCGGCTTGACATATGTATCTCAAACTTTCTATATAATTCCTTCTTTCAAGAAGGAAACACACTTTGAGCAAAGAAGAGAGGATGAGTTTTGAATTTGTGACCTCTTGGTTTCCAATGTCTTCACAAGATGGTATTGCCAAGTTTTCCATGAAACCCCTTTACAATATTCATCCAAAAAACTTTATGTAACCCTTTTCTAAAAACTAGATTAAAAATAAATACAAGAGTTTGTCATCTTGGCACCCCTGGCAGTAAAAACTGAAGAGAATAAATACCCAGAAATAATATGCTCAGGACCCTCACTTGATGTAGCAAACATTATTCAAAAAACACATGGCAAAACTGAATTTTAAATTTAAAAACTGAAAAAAACTGTGCTTCTCACATATGGCTCATTGATCCCATGGCATCTATACAGCATACAGTTTGCTCTCATACCAAAAACAAATGCATCAAATGTCCAACAAATATGCCTTCTTTCCTTCACATTAATCTCTCGTCATCTATACAAATGCAACAATAAGAAACATGCCTTCACGTTCCATTACAGGGGTTTCACTTCTGCTAAAAAGCTAAAATCATTTCTAAACAATTTGCAGAAAAAAAAAAATTCATACAACCACTCCTAATTTCCTTCATCTTCTTCAAAGATCAGACAAGGCTCTGATATCACTGATAAAACAAAGCTTCACCAACATTGATGAGAAGAAATGGCCTAAAACCATAGTATTTTAGTGACTCAGAAAATTAGATTTACATCATTTAAGTACATGCTTACAATCTTTCACCCATAAGTTAAATAACCCAGCATGTCATTTATACAGGACCCAACTGCCTTTAACTATGTAACTACCCAACCAACACTTTAATTTTCAACGTAATTAATAAAAGGGGTGTTTCAAAGAGAGGCATTGCCCGTACATTTATTTATTAAAATTTAACCATTGTTTGGATCAACCTAACAACGTGCACCAATAAATATTAAACTTTCTAGCGATTAAAATACAAGGCACAAAAATTGTCTAAGGTCAATCTAATTTAAGATCCTCACATGAGAGACCCAAAAAATATATATACAAGGGTTAAGAACCAAAGTGACAAAAGGACCGTTTGGTATCCATTTCTACAACAAAGAGGATAAAGTTAGTGTTATTTCTATACTCATGAGTGGATGAAAATAATCAACCTCGTATACTCAATTGAAAGAAGCAATTACACAATAAAGATTCAATCTATTACAAAATCCACATTGTTGAATTGTCTTACCCCTTCATATTCACTCCAAGGAGGCTTACCCATAGCCATCTCAATCACAGTACAGCCTAAACTCCAAATATCAACAGCAAGATCATAGCCAGTGTTTCTTTGCATCATGACCTCAACATCACAAACACAAGTAGAATTAAAACTGAAATTGAGATTGTTAAATGGATAAACCAAGATGGAAATAAAGTTGGGAGTAACGAGGGTATACCTCAGGGGCCATCCAATATGGGCTTCCCTTCAATGAAAGGGGAGTTGCCGGGCCATTTATCTGCAGCATAAGTTGCATTAGAAATTTTAAACATCAAGCCACCAAGGTTGTGCTATTATCACAAAACACAACTCCCTACATTTCTCATTGCAAGCTGCTCAAATAAACTTCATTGAACAAGTTATAAATCTTAATATACATCTTTCCCAAGACAAAATGAGTGGCCATGGACAAAATCCAGATTTTATATTCAATGGCATAATAATTAATTATACAAAAGATCAAATGCTGTATTCACATTTAGTTGTAGTTTTACTCTCCATTTCCAAAGCAAATATGAAAAGTTGGAAACTATCAATGATTAAATAAAATAATTTCATGAAATGAATAATACATAAAGATTATTGATGCCACATAGACATAGCTACAGCCAATGACATTCTTTTGAAAACTATCTTGGAGTAAAAACATGGAAATGAGGTTGTTTGATAAAATGCATTGCACACGCAGTCTAAGAAGACAAAGAATACATGCATTCAAGAAATCTACGTATCGAACTAGTTTATTTTACACTCAAAAGAGTCAAACTCCTAAAAATGTGGTGTCTAGAACTATTGTATGATAAAAGACTTCAGACAATCTATAAATTATTCATCATCAAAATTATATCATCATTTTGTCCATGGCTATAGTTTCTAATGCTCTTGGTACGTGTCAAGACTTTCTATCTTACAAATTTAGTTTTCTTATAAATTACAATATTATTTGAAGTTTCTTAAGTATGAAGAATTGCAAAACACTTGATCCAGGTGACAGTTCAAGACAGTATTTTAGACAAAATACAGAAAACACTAGTATATCACTAATAGCTTAGAATTGGAAACCACAATAAATGTTGGAAAGCTCATAAAACAAACAAATTTTGGCATTCATAAATGAAAGTCTTCGAGGGATTTCGGCAAACTTTCAAGGCCAAAAAACACTTCAAAGGGCCTAAAAAATGCAAAATGCAAAACGCAAAATAGAAAAAATGTATTTTTGGACGCCCCTTAAAGAATGCCTTCATGGGCATTCAACAAACTTTCAATGCCAAAAAACACTCTGAAAGGCCTCAAAAATGCAAAATACAAAAACATAGGAAAATACCTTATAATAGAAAAAATGTATTTTTCATATTTTTATGAGTTTCCAGTCATGACAAAAACCTCTCAGCTTCTTGGGGAAATACTTCTCACATGAATTTTCAGATTCCAAACCAACACACTTCATTTTCTATTTTTAGACTGTTCTTTTACTGTTTAAAATAGATATAAAGGCATGGGCATCCAAATGTTAAAAATCAGAATATTGTAGCCTCGCATCTCTTCTCAGATATTGCTACCCTTCTTGTATACTACTCTTGGCTTCAATAAAGCTCATTTATATTGCAGCATATTTCTATTTGTTGTGTCTATTTCTTTGACTTGGTTCATTGCTTCTTTAACACTGCAAATTACTGTGTTGTCCACTAGAATCCCAATTATAATGCAAGTTAGTGGTATCAAAGCAGTTCGTTTTGTTCGTGCATGTGCCATTGAAAAGGTTCCAAATACAAGAAGAATAGTCTTGAGACAATGACCCTTCAAATTATCTTCCTAGTCAATTCAAATGATCTCAAATGGCAAGAGAGGGAGCAGGAGATACTTTCAAATAATTGCCTAAGGAAGCCCTCTAGAAACAATGGAGGGAGATGATGGCACCATTTGCCAACATTTTGTCGGGAGCTATGACGAACTCTACACCATCTACAAGCAAGCCTTTCGAGGACCCAACATCCTTTAAGGTGCAAGCCAATTTCAATATTCCTCTTTTTTAAGAAAAGATTGATTCAAATGAAGTAACCAAATAGCTCGACCAATTGGAATCATATTGTGTTGTAAATAATATTTTTGACAATGAAAAGATAACATTTGCACTCTTAGAAGCTGAAATCATAGTGGGAATCATATAGTCTTTGAGAAGAAGATGAAGGTGAGATATCTCTCAAGGCTGCCCTAGACAAAACATGAGACGATTTTGTAGAGGCCATTCGAGAAGAATACTACCTAGTAAATGATTATTATGACCCATACAAAAAACTACACCAACTACACTAAGCTGCCCAAGACAAAAAAGGGACGATTTTGCAGAGCCTATTTGAGAGTAATACTAACTGGGGAAGAATAATGATGACCAATACAAAAAGATGCAGTCACTGCACCAAGGCCGAGCACAGAATGTGCAAAGATTATACCAACGCTTTTCTTGCCCTATCAATAAAAGTTGGTATACATGATAGCTACGTTTCCAGTTCTTCCGAATTCAATAGCGTTGGGGTCTGGGTTCAAACGTAGTGCAGGTACGGGTTCGGTTCGTTGTCCCAATGCCCAGGGTTCGTCCCTGGACACCCAGGTACCACAAGGTTCTTCTCTAGTGCAGGTACGGGTTCGGTTCTTTGTCCCAATGCCCAGGGTTCGTCCCTGGACACCTAGGTACCACAGGGTTCTTGCCAGAAGAACCCTGTGGTACCTGGGTGTCCAGGGACGAACCCTGGGCATTGGACAGCGAACCCGCAGCATACAACGGTCAACAATAGTAAAAAATGCATTATTTTTATTTTTCACCAAAACCAATGCAATAAAATAATAAAAAACACATTCCTACACCCGAAAAGCCAAGTATAAACAAAAGCAAAAGCTAAAAAAAATACAAATGATAAAAACAAAGTGACAAGGAAAACCATTGTATGAACATTGATTTTCCACCAGTGCTATAGCCAACTCCACTGCAACCCACTAGCATTTGGGCCTTCGGCCACCCCTGGCACATCCGAATCGCGTGTAGGACTAGTCATCAAGTGCTCTATCAATGCTGGAAGAATAAAACTGACTTCACATACCAACATAATATTTATCATTTCTGTTTAATGATTATCATGACATTTGGCATTTAGTTAGTGTTTCCTATTTTTAGTATTTAGTTATTATTTTCATATTTTGTTTTTGATATCAATGTGCATATTGTATGGTTAATGACAATGTCACTAATTTCCTGCGTAATACACTGTAATTTCTATATTTATATATTTTTTGTACAGATGAACCCAAAACGAACCCAAGGAGAAAAAACCACCGTATCGGCGAACTCAGTCCTTCGAACCCAAAACGAACTTGTAACTTAGTGTGACAGTAAGCGACAACGGCTTCTCAAATATATTGTAGTGGTTTGGGGATTTACATCCAAGAAGACATGGAGTTTACAAACATCAAAACATTAGGAGAGTCCTATCCACAGGTAGTCAAGATCAAAGAAAATTAGTGTGTTGCCCCTCAGATCGCACCTAAAGAATAAAATTGGGGATGAACCACACAAAAAATTGACAATAGGGTCAGTTTCAAACATTGTCCTTCACTAACCAATATATATAGGTCAAACATGTTTTCCAAAAGTATAATTTGTTATAGGGAAAAATTCAAAAGTATACCTTTTTTATTTTATTTTAAACATGTTCATACAAGCATGCTTAGGGGAAGCAGAGAGATTGAAGAAACATGTACAAAACGAAAGGCCATCATGTATACATACTAAGAAGAATGTGAAGGAAAATGATATAAAATATACATTTATGCTTAGAGGAAACATAGAGATTTGAGAGACAAGTAGAAAAGAAATAACATTGTGCATACCTAATAAGAAGCATGTGAAGGGAAATGAAATAAAATATTCATTTCCATCCACTAAGACTAGAGGGTTTTCTTCCTTTACTTTGAATCCACAAAAAGGTTTTCGTCCTCTGATGTTGAAAGCTGAAGCAAACTGCTCAAAACATCACAAGTTGAAAAGATGAATGGCAAAATAGAATACTTTCCAAATGAGCTCAATGCCCTTTTTTTATAGATACTTTTAGGAAAATAAAATATTATTTTATATTTTCTCCTTTTCCCCAAAGTATAATTCAAAGTGACTTAGGATCCTTTTAAAAAAATAGCACTTTGTACACCATACCTAGCGTCAATAAAATCACTTTAGGCCCTCTTTTAAAAACACTTTATTGAACCTAAACTTTTAATAATAAAGTAATATTAAGTTGTCACTTTTTTAATAAAATAAAAAGTAAATCACTTAGACAACTTAAAATATTAACTCTATTATTTTTCATTTTATTTAAAAAAGTGGACATGACAGTCTGCCCCTCCCAAAGATTGCTTGTCCTCAAGCAATCCTTGAACCATTCTGCAAATACCAGGATCACAAACCAATCTTTTTGTCTCTTCTAGTTCTCCTTGTATGATAGTTAGCTTCTACTGCACTTCTCTAATATAATGGGGGATTGGAAGCCCTGTACCCTATGATACTTCTCCAACAATCTCCATGAGCGAGCCCATGATAGTTGAATCATGAATCAGTTGTGATCTATAGAGACTACTATAAAATGTGACATCCTCCATTATGTTTGTGGTGATTAATGTTGAAGTTGTGATAGTGATACCTCAAGGTTCCGCCTCTCTCCTTGAACTATAACCATAGCATGCTCAAAATTATGTTTATCGCTTCTAGATTGCTATCATAATACTTACATTGTGTTCCAAATATTCTTACCATGACACCCCTAGCTGTACCTCTTGGCAAATAGCATGGATCAGATTGTATGTGGGTTGTAAAATGATTGTAACAACATAAGTTGCTCAAACTCTCTATAAACAACAATGTGCAGGCTGGAATATTGAGAACACCAGATATAAGGTTGGAAACCGCATTCATGTTGGCGCCTGGTTCATGTTTCTTGCAACCAACACTTATCCCTATCATGTAAAGCTGGTGACTTCCAACAAGCCACATTTTGCTAATATCTCATTGGGTGGCCACCTCAGGAGTGTGATATTGAGTATATCCAAAACAAACCAAACTTTATCATAATGAAGTATCTTACCTAATGATAGACCCTCAGTTGTCTCTATGCATGACCTAATTTGGATTTGAGCAAAGGGATCTATGTGCCCTTTATTGCAAGTTGTATGCTTCACTCTATTACCCTTTTTAAATACTTTCCATGATGACAAGAATCTTGAAATGACATAGTAAGAAACAACAAATCTAAAATATTATCATACCTTAGGCTGCAATCAAAATGTTCACATTTTTGTCGAATTAGAATTTGTTGAGATATCCTCAACATCTCCATCCTTCTGACTAAGAATTTATGAGTTAGATTGATCAATAAATTCTCCTCAAAAGCATATTGATCCACAATACTACTCTGAAATTCAATCACATACAGTAATAACTCACCATTTGGAAGATCAATGGATAGTTCATGCTTTAGCGCATCTTCCTCCATCTTGTGCTTTTCGCATCCAACAAGTAATACCCTTTTCGTCTTGACTTCATCACTATTTTGTTGACCCATGCAATCATTGGAAGTCGAAAAAATATCTTCCACTATCAAAGAATCTTTACCTTTAACCTGCATGTTGGTTCCTTCCTGTTCTTGCTCAATGATGTCTTGCAGCTCTAAATTTGATTGTTCTTCATGCATCTTGATCAATTCCTCTTTGCTCATCATAATGGGAGAATTCTTTTCCTTAATTTTTTGTAGGTATTGTTTTGCTTGTGGCTATCAACTTAGCTTCCTTAGCTCTTCTTAGCCACTCACCACGCCTTTTATGGGTCCTCATTACATCCTGTATTTGTGTGCATGTGATTGGTTTCTTTTCAACCACATTCTCCAGTTCCTTTTTAGATAAGATCTCCTTACCTATGACTTGCATGCTGAATTCTTTTTGCTCCTCTTAGAATTTTTAGGCTCGGATTTTGACTTTTCCATCTTTATTTCTATCCATGCCTTTAGATCCTTTTGATATTTTTGCATAGCTTGCGACATTTCTAAAATGGATTCTTGCACTGTCCTCGTGATTCACGTGCTAGCAAAATCAAGCTATGATACCACTGAAATATCCCTAAACACAGATTTTAAATAATTTTGGTTTTAAATAATTTTGGAATTACCGGAATCCCTTACAATAACCCTTACAATACAACATAGAATTCTGAATTTTTATTAAAAACCCTTCCAACAGAAAATCAAATGGCTATATTTTACTGATAAAACCCTTGAAAATTTTTGAGTTTTAGTAAATAATTTCAGACATGAATAAATACTGTAAATAGTAATTTCTGTGGAATTTTAGATAAGTATCAAAAAATTTATTTATTTTCCCAACTAAAAAAATCAAAAATTACAACAGACTGTGCTACCATAATACTGGCATAAAAGCAACCCAAATGATGGTGCCACCCTTCCAATGTGTGACTTTAGCCCTGAAGATTGTCATGTCCCCCTTTTGGACATAGAACAGGAAAAGACCCTTAGCCTTGTTTCTTGGTGTTTCCTTTAAGCTAGGGGAAACGGGATTAAAAACGGAAGCACTAATCCCCTCCTAAAACAGTAAAAAGGTACTTTTCACTTAAGCACTCTAATTTTGCATTGAGGGCCCAGTTTTGGGCTATGGAGCTTGCATAGCCCTTAAGTGAAATTAAAAGAAAAATAACCTTATGATATATTCCATTTTCCCTCCAAGTGGAGTGCCCCACTTGGGGAGGGGTATTTAAGGAGAAGTGGAATCATTTGAAAGGGCATGAAATTATGATATTTGAAATTCAAGGTCTAAGCACGAAAAGCTTAATCTAAGGCTTGAAGACGGAAACCTTCAAGGCTAAAGAGGTATCAGGGACAAAACCCTCTAATCCTTATAGTGAGAAGCTTCATTTCAATGGCTGCAATTGTGCATTATATTCAGAAAATACAGAATTTGGCCCTCTCCTAGGGTGGCGACTTGCTTGCAAAGGTGGACGACTAGGCCAGAGAGGAAGAAAACTTGATTGGGAAGCCATTTGACTAAGGTTTGAGGCCTTTTGAGGGAGGTGAATTACTTGGGAGTGTTGAAGACCCCTACCACTAGGGCTGCACTATGTTTGGATGGTTGAAGGCCCCCTTTTTAGGGTTGCATTGATGTCATAAGCAATTAATTAATTAATTGCAACTGGACGACTTGCTTTGAAGGCCCAACTAAGAGTTTGGTGGGCTAATTTTGACCTGGAATACTTGTAATTTTCTATAATTATTTGGATAATTATTCATATTTTTAAATATCATTTCCAGCACTTGTGTGGAAGGAAAATCACCAAAAACAGGTATTCTGTATTGCTGTAATTTTTCCTACATATTGGCACCTTGATAGCTGCATTTGTTGGGTGATTTTATCCCCTAATATTTGTTGCAACACTTGGTAAATTTCTGTGAAGGTTGGCATAATTAATTGCAAATTTTTTGTAAGGGTTTCATTGAGATTTTGGATTGAAAAGGCACTCGTTAAATTCTGAGAATTTCCAACATATTGGCGCCTAGGGTTTGAGGTTGGTATGTTCATATGGTGCCCTAATTTTTATTGGAATATTTACTAAACTGCTGCTAGGGTTTGAGAATATTTTATTACAACATTGGTGTGATTTTTGGAGAACTAAGGTTTGCTATAAAAATTAGAAAAACATATTGGTGGCTAGGGTTTCATGCTAAAAATCAGAATCTATGGTTTGCCCCAATTTGGGGACATTACAGTGGTATCAGAGTTTAGATCTTCCCAGCTTGTGGGTTAGATCAAAATTTTAATGTGGCATGATGGAAGTTGGGAAAGAGAAGCTCTACAGAGCTAGGAGGAAGCTAGAGCCTCTGTGTCAACCAATAGGTGATCTAATCAGCATCTTGGAGGAAGTAAAAAATGGGTTATCCAAGGTAAATCAGTCACAGTATGTGACAATAGAATGGGCGATGTAGCCCGTCGGGATTTGCTTGGTCCAGCGCCAACTCTTGAGACACCCGGACAAAAAGGTAAAGTTTTTGGTTACCAATTGTATTAGTGAAATTACAAGAATGACAACTCCCAAGGTTCCTTACAACAACAAAACCATAAGGGAGATATTTCAGCTGATTGTGGAGAGTTTCCAATGTCTAGAGGACAGCAAAGGACCTTCTTTTGCTAGGAGGGTTACAATTCTAGAAACTATGACAAAAATCAGGTCAAGTGTTTTGATGTTGGATTTGGAATGTGATGATCTTATTACTAAAATGTTTCAACTTTTCCTTACAACTATCAATGAGAATCATGCAAAAAATGTTGTAACGTCTATGCTAACAATTATGACTTTCACTCTAAATGAAAGTGATGATATTTCCCAGCAATTATTGCCTCTCTTATTGGTTAATGTGAGGCAAGAACAAAAAATTTCTCCAGTTGCACATGGGCTGATTGAAAGGGTTGTTAAAAATTGTGAAGAAAGGTTGAGGCCTTACTTGACAGTAGAGCAAAAAGAAGAAACTTTGGGACAGCCTAGTGCTGTAATTTCTTAGTCCCAAAAATCAGACATTTTGGAAGAGCAAAGAGAGATTTCCCAATAGGATTGTGGGTAGCAAAGAGAGCTGCAAATGATGGACAATAATGTAATAGAGCCAAGCACTTGGGGACAGCCTAGCGTTGTGATTTTTTAGTCTCAAAAAGAAAGGTTTGAAGTTGTTAAGGAACCCGAAATTGAGAAAGAACACAAACTCTATCAAGAAGAAATATTTCAAAATAACTCTATGGAAAGGTATGTTTTAAAAAAGAATGTTGGTTTTTGCATTGATTCTAACAATAGTTCATTTTAATTTAATGACTCTAGATTTCTTGAGGGAAATTGGAGGAAACAATTGTTAGTAACAAATGAGAGGGAAGTGCAAGTCCTAACAAGGTTGCATAACACAAAAAGGTTTCTTAAAAGATTAATGCAAAATGTGAAGAGGGAACACTTGGAGAAAACTGTCACTATTGTGAATTTACATACAGTTAGGAATGCAACGGAGACAACAAAATCAGGTTATCTTCATTTAGTTAAAGACAAGGATGTGGCCATCAAATTTGCAAATGATGCCTTATATGCATCTAAGGCAATGAAGATCAAGGTTGATGAGCTCACCCTTGAGCTTGAATCAACCAAGAACTTTTTAGAAAATAGCCAAAGGGCACTTCTAGAGACTGAAAATCAGATTGACGTTGTAGAGCAATTCAGGGAACAAGATAATGAAACAAGGGCAAAGGAAATCAATCAAGGACTTGATGAGCTTGTTAGACTTCAAGAATATTTTGATTTAGAATGTTTTCCAGAAAAATCAAAAGTTGTCAGTGTCAAATTAGATCAACAAGAAGGTTGGTTTGAACAAAAGGATGGTAATAACTTTCAATATTTTTATAATCCACTTTTTGAGATGGACGTTGAGATGTTTGTAGTTCAGATTTTATAGTGGGCAATAATAATAGAAGGGTGCAGCAGAAGCCATCAATATCACCAGAAGATTCAAGGCTTGGGAGTTGCAAATTTCCCAGATTGATGTGGGATCCAGGTGAAATTTTCAGACATTGGGAAGAGGCAGAAAATTCTGAGTTGGGACAGCCATTACAACATGTGGGGATTCACTCCACTCCAGCTTTGGTAAATGATGAAAAATCTGGAAATTTGTGGACAACAAGGGGAGTGAATAAGGCTGAAAATTCTAAGTTGGGGCAGCTACTACAACATGTGGGAATCCATCCCCCACCGTTTTGGTAAGCATAATAAGTTCTGGGAATTGTTGGTTGGGACAGCGGTTTCATTTGGTAAAAACTCAGCTTGTTTCATGTATAGAAAATGTTGAAAATTTAGTGAAGACTCGGCTCAAATCAAGTATAGAAAATTTTGAATTTTTTGTATGAACTCAGCTCATTCTATGTACATAAAATTCTGGGTTTGTTGGGAAAACTCAACCTACCTCATGCACAAGTAATTCTAGAAATTTCTTAGTGGGGCAGCCACTTTCAAGGACGGAAACTCAGCCCATTTGTAGCATGGTAAGTATCCTTGATTTTGCAAATTCTGTAATAGGGCAGCAGTACATAAACAAAAGGATTCACTCCTTTTTGACGAAGTATGCTTTGGGGAAGGGAATTGTTAGTAATTTGGCTTGTCAAGGCCAAATTACTACCCCTACTATTCGAAACTTTCCCCAGAACGGTCTAGTCCCCTATTCAGCTGGTCAAACTATAGTCTAAAAGCATGAGCAAAGGAAAATGTGGACAGTCAAGTATCAAATACAGTCATGATGAGGATCTACAGCAAACATCTCACAATCAAGTAAGAAGGGTCTTTATCAAGATTTAGTGACAAGTGCTTGTGATAAAGAGGAGAATACAGGCATGAAGATGAATTTTAAGGTGACAGTGAGGTTTTTCATATACTTCATGTTTACAAATGGACTGATCAAGCAATTATATAGAAGAACGAAGATCAAATCTTTTTTAGAGCCTTGGTTGGGGTCATTAACGAGCTACAGTCCATTCAAGAACAAGACACCTACAACAGGTTTGAAAAAAGCGTCTCCTTCAAAGCGTCACATATAGTTTTAACATTAGCCTACGGGCTTGTAAGTCGACTCACGATGAAAGCAAGACCAAGCAGAATACAGGTTTTTATTTTTTCGGACCTTTTTAATCAGTTGTTTCTCCCAAGTGGACTCTTTCCATAGTACTTTCCTCCTCAAGAGTTGTCTTCTCATATTTCTTTCATGCTAAATGAGGAAGCAATTTCCTCGAACTTTTTGTCCGAGGGAAAAAGTTTGGGGAAAAGCAAACAGCTTCCAAAGTACTTTGCAATAAGTCCGAGGGAATTACAAAGGGCAGAGAAAGGAGCAGTTTGTGATTTTCGAAGGGTACCTGCCCTTCGGTAAGGACCATTCCAAAAATCCCGAAGGGTATGTACGCTTCGGGAAAGCTCAAAGGCACAATTTTAAGAGACGCAGAAACCATTTCTAGAAAGCCCAAAGGGCACTTTACAAAGTGAAGGGCTTTTTCAAATGCCAAGGTCCATTACAGAGATCACGAATGGTATCTGCCCTTCGAGAAGGTTCCAAACAGAAAATCCGGAGGGTCACTTTGAGAGGCCAAACTGACTTTCCAAGTTTTCCGAAAGGCAGAAAGGACAAGTTTGAAAAAAATCCAGTGGCTTCTTTTCAAATGAATGTTTTATTTTTTCCAAAGGGTATGTACCCTTCGGAAAAGTACACTTTCAAAAAATCAAAGGGTCATTGACAAGAATCCCAAGGGGCACCAGCCCTTCGATAAGGCTCACTCCAAGATTGGAAGGGACGTTTGCAAGAAACTCGAGGGGCATATGCCCTTCAAGAAGGTACATTTACAAGATTCCCGAAGGATATGTACCCTTCGGGAAAGTTACTCTACAATGCTATCGAAGGAACAAGCCAAAAGGAACAATTCCTTCAGACTTTTTGTCCGAAGGAACAAGGAAAAGACGCAAAGGAAGACTCGGTCAAAAAATCTGAAGGAATTCCTTCGGATTTTTTGTCCGAGTCTTCCTTTGCGTCTTTTCCTTCGGATTTTTTGTCCGAGTCTTCCTTTGCGTCTTTTCCTTGTTCCCTTCGGATTTTTTGTCCGAGTCTTCCTTTGCGTCTTTTCCTTGTTCCTTCGGACAAAAAGTCTGAAGGAATTGTTCCTTCCGGCTTGTTCCTTCGATATTTTTTGTCCGAAGGAAAAGACGCAACAAAAAATTTGAAGGAATTCCTTTGGAAAAGGAAAGGACATAAGTGCAAGAAAGAGTCTTAGACACGGGAAAGTGGAAAGAGCAAAATCCGAAAGGATTTTTTGTCCGAAGGAAAAGACGCAACAAAAAATCTGAAGGAATTCCTTTGGAAAAGGAAAGGACATAAGTGCAAGAAAGTGTCTTAGATACGAGAAAGTGGAAAGAGCAAAATCCGAGAGACAAAACTCCGAGCAAACGACAGTAAGGTCTAAAGAAATGAACAAATCAAGGGAAATAATCACAAGAAAAGTCCACAAGAAGATCACCAAGGGAATAGACACGGAAAGTCATGGACTTTTTGTCCAAGTAAATCAAGGAGCAAATAGAGCCGGAAAAGCCACAAATAGATAAGGCCAAGGGAAATGCATGCACAAAACCAAGGAGCCGAGAACAGAATGTCAAAAAATAGTAAACAATTCAGTCTAAATATATCTCCCACTTATCAAGATCCTTATCCATGCAAGCACGTGCTATTTTTAGTGGACTGGTCAAAGCTTTTGTTGATTGTTTGACCGAAATCATGCTTCTTTTTGGTTTTTTATGCAATCCAAAGCTTTCAACGTTTCAAGCAATTCTAATGGAGTTCTAGATGTGGCGTAGATTTTCATGCAAGTGGAGTTCATTGGTGGTTGACTGGTCCTAAGTTGGAGTTGATTGGACAAGCTTGTTACACATCTTTCTTGTTTTTCATGCAAACGGGAATATCTCTTCCTTCAGCTCAGCTTTCAAACAAATCAAATGGACTTCCTTATTTAGAGATTTGGCGTAGTTTTCCATGCAAATGAGAACTTTGACTTTCAATGGGCCCACCATCCACACTTCTTCGCCACCTTGGATTCATGCATGTTTGAAGATTTTTTAAAGGTGTATTGTTTATTTTAAGATTAATCTTTCAAACTTGGCTCTATCACTCTTTTTCTACGCCAAAGTTTGGAGATGCATGCAGATTTTGTAAAGGAAAGATTCTATTGAATATTCTAAAATATTGTAAAAGGGGTTAAGTCTTGAGTTAATTAACCAAGACTAACCTTTTTTCTTTTTCAGAAACTGCACATAGGCTATTTTAATTTTTGGAAAAGTCTATTTATGAGCTTAATCAAGCCATTGAAAAGGAGGCCTGAAGTTTGAAAGAAGAAATTGTAAGCTGGCCCAGTCATCAATAAAGAAGTTTTTATTCTGAATTTGAATTTTGACAGAAGATAGTGTGTAATTTGATTCTGCATCAGCGTATAAGTGAGATTTATCTCCTTTTGCAGGTCCCTTCCTTACCTATCTCTCCCTTTCTCATGCCTTTTGCAGGTCATTTGAAGAGGTTTCTAACCCTTCATCTAAAATATTTATGCTTAAGGACAGAATTATAGATTTCATTTGATTATATGTGTGCATTGATTTCAGTAACTTCAGAGGGTTTTGACAATTCAGGTGTATCACCCCCTTTTAATTATATTTCTCTTTTCAATTTCCTTCTCCCTTTTCACCCCAAAAATCACAAAAATCACAATAGTTGAATTTATTGAAAAATCTAAAGGGAACCAACCCTCTCTGGAGGTTTTTCTCATCAAAGAGTCACCCACGCTCAGAGAAGTTCCAATTGTATTAGCGGGAGTGAGGGTGTGCTTTGCACATCTTCAAGCAGGGTGCACTCCAAAGTGATAACAAGAATTTCGAATTCCGAAGTAAAAGATTGTGTGGACGTCACAAACCCTCTCCATTTTGTAAAGAGGGAAGGGCAAGCTAAGGGCAGCTCCAAGGATGAAATAATCCTACATTTGTTATGCACAAACATGCCACATTGGAGGTATGATTGGAATGGGCAGCATGAGGGTGAACAATTGATAAGATTGATACTTCTTTGGGCACCATGGCAAGGCTGCCAACTCTATGAATATGCTCACATGGGAATTCGAAAGGTGGGCACTCAAGGGAATCATAGAAAAGGTATGATTTCAATTTTGTTCCAGTTTGTTTGTTTCAGAAAAAATTGTGAACCTTATCATAGGCTTGAAGGGAGAGCCTTACGGATCATTGGAAGTCATAATGGGTGCTTTTGTACTACCCTAAAGGAGCACTACTCAGAAATGTGGGGGAGTCTTGTCTGAAAATGGAGATTCCGACAAATAGGAATGGAGAATTCCACCAAAGTAGGAGAATGGCACCTCTCTAAGATGCATGTATAATTAAGAATAGCCAAGGGTACCATGGAGGGAAACAACTGTACCTCCTTTTACCATGCTGCCCACAATAGTATCAACTCAATTGGTATGAGCTTGAAGGTTATCAAGTCCATGTGGAAGGTATGTTGCAAACAAAAACTTCACAAGGGTCAGTTTTTGTTAAAAAATTTCATGATTATGGATGATAAGAAGGCTATTAGGCATGATTACATCCCACTAACCACCAGAGACATGACAGTAAATTTAACCTCTTTTGCCAAATTTAAAGACCACATGTTGATGGAGAAGGAGCGGATTGCAGCTATGTTGAGGGAGCTTCCAGCAGCCCAAGAAATATGTAAAATTCTGAGCAAGGAAGCAAGTTTAAAGTGTGTTGGCAGCTATCCCATGATTGGTAATGTGGATCAAAGCAAAGTTAGCCCCTTGTTGAGGAGAGAGATAGCAATACATTGCTGTCACAACACTTCCAGCACGTATCAACATCAGTCTTTTCACGGGTACAGCAGCGAAGGGCTTCAAAACAAGGCTTTATTTCCATGGGAAGTGGCTAGAGATGAGTCTTATGTGAAGCTAAGTGATGGAGCAGCCCCCTGGATGTTGCAATTGCTTAAGGACAAGCAATTTTGGGCGGGGAGCATTGTCGTGTCCCTTTTTTGGACATAGAACAGGAAAAGACCCTTAGCCTTGTTTCTTGGTGTTTCCTTTAAGCTAAGGGAAAAAGGGACTAAAAAGGGAAACGCTAATCCCCTCCTCAAATGGTAAAAAGGTACTTTTCACTTGAGCATTATAATTTTGCTTTGAGGAGGGCCCAATTTTGTGCTATAGAGCTCACATAGCCTTTAAGTGAAATTAAAATAAGAATAACCTTATGATATATTCTATTTTCCCTCCAAGTGGAGCGCCCCACTTTGGGAGACGGGTATTTAAGGAGAAGTGGAATCATTTGAAAGGGAATGGAATTATGATATTTGAAATTCAAGGTCTAAGCACAAAAAACTTAATCTAAGGCTTGAAGACGAAAACCTTCAAAGCTAAAGAGGTATTAGGGACAAAACGTTTTAATCCTCATAATGGCCAACTTTATTTCAGGGGCTGCAATTGTGCATTATATTCAGAAAATACAGAGTTTGGCCCTCTTTTAGGGTGGCGACTTGCTTGTAAAGGTGGACGACTAGGCCAGAGAAGATGGCGACTTGATTGAGAAGCCATTTGACTAGGGTTTGAGGCCTTTCAAGGGAGGTGAATTGCTTGGAAGTGTTGAAGACCCCTACCACTAGGGTTGTGCTACATTTAGATGCTTGAAGGCCCCATTTTTAGGGTTGCATTGATGTCATAAGCAATTAATTAATTGCAATTGGGCGACTTGCTTTGAAGGCCTAACTAAGGGTTTGGTGGGCTAATTTTGGCCTATAATATTTGTAATTTTTTATAATTATTTGGATAATTATTCATATTTTTAATTATCATTTCCAGCACTTGTGTGGAAGGAAAATTGCCAAAAATAGGTATTCGGTATTGTTGTATTTTTTCCTATGTATTGGCACCTTGATAGCTGCATTTGTTGGGTGATTTTATGCCTGCAACATTTTTGTAAGGGTTTTGTTGAGATTTTGGATTGGGAAGGCACTATTTAAATTCTGATAATTTCCAACATATTGTGTAATGTCCCCAAATGAGATGATTTCATGCAAAAGGGGTTTTCCCCTAAATCCCAAAATTCTAAAAATGAAATCAACAAACCCTAGTTTGCATAACAAGCTCAAAAACCCTTGTCAATCCCTAAAAACCCTAGATGCCACAACAGTAGGGTTTTGTAAATGATTTTCAACCAATAACTTGTCTCAAAATTAATTGAATACTTGTAGATAAATCAAATAATTAAATGCACGAAACAAGTACCTTTTTGCCAAACTATTGAAACTCAAATGCCCCTTTATGATAACTGAAAAATCTGATTTAATTCCAAAAAAACAGCGGTTGTTCTGAATATTTTTTCGCTTCAAACCCTTGCCAAAAATCTGCCCTCAACAAATTTTATTTCCTACGAATAGCTGAAAACTTCAAATATTCATAACTCCCTCATTATTTGGAATTATGATCCAAACAAGAGCTCAAACGGATCATAAAAATAATGACTATCAAATAGAAATAATTTCATAATTTTTCTTCCATGGAAAGGTCATCAAAAGTTGCTCCAAAATTCTGAAAACCCTAGTTTCTTATAAAAAATAATTAAATAATAATCTGAAAATTATTATTTAATTTCTTATCAATTTAGGGCTTCAAACCTTCCACAAAACTCTTCCAAAACCTCACGCCAACACACAGAAAATTAGCAAATAAAATGAAAATATTCAATTTGCATAAAATGGATCAAAAGAGGCCTTTAAACCCTCAATCCAAGCCTCCAAAGTAGTTTGCTCCACTTGCATAAATAGGACAAATATTAAGCAAGGTCAATCATACAAAAAAATAAACCTCAAACCCTCACGAAAACTTCACAAAAAATCTTCAAAGTAAATCACCCCACTTCTAGCGCGTGAACAAGATCTCCTTAACAAAGGTGGTGTCAAAAGACACATTTTTTAGATTAATCAATCACCAAAACAACGAACTTTTATTGAGCATACATCCCAATAGTTTCTTCATTATCAAAATTCAACATATCTTTAATTGTTATCTTCACCTTATATTTTTACCTTCCAAAAAGGGGCGAACCACTTTGAGGTAAAATACCTCATAAGCCTCACCTGCCCTTTTTAAAATATTTTTTCATTCCTTTACTTTAGCTCCCAAGCTGACATTCCTTTTAAATTCATTTTAGGCCTTTTTGAATTAAATAAATAACTTGCCTTAATAAATTAGTAATTAAAATTACTTTTTGGCAAATTAAATAATTAAGTCCTTAAATAATTAATTAAATTGCTCTAATAATAAAAGTGATGAAAATGACTTTTCAAACAATTTATTAATTATAAAACCCCTTAGAATAATCATTAAAATTACCTTAATTTTCCAAATGGTTAAAACCACTTTTTTGGTAATTCGAATAATTATCCAAGATAGTTCTATTTTAATAATTAATTAATTGCCTTATATTTTTGAATGATTAAAATCACTTTTTGAGCAATTTTATTAATTATTAAAATTATATGAAAAGGGGACGTCACATATTGGTGCCTAGGATTTGAGGTTGGTATGTTCATTTGGTGCGCTAATTTTCATTGGAATATTTATTAAACTGCTGCTAGGGTTTTAGAATATTTTATTACAGCATTGGTGTGATTTTTGAAAAATTAGGATTTGATGCAAAAATCAAAAAAAAAAATTGTTGGCTAGGGTTTGATGCTAAAACTCAGAAACCAAGGTTTGCCCCAATTTAAGGACTTTATAGGGATGGTGACGTCAACCCTTGAGATGATTTTCCAATTGCATCAAATGATGCCCTAATTGTTGTAGATGATGCCCTCACTGATATGGTTGACTCGAAAATATCCAATGCTTCCCTGGTTGTGCTGAAAATACAAAACTTTGATGATTGATGCCCAATTCCAGCCCCTAAATGGAACCTCCACAGGACGCTGGAGGGTTTTCGTCCTCTACCCTAAATCCACCTAAGGGTTTTCGTCCTTTGATGTTGAAAGCTAAAGCAAACTACTCAAAACTTCACAAGTTGAAAAGATGAATGGCAAAATATAATATTTTTCAAATGAGCCCAATGCCCTTCTTTTATAGATACTTTTAGAAAAATAAAATATTATTTTCTATTTTCTCCTTTTCCCCAAAATATAATTTAAAGTGACTGAGGTAGCTTTTAAATAAATATCACTTTGTACCCCATGCCTAGCATCACTTAATAACATCACTTTAGGCCCTCTTTTAAAAACACTTTATAGGACCTAAACCTTTGATAATAAAGTAATATTAAGTTGTCACTTTTTTCATAATATATAAAAGTAAATCACTTAAACAACTTAAAATATTAACTTTATTATTTTTTACTTTATTTGAAAAAGGGGACATGACATCCTGCTAAACAAAAGAACTTAGCTCTATAAGCATTTTGATAATATTGTGCATTAAACCTCAATTGATAACTTCCCTTATTCTTTCACAACATACAAGTTCAAGAAGAGCAACCAGCAACATACCCTTTATTTTTGAAACATGGATTATATAGTCCTTCCACAAGTTTAGTTCAAGTTCATTTACTAGGGTTTTGTGAGAATTGGTTACATAGGTTTTGTGCATGTACATCAAAATATCTCAAATCATCTGCAACACTTTGCTACATTCCACCCATTTTTTGTTTAACTCTTCCTAAAACAAACTCCCCTATGCTCCTTCAATTGTTTTAGCTATTGCCTTTAAATGAATTGTAATGAGAGGTCTTTATTTTGGCTATCCTAATACTGATTTATCTTTTTTATGGTCCATACATTGTAACATTTGCACTATGTACTTGTTCTAAGACTAATCTAGGTTGGACAATTGAATATCATGACATTTGGCATTGAAAAATCAATATGTTTTGTGGTTATTTAACTTATTTGTTTACTCTATGCATAATATGTGCTTAATTTTGCTTATATGGCTAAAATTTTAATATTTTCTATATATTTATGTATGGCCATATTCGAAAACGCATCCAGGCCCAAAAAAATCATTGTATCCGCATATCCAAGTCACATATCTGTATCCTTACTAGTACAAAGATCGGCTACTTAAGTTAAAATTAAACAAAGCTTAGAGCTGAAAACATCAAAAGAGTGAGAATCCAAGGAGGGGTCTGGTGAAGAAAAAAGTGTTACTCAAACTTCACAAATGGATCAGGATGGCCAACACAAGAGACCAAAGAGGTAACACACCACACTAGAAGTTATTCAGGAAGGTGAATTTTCAAATTCATTAGAAGGTTAATCTACAAGATCAGAAAGGCAAATGGTGCAAAGTGATGTGCAGGTAAATTTTGTACTTACTGTTGTTTTGCAGGTAGTTAACTCTTACACACTTACAGAGGCCAAAGACAAACCTGAGTGCAAGTCTTCCAGAAATACCGGTGTAGGTGGTAGGGGCATGCAAATAAGACACAATAGTGGCATATGCGATGTATGTCGGGAATGCTTCAAAGGTGGAGAGTATTAAGCATCGGTGATGTAGGAGATTGACACAAGAATATCCCTTAAGGGATATACCATGTTGTTTAGTCTTGGACATATATTTTAGTTTTTTTTGGAATTGATCAATCTAACCACAAATAGGAGAAACATGAAGCATTCAAGACAAAGACAACAATCAACGAGAATCCAGTGAACTCACTATTTGGCACCACTTCCCATGTTACTCGGTGAAGATGTGTAGCGAGAGGTAGATGCACGCATAGACCAATTGGGAGATGAGCTTTAGAAGCTACAATGGCTAAGTGAATCATGACAATTCAAGGCAAAGTTGGAGGATAAATGTGCAGAACTCAGAGAACTATTTGAGAGCTTCCAAGACAAAGCAATAATAGAGATCATTGCATAGAGGAATTATAAGAAGCATGCTACAAAATGGAAGAGTTTGTTAGAAGAATCCATGGAAACAAAGGACTTGGAATGAATGAAGGTCTTGATAAGAAAATGAAAGAGTTAAAGGTGTTGATGACTATAGTATGAGTTTAGTGGAAAGCATTCACGGGCGAATTGAAGGAAAAAGTAGCTGAAACACTACAGAAGACAATTATAGGGGTGCCACAAACTTGAAGATGAAACCTTATCTAAGGACAAACAAGAATTTTGGTATGGGGAAATGCTGACTTCAGGAAAAGGCACCAAGTCCTTTCTCACACAAAGGTCCAAGCGGCACAAGCCACACAAGTGAGATGTACAAGACATATGCTTAGTTGTGTGCACAAAAGGACCCAAGCACAAGCTCTGTGCATGAAGAGTGCAAGTCTAAGACTTGTGGGTTGCGGCTATATGGGTGAGGATGAATCTATATGGTCAAAGGTTGTGAATCAACGGTACACAGGTAGACATGTGTACTCAGCCAATGCATGGTTGTGGATTATACGGGTTGAGGCAAGCAAGGAAGCACATGGAGGAAGGTTTTGGACACTTGGAATGTGTGACAGCTCAATGCCAACTAGACATTCCCAGGGCATCCATATGGAATCAAAGAATATTCTCTTGCCAACCAGCAAGGCTAAGGAGTTCCAAGAATCCTATAAAAAACCCCAATGGGTTCCTCATTTGGTAATCAGTTGCAAGGGGCAAGGTTGGAGAATTTAGAGTAACTATGGAAGTTCACGAGGCTTCGCACAATTTTTAGCGAAAAAGTGAATCTATCTTTGTATTTGTCGCATTTGTATAGTATATTGTGTAATGCACAAGGGAAACATGATTTTAATTGTGCTTCGACTAATATAAGAATAGTGTGGTTTTGTGCATCTTGTACATTGTATAAGTTGTGTTATTATGGTTGTTAGAGTAAGATGTTTGTGTAAATTGAGTAAAAGTAAAGACTAAATGTTTCCATAAGAATGCAGAGTTAGAGTTTGGTTTAGTCGTTGTATTTAGCAATCTTCATTGTCGCACTACTTTCATATCACAAGGATCCCAGTGATCTCCCACTTGTGCTTTGGGTGGGACCTCTATTCACTAGTGCATAGTTGACAATGCCAATGCAAGTGATGCATTGTTCATCTTGTTGTCAGTAAGGGTTGAGTCTTGGCGCAAGGACTCCTTGAGCTCTTCTCCTTCTGTGTGAGAAGGTAAAGTTTTATGACAACAAGCTCAAGCATCTATGGAGCTACAAAACCAACAAGTAGCCATTTCTTTAGGCTTTGTTGTTGATTGACCAAGATTATAAAACTAGCTAACTAATTATAATTACCTTATTGCTTAATTATTCTAAGACCCTCCCTTAGTGACTAAACCAAATACAATTAAAATGATTTAGTCGTTACTACAATAATATGATTAAGTTCGGAAATGAACTTAATAAAAGTGTAATCTTGTTGCCAACGTAGAAAATGTCATCAAACGTCCTTATGGATGCCAATCCATCTTACCAAAGTCCATGAGTAATTAGCCGTTACAACCCTTTGCGCACTACTTTATAAACTCGTCCATTCTCCAAAGGTGCTTACGTACTTCTACAACAAGTCAATTTTCGCTACGAATTCTTCTACTTCACTCCTCCAAAGCTCGCTTGCCTTAGCAAGTTTCTTTTTTCAAATCTCTTCTTCACTTGTTCCTTTTGTTGGGCCTTCTTCTAGAAAATGCTTCATAGTTAATTCTAGCTTCTCAATCGGCTCATGTCCTTCTATGTCTGCCTCCATCCGTTCTTGGGGTCTTTAGTGCTTTATCTCCCAAACTACTTCTGTAATTTTCCTTCTCATAGTGAGAAGTCCTACATTTGCTTCTTTTGTCGAAATATCCTTCTTAGTGCACTCCATCCATCATTGAGATTCTCTCTTATCCAGCTCTATGCACCTTGTTGATAGTTCAAGTGCTTCCTTTATTGCCATGAACGTGAGTTGTCCTCTAGTCATTTCCCTAGGATCTCCCACCCACATTTCCCTAACACCATCCCTTCTTTTCACTACATCTCCCTTTAGGTTTTGCATTGGCTATGTTTCCACCAGGAAGCTCAAATTTTGAATCTTCAACATAATCCAACAACATCTAGTTAGCTCCTATTGAGCAATTTGCAATACCTCTTATGAGCTTCTTCCTAACTCCACTCTTGCTCTTTTTGCCTCCCTAAACTCCGCTTCCAAGTCTTTGTCCTCATTAGTCTCAATTCTTCTTCTCCTCTAGGTCATCCTCACTCGACTCATCACTTAAAGGAACTTTCGTTCCTCCAGTTAAAACCTTTGAATAGCCTCCCTTTGACATGTCCCTCTTTTGATAGGGACATCATGGAAGACCCTTAGCCTTAACCTAAGTCACAAGGTTCGAGTTCGAATTCAAGTTAGACCAGGATAAAATTCGGTTCGAGTCTGAGTTCGGATAAAAATCGAAAAAAAGACGCCATTAAATTTGAAACGTAAAAAGAATAAAAACATAATTAAAAAATATATAAAAAATAAAAACATAATTATAAAAAAAATTAATGATAAAAATAAAAATAATTAAAAAATATATAAAAAATTAAAAATTAAATTTTAAATGTAAAAAAACATAATTATAAAAAAATTAAAACATATAATTGAAAAATTAAAAAGTCATAAAAATAAATTATAAAATTAAAACAAAATTATAAATATAAACAAAATAAAAAACATAAAATAAAACTAAATTCAAAAGAATAATCAAAATTAAAAATGAAAACGTAAAACAAAATAAAATAAATTAAAACAAAACAAAACTAGTTAAAACCTAAAACCTAATAACAAACCATTTGTCGTTGACTTGTGTCGTCCTCATTCGCTTCGAACCTGCTTCCCTTGCCAATGGCCTTTCTTCAAGTGAAGCACGCAGACATCAATATTACCCTTTGGAATTTTGGATTGTCAAGTAATGCGCAAATATTGGACTGAATTTTTGTTTGCGGAGGCGGCGACGAGGAGTAATTTTGAGCATGTAGCGAAGCCGCAGACTGAGTGAAGAGTATCAAGGGCCCGTTAGGTGTTGCGGGTAAGTTTTATACCCATAGGGCCATAAGGGTTTTGTATCTGAGATGAAATTCATGCAAGGGCAATGGAGTGGTGGCTAACGGCCTAGGTATAAATTTATGACACACAAAAACGTAAACAGAGACAGATACAGTTGTGAGAAAAATGCAAACCTAAAAAAATGGCATTTTGTTCTATTCTTTTTATGGCCGAATAAAAATCGACAAATTGCAAATTTTATTTGAAAAATCGTCGTTCCTTGTGACATAGGCCTTAACTTATCCTGGGGGCTAAGGGACAAGCAAGAAGGGAAAGAGTATAAAGTGTTTTTGATTGAATATTTGTAAAAGGTACCTTTTTGGAAGTTACTTTATGTTTCTTATTTCACTTAAAAGGGGGACCTTTAAGGGTCATGGAGGTTTAAGTGATCAAAACAAAAGATCATCAGAAAAGGTCTTTTAATTATTTGAAGTTACCCTCCTTTCCTCTTTTGGGCGCCGCACATGAAGGGCTATAAAGGTAAAAGAGGAATCACTTGGAGAGGTTATGCTATGTTTGATATTCAAATCTTGGATTTTAAGCACGAAACGCTCCAGCCATTGCCTTGAAGATGAAAACCTTCAAAGCAAAGAGATTGAGCTAGCAAACCCTCTTTCTTCCGTGGGGCAACTTCATTTAGGAGCTGCCATTGTTCTCCAAATTAAAAAAAAAAGACAAAACAAGGGTTTTTCAGGTAGGCAACTTGCTTGTGGAGGTTGGCACTTGGAGTGGGGAGTGAATCGTTGTTGTTGGAGAGTCATTTTGTGCCCTAACATCATTCTCTAATTTATTGTGATTTTCTATAGCTAGGGCGACTTGGTATTTGACTTGTAGGCGAGGGTTGTTGGGATTTTCCAAGCCTAAATTATATTGGTAATTTTCCTAAATATATTTCCCTATTTTTGAAGAATTTTTCAGCACTTTGGATTGGGAAAAATTCAGTATTTTAATCAAATATTCAGATCTAGACTGTGGTATAAATTGGCATATTTTATGGTTGAAACTTCATGATTTAATGCTCCATTAGTCATTGAAAATTTGTCAATAATTCCAGTAATTTATTTCATAATTTATTGGATCATTTGTGAGGTCCAAGAGTACTTTTCTTGGAGTTGTAAGGGCAAGTATTAATTCTGCAATTTTCTTCTAATTTTGGCACCAAGGGTTTGAAGAGGAATCTCCGTTTTTTGGAAGAAAAACTCATTTGTTGGCTTGCTTTTTTGTGCCTTTTAATTCGCCCTATTTTAAGGCTAATTTTGTAAGGTTGATTTCAGCTAGGATTTGTTGTTGGAAAAATCAGAAAACTGATTTTTATCCTAGGATTTTGCATAAATTTCAGAATTCAGTGTTTTGTCCGAGTTTGGGACATTACAGTGGTATCAGAGCCAATTTCTTGGCCAGTTGTGGGGTGTGAGTGACTTCAATGGATTGGCAACCTAGGTTTTTGCCAAAAGAGAAATACAAAGATCCTATTCAAAAGGTAGGGATGAAGAAGAGGGCAATGGATGAAGCCATGGATGATCTGTTGCAAGCCATGGAGAATTATCAGAGGAAACTAAAGGCAATAAGTCCCAAGGTTGTGGCAAAGTCTATGGAGTTAAACCCTAGACCTCAAAAGTCTCTTTTAGAAGAAGAGAAGATTGAACTACATGTGAATGATGAGCTTCAAAAAACAAAAATTCAAGGGCAGCCAAGGGTTTTCATCAAATTATAGAGCAACCAATGGGGTTGCAAATGGTAGACACTACGGTGGAAGTAACAGAAAAATCAAAACTTCCAAGGATAGAGCAAGGAGAAGTTCAACAACTTCATAGGCAACCAAAAGTTCCAGGAGAAAGTTTGGATGTGGATAAGGAAGCCATAATGGAAAGGTATGTCATGAAAGAAATTTTTTGCATTGTTTCTTATCATAGATCATTTTCTTTGCCTAATTTCAGATTTCAAGACGATGCTTGGAAGAAACAATTGTTGCTAACTCTTGAAAAGGAGGCCTAAGTCCTAACAAGGTTGGACAAGGCAAAGGGATCCCTTGAAGGGGGGTTGCCAAAAAAAAAAGGGGAACACTAGAAGGCAATGGTTGCTAAGGTTGATTTGCCTACAATCAAGTATGCAATGGAAGCAACAAAATTGGAAGTGGCAAATGTTGATATTGATATTGCCAACAATGCAAAAGAGATGAAAAGTTATAATTAGAGATGGGAATTCTCCCATGTAAATTCAAGGATTGAGCATGACAAATTTCTAACATGTTTGTGGAATCCAAGTGAGCCTTACAAGCATTAATTTGTTATTGTCATATTGTGAAACAAAGGACAAAGCTTGGACCCTCATGGGAAGGGGCATAAGCAAGAAGTAACATGATCCAAGGATCAAAGGAAGGACTGTAAGTAACACATTCACTGCATTTTCCACATTCTAAGTTTGCTTTCCCTAAAAAAATTTGGTGCCATGGTGAATATTGGCCCTAGGAAGGTGTACCCCTCACATCCCAACACCATGGGAGTAGTTCAGGCATGTATAAGTAGAATTCCAGCCACTATAAAGGGAAAATTGAAGAGAGGAAAAGCATGCTACAGCCCTGATAAGAGAAAGCTAAGATACAAAAAGAAAGGCCATATCAAGTTCATAAGGCATGATGGAATAATTGGAAAAGTGTTGCTAAACACTATTATATTGGCTAATATGTTTGCTTCTTGCGTAGGATCACTAAGTAAATCATGTACAATGGACATGAAAAATGCAAGAAATGTTGTGATCTCCATACTTGAGCAGCCAAGTGGAGGTGGTGAAAACAACCCAACTCCATATTTGAAGAGTGTGTTAAATTCAGAAAATGGGGAAGGTAGGAAGGTAGAAAGAGAAATTTCCAAGTTAGAAGAACAATTCCAGCAACCCATTGGGGACCAAAAAGTGGGAAATGGGAGCACACTACAGTCCACATGGAGGAGGAAAAGGGCACCAATCAAGTCTGAGTTTTATCACTCAAGAAAAATCAGAATTTGGGACACTTCTACAGCCACTTCACAAGGGTAAAAGGACTATTTTTTTTGTATATCTACAGCTGCTATTAAATTCTGAAAATGTCAATAGGAGGGGACATAACTTGCACAAAAGAAAGGTGCGGAATGAAAGTATGGTAAAACACTTTTTTGTTGATCATAATGGGTTCTTTTTAGATTCGCATTTGGGCCCACATATTCATGAAAATGTTGAGAAGTGGAAGCCAACGAGTGGACATATAGCACACATCAAAGGACCCAACCAAGAGGGTTTGCTTTGTGATAAAATCTCCTCCCTAGGGGCAGCAAGACAAATTGTTTTTTTCTGAGTTGGAACAGCCAACTCTCATGAAGGAAATGGGTCGCATACATGTCGTATTGAGTGAAGAAAAAGTGGGAAAAGGTCACTCATACAAAAAATTCAACAAATGGGGCATAGAGCAGCCTCTAAGGAATGAAAAGAACTTTCAAATTTGTCGTTGCATGAGCTGGTTTCTAAGGCATATTAGAATGTGGTTTCTAAGGCATGCTAGAATGATCAAGGTTTTGTTGAAGGGAGACCATGCTAGTTTGCTACCAAGGTATGACAAAAATTATTTAATCCTCCTTTCTCTAAACCCTACAAATTCTGAAAATATATGCTTGAAATTGGTATTGTGGAGGAGTGAAATCTCATATGTGAAGAGAATAAGAAATTCTGAAAATTGCATGGGAAAGAGATTACAAATGCACTCAGAAAATTCTGAGTTTTTTATGTCAATTCAGCCAAGTATATATTCTGAAAATATGAAGAACAAAATGTCAATTCAGCTTGATAAATGCACCCCAATGTTTGAAATAAAGAGGATGCTTGGTGTTGGTGGTAGTGAAGGCACAAATGAGCAACTTCAGCTGAATATACGTCCATGGAACAAGGTTAAAAAGAGCAATATATAGCACCCTATAAAGTCTGAAATTGCAAGAAAGTGTGGGACTTTCCTTGGTAACAAAGGTCCAATTGATACACCGCTTCCCCAAGGTATGCAACCTCAATGTTTGTAGGACTCAACATGTGCTCCCAGGATCGTCAAAAGGTATATAAGGGGCAGCTCTTTAACATTTCCCAGTTTTGATTTCTTTTGCTTGCTTGGGTCCAATATGTTTTATTTATGTGGCATAGACATGAAGGGTTTGTTGGAAGCCAAATTGGTGATGGAATGGGTGGCTCCATTGAAAATTTGCAGGGCTGTTGGAAGTCAAATCAGCCCACATAACAAATGGTTCAGGTTGATGAAGGGGTTGGTTCGCTCCAAGGCAAGAAGGTAAGTGAATATATGGACCAAGGGTGGAGTTACCACTTCCACATATGAGTTTCCAGCCCTTGGGAGGTTCGAAATTGGGAGTTTGCAGAGTGGAATCAAGGGTATATGCAGTTGTTATGAGTTGCATAAGGCAAAATACACTTGGGGCAGCAAGATGTTAATAAGAAAAATCATTTTGGGGGCTGATAAGGAGGATGCAAGGGGTTGTACCATGCCTAGCAATGAGGAGTTTGCAGCCATACCCCATAAAGAAGGCATTGCCAAAGATACAAAAGTGAAAGAAAAAATACTTTTTTGGACTAATGTGTTGCTTCTTGTTCAGGAGTTGATACAAGGGCAATCAAGGCCCAAATATTTGAAGATCACCTTGCTAGATTACATTTTTTCAGAGAGCTTTGTGATGCCAATTTTGAAGATTTTCTTGTTTTCAGCATCTTATGATGGACATTTTTGGGATACTTGGGCTCAATGACAAGAAGTAAAAAGATGTGGGACTGCTGTTTTTTCATTTCCAGCTTGCTTGAGCAGCAAAGGAACTTCATCTACAGCAGTAGAAGGCTTCATCAAAAGGGGCCTTTTCATTGGGAAGGGCCTAGGTTCAAGTTTTGCACAAAGCCCATGGTGAAGATAGCACTTTGGTTAATTCTATTGCTTGAGGACACGCAATTTTGAGTAGACAGGATTGTCATGTACCTCTTTTGATAGGGACATCATGGAAGACCCTTAGCCTTAACATAATCCCGAGAGCTAAGGGACAAGCAAGAAAAGAGAGTATTGAGTGTTTTTGATTGAATATTTGTAAAAGGTATATTTTTGGAGGTTACTTTATGTTTCTTATTTCACTTAAAAAGGAGACTTTTAAGGGTTATGGAGGTTTAAATGATTTTTAAAAATATCATAAGAAAAGGTCTTTTAATTATTTGAAGTTACCCTCCCTCTTTTGGGCACCACACTTGGAAGGCTATAAAGGTAAAAGCGAAATCACTTGGAGAGGCTCATGCTATGTTTGATATTCAAATCTTGGACTTTGAGCACGAAATGTTTGAGCCATTGCCTTGAAGACGGAAACATTCAAAGCAAAGATATTGAGGACGCAAACCCTCTTTCTTCCATGGGGCAACTTCATTTAGGAGCTGCCATTGTTCTTCAAATTCAAAAAAAAAGACAAAACAAGGGTTTTTTTGGGTGGGCGACTTGCTTGTGGAGGTTGGTGCTTGGAGTGGGGAGTGAATCGCGGTTGTTGGAGAGTCACTTTGCGTCCTAACATCATTCTGGAATTTATTGTGATTTTCTATAGCTGGGACGACTTCGTATTTAACTTGTGGGAGAGGGTTGTTGGGCTTTTCCAAGCCTAAATAATATTTGTAATTTTCCTACATATTTTTCCCTATTTTTGAAGAATTTTCCAGCACTTTGGATTGGGGAGAATACAGTATTTTATTCAAATATTCAGATCTGGACTGTGGTATAAATTGGTATATTTTATGGTTGAAACTTCATGATTTAGTGCTCCAGTAGTCATTGAAAAATTGTCAATAATTCCACTAATTTATTTCATAATTTCTTGGATCATTTGTGAGGTCCAAAAGTACTTTTCTTGGAGTTATAAGGGCAAGTATTAACTTTACAATTTTATTCTAATTTTGGCGCCTAAGGTTTGAAGAGGAATCTCCATTTTTGGGAAGAAAAACTCACTTGTTGGCTTGCCTTTTGTGCCATTTAATTCTCCCTATTTTTACATCAATTTTGGAAGGTTGATTTCAGCTAGGGTTTGCTGTTGAAAAAATAAAAAAATAAAAATTTATCCTAGGGTTTTGCATAAATTTCAGAATTCAGTGATTTGTCCAAGTTTGGGGCATTACACCCTCCTGTGTGCATATCTTGCCTTCCTTTGAGGCTTCTTCATCACTTTCTCTTATTATGGTTGCATCATCTTGTTGCACACCATCCACTTGTCTTGAAGTCATTGCATCCTTCTGCGTGCCACCCACTTCTTCCCTCATCTCTTCAATCTCCACATCTTTCGCAGGTATCCAGCGAGTCTGAGTCACACTTGGGATGCGAGAATCATTTGCTGGAGTAACTTGACTTGGCATGGCCACACCTTACATTAGTTCCACTTGCAATCCTATTTTTGCCCTTCCAAGAACCTCAATCTGTTCACTTGCACTTCCCACAGTAGTCCTGGTCGGCACACTCTCTTGCCCTTCCTGTGACTCCCTATGTGGCGTATATGACCTTGCTGATATTCCTGCCCCCGTTTTGTAGTATCTGATGTCCAGCGTTCGTGTCGGTATGGGACCTTTATAGGTGTAATGTTCCCTTTTAGGGCTGAATAGCAAAAACATAAATCTCCACAAATCCCAATTAGATCTAAACTGAAAATCCATAGAAAATATGCCAAAAATCTGAATTTGAAGCCTAGGAACAAATCGTCCCACTTTGCGCACTAGGGTTTGGGGACTAAAATCAATGCTTTTTCACTCAAATTCTCAGAAAATTCCCAAATCAATTTCATAAAATTGCATTTGTTCTCCCAAATCTCAACATGCAAAAATACTTATTTTTCAACTCAGAAATAATTAATTTTATCAGATTTTCTGAAAACTGAAAAGTTGCATAAGTCCTTCAAAAATGAATGTATTGAGCCAAATAAATACTCAAAATGATCATAAAAATATGGAGGATCAAATTACATGGATTTCATATTTTTTCGAGCAAAATAAACCCTCAAAAAATGCAGAAGTCACCCAAGAACGCTGATGTCACCCTTTGGGGGTGTGACATCACACCCTAGAGAAGCTCACCACACTTGGAGATGGTCCAAAAATGCCTCAAAACTGATCAAAACACTTCAAATCTGATGTTTGTTCAATCTTGCCCGGAAATGATGACCTAAAATGCAGAAAACTGGAAAATACTTGACCAAATCAACAACCAACAATAGCAGAATGTCTTCAATGTGATTTATGAAATGAAATCACCCTTCAAACAGTAATAGCATTCATTGGGCATCCATCCCAATCATTCTTCAAGTATGAAGATTGAATATATAATTTCAGCATTCCAAAAATAGAACCTTATATGTGTATTTATACTCTCTTAAAGGGGGGCAAACCACCTTGGGAGGGTAATATACCTTTAAAAACAATTGCCAACTTTTGAAATATCTTTTCCCTATTTTGTTTATCTCCAAAGCCGACATTTACACTTTTCCAATTATATTATTAAATTAATTGCCTTAAATAGAAATAGTAATTATAATTACTCTTTAGACAATAATTCAATAATTAATTAATTAATTTACCCAATTGACAAGAGTGATTAAATCACTTTGAGTAAATAATTAATTAGAAAAATATTTTTCAACTATTATTTAAATTCCCATAATTGCAAGAGTGGTAAAAATCACTTTTCTGAGAGATTAAAAAAATCCATATGATAGTATCCAATACTCTATTAATTAACTAAGATTGCCTTATATTTCCAAATGAATAAAATCGCTATTCAGGCAATCTTAAATAATTAAAAAAATAGAAATCCCCAATGATTATCCCTTAGTCTATAGGGAAAAGTAGACTAAACGTCTTCAAAACCTGTTTACCTGAGATTCTGAAATGGGGACATTACAACAGGTGTCTCCTCTACCACCACCACCTTATCCTTTCCCTCCACATGGGGTAATTCTCTTTCCCTACGTAACCTTTCCTTAAACAATTCTTCATTAATTGTGAACCCTCTAAACAATGCCATTGAAGTCGTCATTGCCTTCCTTGGGCTTCTTGTTGGACTTTCTCCAGGGCTTCTCTTCCTTGGATTAAACACAACGGCTAACTTCTCATTTTTTCTATCCACCAATAATGTTTATGGGTTATCTCACTTCCATTATCATCTAATTCATCATATGCATCTCTTAAACTTCTTTTGCCTCTTAACAATGCCAGCCTCATTAGAATTGGACCATCTACCTCTGCACATCTCATCCCTGTGAAATGGTTCAACCCTGTGAAATGGTTCAGCAACTACTCCAGATAGTTTGCCATTATCGCATATGGTAACTTAGCCCATGCCAACAATCTTCCACTAGTACCAATGTGCATAGTCAAGGTTTAGTGTGTCATCACCTTGAATATCACAAAATCTTTGTATGCCTCTAGCATATGAGATGGAATTTTATATTCATCCTCGATCATCATCGACACCTACTTGTGCCACATTTTCATCATTTGTCAGTGATCTATGATGGTAACCATCCCTTCACCGTTGAACTTGAGGAACCTCCTAACGCTAGTCACGCTTCCTATTCTTAGTGACTCAAATCCCCTTTCTTTTGAAACTCCGAACTCATAGAGCGAGATCATAACAAAGTACGATCCATATTGGAAATCTGCTCCCTCATGCACTACATCAATCGCGCCATTCAACACATGTACAACATACTTGGCTAGGTTATACTTTACCCACACAACCAATTGCGTAAGCAAGGGCTAGAGTGCAGCGGTCAATGAGAAGCCAACTCCTCTCTACGATGAACTTCACCATGAGTAATATGACCACTTGTTAGCATAGGAATAGGGCTTTCTATTGGTCGTAATAGAAGAGGAAATAATGTGTCAAGAAGGAAGTCAAAAAGTTGTTCAAGAAGAACAGAAGTTGCAGAAGTTGAAATTCCATTTTGGGCTTATAAAGGAATGAAGCTTTGCTAAGGAGGCAAGCAAGAAATTAGCAAGTGTATGAATGAGAATGTCTTCCATGGCCCCTCAGCCATGGAATTGAACAACTTGGTCATTTGTTAATAGATATTTTGTTGTAGTTATTATAAATCTTGCTTCTCTTCATTAGTGTGTTGTTATTCATGAGTTCTCCTCCTTTATTTGATTCTCATCATTGGTATTGTCGCTTTTAAATCTGGGTGTGTTGGTTTGATATAAACTATAGTCAACAATGTGGTTGTTGGGGGTCTAGGTCAAGATTCAGATGTTTTTACAGATTTTACATGAAATTGGGAATTTGAAGAGCTTCTAATCTTCTAAAATCGCTCTGCCCAGTTAGCATGCAAATTGCCCAAGCTTTAAGCTTGTCATTGTGTGGCAAAGTCCTCTTTGAGTTAAATATCGGTGGTGTCAAGCTCTGGTAGTAGCCTTTGGATTGCAATATGAGCTCAGCCATAATCTTGTTCGTTTGTTGGGCACTCTTATCTCAGACACCCATTTTCTCATTCAAATGCCACAATATGGACCCATCTTGAGACACAAATTGCTCACCATGGGGAAGGATTATGCATGAAGTTGAGGGTGACTGGGTCAAGGCATCTTTGTTCTTGTTGCGTACGCAACCCAAAACTTTTCAAATTCACAAACATAATTCTGGAAAAGTACGTTCTTTTGTGGGGCAACAACATTAATTCTTCCAGGATGTATTGGAGCCATGCCTCTTCGATGGTATTTTGCACCAGTTGTTGCTACGACAGCGGAAAGACACATCAATCCATTAGTGCTATATGAGGAGCTACAAACTTGTTCTGCAAGACAATGTCAATAACTTTTGGGTATCTAGCTCCGGAATATTTTGAGTGCAGGAAGGTCTCAGATAAAACTGATATCTAGGCATTTGGGTTCATTTTGTTGGAGATACTTACCGGGCAGAATATACTCAGGCAGAATATACCCACCGTAGGCTATCTTTGCAAGGACATTATTCCATGTGGGGATGTCAAAAAAAGAGCTAGTAGATCCTCAGCTGAAATCATGGAAAGATTAATGCAAGCTGCAACATTGCTCCTCAAAAGCGGGTCAAATACACCAACTTGTGATCTAAAAATCTCAAAAGATTTCCTTTACAGACAATATTTCAATTTCAAGACACATCTTTGTATGTAATGATGGATGGTTCAAATTTGAAGAGGTCTGACTAAATCGAAGGGTTTATAATTTTGCAAATTAAAAATGTATTTGAGGTTGTATGGATATTTAAAATAGAAAGGAATGGAATTCTAGCATGAGAAGCCAAGGAGATTAGTTGGGAGTAGCTTACCTCAAATGCATTATAATGGATCAAATTTGTAGACACTTGATTAAATAGAGCCTTTCGTCTAAGTGTCTCAAGAAGAGACACCTATTTTTGTCCGTGTGATTGTTAGCATAGGCATTCAGCTTTGTATTAGTTGTAATTAAAGAGGAAATAATTGTATGTGTCAAAAAGGAAGTTAAAAAGTTGTTCAAGAAGAAGAGAAGCTGCAGAAGTTGAAAAGTCATTTTGAGCTTATAAAGGAATGAAGATTTGCTGAGGCAAGCAAGAAATTAGCAAAAGAAGCCATGGAATTGAACAATTTGGTCATTTGTTAATGGAGATTCAGTCATAGTTATCATTCATTTTGCTTCTCTTTATTAGTGTGTTGTTACTCATGAGTTCTCCTTCTTTATTTGATTCCCGCCATCGTTATTGTAGCTTTTAAATCCAGGTGTGTTGGTTTGGTATGAACTACAGTCAACAACACGACTATGCAACTACCTCTTTTCAACTTCAATCTTTTTGTAGCCTCCTCCTGCACTTCCTGATCCTCCAACACTAATGCCAAGTCTTCCCCTTCATTTGTAAATCATGTGACCTCACCTATGAGTGCAGGAGTTATTCTAATTCCTCTTGAGCTTAAATAAACTCTCCCCTCGTGCACTCTTGATAGTAATAGACTTAAAAATTCATTTTCTTCAAAATATGGGAGTTTATAAATATTCAATTCCTAGAGAAAGTAGTCTATTCTGAAAAATGGCTTTTGTACTTGCCTTGTTTGTGGTTCAATTCCTCTATTATGCAAGAATTGATTATCGTTTCTAAATCTACTCCTGGGGTCACTCTTTCAAGATAAGGAATAAGTGCTATCCCAAATCTTACCTCCATTTCCTATGCTATTTTTCGTTTTACCTGCAACTCTTTCCTCTCCTTTTCTTCCAACTAGGCCTTTCTTTTGGCTTGTTCATCCTTCCTTTGGGCTTTCAAGTGAGCATCCTCCGTTACTCTCTTTTCCCTTTCCTTGGGATCCTCTCTTGGGATTTATGTCCCTAACTACACGTCTAGTTCGGTGTTATCTTTCCCTTGCCTCGGGTTTGTTCCCATTTGAGATCCCCTCCCTAAGATCCTCCTAGACCCCTTCTTGTCACCATCATCTATCTAAAAAAATGATTTGCCTTCCCTTCTACAATCTTCACACCTATCAGCTTTCTCTCTTTTTTCTTTATTTGATACGTAAATTGCTTGGATGAAGTTTTTTCAAATAACTTCTTGAAATGTCTTTTCCCTTTTCTATACTTTTTCAAATCTCCTTCCTCCCATCGAATTCCATCCACTTGTTTATCAGTTGTCGCTCCTTCTATAGTCACATGATGTCACATTTCTACCTGTGCAAAACTTTCTTCTCCTTTTTCATCAATGTGCTGCACGTAATTTTCTTCACACACCATGTCAACATCTTCTCACTCCTTCCAAACACTAATTTGTGCTACATCCTTGTGCGCACCCATTTCCTTTTCATTGATTTGAATTTTGTCAAAAACTCTTGATTTACTCTCTCTAAAGCATGACCCATTGTAACTTGTACGCATGTCTACACTTCCAAGTATCCTACATCTACAAAGAGTCTCTAAGATAGTTACTCTGGATACTGAGTTTTACCTCATAACTTAAATGTTTGGCATGAAAACCCATGATGGTCCCACTGAACTCACCCAATTGGATTTACAAACTTCCTCTTAGGAACCCTACGTGCCTTGTGTGCACATAGTAATTTTTGTTGCAGCATTTTTCTAGCTTTTCTTAACATTACTTTAGTTTGTGATTTACCAACATGATTATAAATTGGAGCAATAGCTCACTTATTTTATATGAAGAAAAAAAATACAACAAAACAAATTACATAAACAAAACCATCCTAGACAGCAAAAAAATGTTTTTGGTGGAACTTTTTGGCTACTAGCCTTATTATGGCTTCCCTTTAATACAATATAAGCACTTTGTAATCTGGATACGTCCACTCGTGAGTAGGCAACCACCTAGAGCCCATTGTTATTGAAACCAACTTGTCTATGGTGATCCATCTAACGAGCACCATGCATGGTGCTTCATAGGGCTTACGTGACCTAGACCTACATTGCTTGTTCCTTGGAGATGTGTGCACTAGTTTTTCCTGCCACATTGAACCCCGCTCTTGTGCCCTATATGCAGTTTGGTCTCATCTATTTCCATTGTTATTGGATTTTCCTTTGGATCTACATGGTATAATCTTTTGATCCCGCTCTACTTAATTTCCTTCGTCATTGCACACAAGTCTATAACCTTCTAAAAATCTAGTTTTCTTTCTACCTTTGAGTTTGTTGCATTAAAAATTGGCTCATTATCATTTGTTAAACTTGCATGTCTTTGCGTGTTGTCCACTCCTTTCTTAACCCAGCATATGACTCCATTCACCTTTGGTTTTGTTGCCTTCTTACATTTTGCACTCATTGTTGTGTGTTTGCCAGTGTCGTCAACCTCGTGCATGCCAAACTCAAGGACAGGGCTTCCTCAACTTCTCAATCAATGTCATCCTCTTCAAACTCATTTCTTTGGGTGGACAGTTTGTACAAATTATTATCGTCTTCTTGCATGTGTACACTCTCTACATATGTGGCACTAAAGTTCTCATCATAGGAATCACCACCCTATGTTCATTATTTTCAAAACTCATAAACCTTTGCTTGAACCACATATCTATGCCATTGGCATAGCACCATGGCCGGTTCAACAAGGCTCGATAAGCGTTCCCTTCAACCATCTCTCTGACTTCAAAATCAGTTACAAACAGAACTCATAATATTTCCAACTATGCATTTTTCAACATGCCAATTGGTTTTTCCTTAGTTTCATTAGCCATGTACAACATTTTCTTAGAGTAGACCAATGTAGGTCTCCCCATTTGGATCCATGCATTCTTTGTCAAAATATTGACCTCTTCACCAAAATCAACAAAAATGTTCTCCATTTAAAAGTCATTGATTTTCCCATTGATCGGCAAGCCCAGATCGTATGCAGGGTTGTGTGTCACACAAGTCCCCTTTACCTTCAGCAATTCCTTCTCAGTTGCCCTAGGTTTCCCCATACTTTGTTGAAGTCAGGTCTTCAACAAAGGTACTGTTGACAATTCTTCCACAGGACGGATTGTCTCTTGCCATTCATAAAATTCACATCTCCATCCAAGGAAAGAAAGAGTACATTGGGAAAGAATACATTGTTTTTCTTTTGTGAGGGCCTTTGCTACAACAGGAATTCCTTCGGACTTTTGTCCAAAGGAATGGTTCATCAAAGAGGGCAGAATGTCACATAGCTTCGGAGAAGTGCTAAGGACATAAGTCCGCAGGAAATTACAAAGGAAAGAGCCTACAACAAAGGAAGTAATTCCTTCAAACTTTTTGTCCGAAGGAATACTTCAAAGAGTTACAAAGAAAACACCCGCAGCCTCCCAAAAGGTCGCCCAAAAGCAAAAAAGACCAAGGAATAATTGCTTCGAACTTTTTGTCTGAAGGAATTCCTTCGGAAGGGACACTTAGGAAATCCTAAGGAATGAGCCTTGTTATAAGTCCATGGAATTGCAAGGGATGTCTTTGGAAGGCAGAAAAGGGCAAAACAAGAAAGCCAGAAGGGCAAGGTACCCTTCGGAAGGGTCATTTTCAACAATCCCGAAGGGCACCTACCCTTCAGGGAGGTACACATCAAATTCGGGACCCCTGCAAAAACCCAAGTGCCCTACAATTTTTTCGACAAAGGCGCAGATGAAGGACAGAAGCCCTTGAGAAGGGCACTTGGTTGGTGCCTGGACCATGGCAATGTTTCCGAAGGGCATTTTGAAGATGCAAACAAAGACAAAAGACAGGAGAAAATACCTTCGGACTTTTTGTCCGAGGGAATTCCTTCGGACAAAAAGTTCGAAGAAATTTGGAGAGTTCAAAAGACAAAAAAAACCCGACAGAGTAAAACAAAGCAAAAGAAATAACAAAGGAAAGATATCCTTCGGACAAAAGTCCGAAGGAATTCCTTCGGACTTTTTGTCCGAAGGATTACATCGGGAAAAAGAACGTTCAAATGGGAAAAGCCCGCGGAAATTCAAATTGACCAACGCCAATCAAGACAATTCAAGCGGACAATTTGTCCAAAGCAATCCTTCGGAGGCTAAAGCCGAAGGCAAGGTCCGAGCAGGGATATTTGTCTGAAGGAAAAGAACAAAGACAGGAGCCTGACAGAATGATTCTTTCGAAAAAGTTGAAAGACAATGTTCGCAGAGAAGTTGTCCGACAAAGAAAGAAATAAGCAAGACAATTTTCCCGAAAGAAAATAGCAAAGACCCGAAGGAAAGAATTCTTTCGGAATGTTTGAAAACAAAGTCACAAAGGAAGCTGCGGACAAAGTGTTAAGCACAAAAGGGGCCTAAAAAAAAATAAGCCCGAGAAAATGCCAAAGGGTGACGTCCCGCGAGACGTCAAATTTTGACCGTGGGAAGTAACCATTGAAGTTCAAAGAGGAGTTCGACTAGAGCCAAGGAGACAACAAGAAATCCGAAAGAAATGGAGGTTGACTATGCAAAAAAAGAGTTGAAAATAGAATATCCGATGAATTGTAGACCAAATATAGATAAGATAATCCAAAAAATAGAATCCCGCCAAAAATAGACAAGACACGCAGACCAAAATAAGAGAAAATACATGCGAACAAGGGCTATTTCTCACGAATTGCTAAGTTTGGGTTGACTATCTGTTTTATTGGCGGTTTGACTAGTCATTCTCATGCATTCGAAGGTCCAACTCAGCCTATCTCTTCGTCCAACTCAGCTTACCAAACGGTCAACTCAGCCTTTCAAACGTTCCAACTCGACATCAAGCAGCTCACGTAAACTTCTAAAATTGACATTGGCATTGAATTTCATGCATGATATTATCATCTCAAGCTTTCAAACATTCCAACAGCTCACGTAGAGTTATAAAATTGACATTGGCATGGATTTCCATGCAAAGAGAGGTAGGCGGTTCAATAAAAAAAAGACAAGTCCACTTCTTCAAGCGTAAGAAGCTTCATGCAAAGACAAAGGAAAACATATTTTACTGAAAGGCCAAGTCAGCCTTGAGTTAATCTAAGTTAATCCTTCTCTTCAATTTTTCAATGCCAATCTTTGGCTTTTGTAATTCTCTATAAAATGGCTTTTCAGCGTTAGAAAAAATCATCCCTCTCTTGGCTAGACCAGACTCTGCCATTGGTGAGTTGTGTAACCTCTTCAATCAATAGAAGGACTGTACTTTCAAATTTCAAGTGTTGGCATAGTGTATATTCATTCAACAATTTGCATAAGTGGTAGATTTCTCTCCCTTCCCAGATTCTGATTCGTACCTAGTTGCTAGCTTATCATTATGCAGGTCATGTTAAGTGTTTTTTATGTCTTTTGTTGAAGCTGTAAGTGGATGTTAGGTGGCTGCAAAGTGTCTTGTATCAGACCTATCTCCATCGTTTTTTCCTCATCTTTTGGTCATTGGATTGAACCTTCTCACGAAATACATATGCATAGTGGTCGATTAAAATCAAAGGTCTTCTTTTTCCCTTGTTTTTTCAGTGTTCAAGGTTCCAAGTTGAGTGGATCAATCTTTTGGTGTATCACCTTTATTAGGTAGGATTTCCCCTTTAAAGTTTCCTTCTCCCTTTTCCATGGTAGTCCGCAGCATAGAGTAGAGATCCTCATTGATACATCTTACAGGAACCAGCCTTCTCTGAAGGTTCTTCTCACCGTTGAGGCACCCACCCTCGTGAGAAGATCCCATTGTTTCAACCGGATAGAGGACTAGCCATTTCATGCACATCTTCGATTCATGGCGCAGCTCCAGGTCGACAACAGTTTTTGGCACGCCCGGTGTGACCACGAAAAAGTTCTTTACATAGTTTTTACAGCAGCGGAAGATATTCATTTACATCCAGTTGCAGAGTTCATAGCATCATTCAGGGAATCCGTTCATGCCAAAGGTTACCACAACATCAGCAAGCAAAGGTATTCATTTGGAATTTGTAACTTATAAAAGAGCAAGGTCTAGGAGGGCAAATCCATATCCTCAAAGGGAATATTTACCTCCCCCTCATCCTATTGTTCTAGACACTGCAATCCCCACCATTTAGATGGCCATTAGAAATCAAGTATTTGCTCCATTCAATAGGGAAAGTCTACTAAATCTGCAACAATTAGATGATATTCCTATGTTTGCCCTCAAAAGTATTCCATTCTTCTCAGGAGAAAATCAAACAACCCCTATTGACCATATCCAGGATGAGGCTAATCTTTGTTTAGTCCTTAATGTTGTTGAGGATAACGTTGCTATCAGATTGCTAGCTGCTTCTTTCAAAGGAAAAGCATTACAGTGGTATAGAACCCTCCCACTTAGACCCATTTCCACCTGGGATGAATTGGGTGCAACCTTGGTCAAACAGTTTGAGGGCAAATCTGATCACTTATCTTTAGTAAAGCAATTAACTGCCATACAGAGAGCTCCCCATGAGTTCATGTCTGATTTTAATCTCAGATTCCAAAAGACAAGGCACAGGTACCAGTTCTAATTAGGCCATCCCCTGAATATGCATTTCTATATTTTTTGAAACCTCTCAATTATGACATTAGTGTGATGATATAGTCAATGGGTGGTACTACTTTGCCAGATGCTTATGAAGTTGCAATAAGGGCAAAAAATAGTCTAATTCAAGCAAGTAAGCTTTCTCCAAGACCTCCAATGCCCATTTTTCCAGAGATAAGTTATGTACCAGCCCTTCAAATTCCATCCTTGGCTCCAATTCCAGCACCTCAACGTCCTATTGCAGCCTCTACTAGTCAATCTAGTGAGATAGGAGAGTTGAAAAGTTTGTTACAATCTTTTGGAAATGAAATAGTACAACTCAAAAGGCAGCAATTTCAGTCAAATAGGCCTTATCAATAGCGGCATCAAAACAATTATCAGCGATTCAAAGATCAAAGGTCTCCTTATCAGGGGTTCAGAGAAAATAGACCACCCTATCAAGCACAAGGGGCCATAACTCCAGCGAAGCCATATGTTGCTCTTGATCCAAATGCTCCTTCCACTTCAAAAGCCATTGTTCCAACCCCACCTCAGAACAATTTGGTGCAGGATTCAGGTTGGCAGCCCTCGAATCTCAATGATGTTCAAAACAAGAACTTGGTATCACCAAACAACACCATGCCACAGATGACACAAGAGTTCTCTTTTCAAGAGGGACAATATCAAGATACAGGTTTGGCATCACAAGGAGCGATCCAAAGGCAACCTGATGCTATTAATGTAAATTGGCAAGTAGATCATGTTGTTTTTACTCAAGATGCTAAAACTAATGTTTCAAATGATCAAGTTGCAGCTATAATCTATCAGAGAAATAAAAGAAGAGCTATTGAGTAAGCCCAAGCAGTAGCAAATACTTCAAATACTCCTAGTATTATTGCTCAAAATACGAAAGAATAGCTTGCTGCCCCCACAGCCCAAAAAAATCAGAATGTAGAAGTTGGTAAAGTGCATCAAATACTCTAATTCGTGAACAACAAGTACCACAAAAGGTGCAATTAAAGGTTAGTCCATCTTAGTTCAGCATTGTAGATCAGATGAAAAAGTCTAACATCAGCATTAGCATGTGGGATACTCTTTCAATTCCAGACCAAAAGGATAAACTCATTCAAGAACTTTTAGCTCTTGAATTGTCTCCAAAATCAGTTGATAAAGAAGGTGTTGTCATAACAAATTCAGATCAGCCAACTAAGCAACAGGTACAGCAAAGAGATAAGATATCTAAGGTGGACAAAACTGAGATAAAAACAAAGAAAACTCCCCCTTTTTATCTTTCTTTGATAGTGGATGATACTTTAATTCATAATTGTATGGTGAATAGTGGAGCCAGCAGTACAGTGATGCCCAAACAGATTGCAAACAAGCTCAGCCTTGTTTATGAGCCAAATATTAAAGGGGTACTGCAGTTGGATGGTTCACCCTAAAAAACGGTAGGAATTATCAAAGATTTGAAATTAACATTACATGTCTATCTTAACGTGACTATTCAGCAGGGCGTTGTAATGGTGGACATGCCTCCTTATTTCACTGTGTCTTTCAAGAGATTTCACCTCAAAGATTGGGGGATATTTATCCGCTGATTGGACCTACTTGTTGTTTAGGGCCAGATATGGCACAAAGGTAACAATTCATTCAGAACCTATTGCACGTTTTCACATGGAGCCTTATATGCCAAGTATGGTCAATGCAAATTGTATCATCTCAGATGAAACACCACAAACTAGTGATGTAGAAAAGGCTCACCTTTGGATGCAATTCTAGATTTGTTTCTTGATGAGTGGGCTTCCACCTTGCATGAACATAATACAAGCTGATTGAAGAAGGTCTTGGTGTGTATTGTCTTCATGAGAACGATGCACCAATTCCAGCGATGGTCAAAGAGGACAAATCTAACGAAGGCTTGTGGCAATTGTACTTTGATGGATCAATAAATAAGCAGGGGACCGGAGCTGGAATGATGTTAATTTCTCCCACAAAACAAAGGTATTTCTCCTCTATTAAATTTCAGTTTCGCTGTTCAAACAACATTGCTGAATATGAAGCACTAGTTAACGGTTTGCAGTGGGCTAGGAAGATGAAAGTAAATTGTTTACAAGTGTTTGGAGATAGTGAACTTGTAGTTCACCAAGTAAGAGGCTTAAATATATGCAAGAATATGCTGCTTAAATCTTATAGACACATAGTATGGGATCTACTTGAAGATTTTCAGGGTTTTAATATTCAGGCAATACCAAGAGATAGGAATAAACATGCTGATAGGTTGGCTGTTGTTGGGGCACAATTTGATATCCCAGCTGATGTAAAAAGTGACATTTTTCAGTCACATATAAAGATAGTTGTAAGGCCTTTTGTCCCAGATAACCAAGAAAATTCGCAGGTGTTTGAAAGGTAACAATCAAATTGTGAGATTTTTGCAGGAAGAGGCTGAGTTTTCTTAAAAAAATCAGTCAAAACGCTTACATCAGTATGGTGATCAGATTGTACAACTAAAAACTAATAAGCTACCCAAGGGATTGGTCACTCTTGAAAATATTTTCACTGAAGATGATGAGCTAAGGAAAGAGAAACCATCATTGTCAGCAAAAGAAGAGCACTATGCCAATGTAGAGATTGCAGCTAGTAAGATTTTGAAATTGGGCAAGGTATGCCCTCCTCCACAAAAAAAAACTTTCATTGAATTATGCACAAATTTTGTTAATATATTCGCATGGCAGTATAGTGATCTCAAAGGTTTTGACCCAAGTTTGGCTCAACACACTATTGAGTTATAAGACGAAACTAAATCAGTAAGACAAAGACAAAGGCCAATCAATCCAAAGCTTGAGCCTTTGATGAAAGCTGAGCTTCACAAGCTCATAGAATCGGCTATCATATTTCCAATCAAGCACTCAACTTGGGTGGCGAACCTCGTTCCAATACGGAAAAAGAATGGTGAGATTCGTTTGTGTGTTGATTTTCATGATTTAAACAGTGCTTTGCTCAAAGACCACTATCCATTGCCATCAATGGAACAAATTTTACAGCTTGTTGCAGGTTCAGAAAGGTTCTCCTTGTTGGATGGGTATAGTGGCTACAATCAGATTTTGGTCAAAAAAGAGGACCATTTCAAGACAGCTTTCACAACTAAGTGGGGAACATTTGCATACAGAAAGATACCATTCGATTTGTCCAATGCTAGAGCAACCTTTTAGAGAGCCATGGATATGGCCTTCTTAACAAATTTGTGCTTGTCTATTTGGATGATATAACAGTATTTTCAAAAGATGTAGAAGATCACATGGTTCACCTCCAGCATGTTTTTGAAAGGTGTAGGCAATTTGGGATATCTCTAAATCCCAAAAAGTGTGTATTTTCAGTTCATGAAGGTAAGCTTCTTGGACATGTCGTTTCAAAGCACGATTTAAACATAGATTCTGAAAGGATTCAATCCATTCTTGCACTCTCCTTACCTAAGAGCAAAAAGGCTTTGCAAAGTTTCTTTGGAAAGATCAATTTTATAAGGAGATACATTTCAGATTTTGCTACTGTAGCTAAACCACTTACAGCCATGTTAAAGAAAAATTTGAACTTCAGCTGGTCCACGGAGGGAATAACAGGGTTTGGAGATGTTAAGAAAGCCATAGCAAGTACTTCTACGCTTTTAAATCCAGATTTTACGAAAGACTTCATTCTGTATACGTATGCTAATGTGGACACCATTTCAAGCATCCTTATGCAGCAGAATCATGAAGATTTGGAGCAACCAATAGCTTTCTACAGCCAAGGCTTGAAAGAGTATGAGACAAGGTACTCTTTTATTGAAAAACATGTCCTTTCAGTTATAAGATCTCTGAAGAAATTTAGGCACTTGTTGTCTAATAATAAAATACATCTAATGATTGCTCATCCAAGCATCAAAGAATTTCTTTTGAACAAAGACATAAACGAGAAGAGGGCTGGTTGGATAACCAAAGTGATGGAATATGACATAGAAATTAAAATCACAAAGCGGTTAGAGGCAAAGGACTTTGTGAGCATCTAACTCAAGACATACAAGAGACTAACAAAGTTGTTTTAGTGTCAAATGATGAAGAAATTGCTGCTGTTCACACCTCATCTTCCAGCTGGTTTCGTGATCTGATAAGCTATTTGCAAGAAAGTTGTTACCCTTCTCACCTAAGTGCTTCAAAAAGAAGGTATTTCAGATTGCAATCAATCCCATTCTTGCTCGTTGACGGTGTTTTGTAAAAAAAAAGATATCAATGGAATGTTACTAAGGTGTGTGGAGCCAAGCCAAACTCAAAGATTACTTAAAGAATTCCATGACAGACTTGGTGGAGGACACTTTTCCGCAAGAACTACAAAACTTAAAATCATGAGAGGTGGGTACTATTGGCCTACTATATTTGGTGATTGCTATACATGGGTTAGGAAGTGCAAACAATGTCCTATGTTTGTAGGAAAATTTAAACTTGCAGCCTTGCCCCTTCAGCGAATTCCAATGGATCAACCGTTTGTCTAGTGGGGATTGGACTTTATTGGTCTCATTAACCCTCCTTCCAGTTCTGGGCATAAGTGGATTCTAACAGCGACGGACTACTTCACACGTTGGACGGAAGCAATTGCATTGAAGGAAGCAAACGAAACTAGCGTCCTTGATTTCTATGAAGGTTTGATTACTAGGTTTGGAGCTCCTTCGACCATTATTTCTGACAATGCAATGGCTTTTGTGGGATCTAGGATCAGCGAATGGACTGTCCAACATGGAATTTATCTCAGCACTTCATCGAATTATTATCCACAAGGAAATGGCCTTGCTGAATCTACAAAAAAGAACCTTTTAAGGATCATACGAAGGACTATCGAAGACAATCAGAGATCATGACATCTCAAGTTGAAGTCCACACTATGGGCTGATAGGATCACCTACAAGAGGTCAATAGCCAACTCTCCCTACAAGCTAGTCTATGGTAAGGAAGCAAGGTTACCTATTTCTCTCGAGTTTCCAGCTTTAGAACTAATGCATCAACTTGAATTGTTAGAGAATGAGCCTATGGAGATCAGGGATGCAGAGCTTATAGAGTTGGAAGAGGCAAGAAATCAAGCCATGCTAGCCATGGAAAGTCATCAAACACAGGTGAAAAGAACATTCAACAAAAAAGCAGCTTCCTCACGAAACTTCAATGAAGGAGATTTGGTCCTCAAATGTGATGAGGATCGAGCCAAACCAGGAAAGCACAAAAAGTTTGATTCCCTTTGGAGTGGCCCATACACGATCTCCGGCTGCAAATCCCACAATGCCTTCCAACTTGCTAAGATGGACGGCCAAGAGCTTCCAATCTCAGTCAATGGGATACATCTGAAACATTGATATTGAAGAGCAAAACTCTATGTACATATTTAGTTGTTTCTACTTTCCTCCAAGTGTTGTTCAAGCACAGTAGTTTGCTTCAGTTTTGTCCAATAAGTGCTTGTTTGCACATTTGCTTCTTAGTTAGTTTTCTGCTTTCGTGTGTTTCCCTTATTTTGAAGGAGGTTACTTCAGCCATGATCAAAGGAGATTTTCAGTCAGAAATCACGTTCGCGATTTGGGAATTCAAATAGCGTTTATATATGGTCTGAGGTCTCGAGCATAGCAGGCATGTTGAGCCAAGTCGCCAGAAATGTTGACAATTCTTCCACAGGATGGATTGTCTCTTGCCATTCATAAAATTCACATCTCCATCCAAGGAAAGAAAGAGTACATTGGGAAAGAATACATTGTTTTTCTTTTGTGAGGGCCTTTGCTACAACAGTGATTCCTTCGGACTTTTGTCCAAAGGAATGGTTCATCAAAGAGGGCAGAATGTCACATAGCTTCGGAGAAGTGCTAAGGACATAAGTCCGCAGGAAATTAAAAAGGAAAGAGCCTACAACAAAGGAAGTAATTCCTTCAAATTTTTTGTCCAAATAAATACTTCAGAGAGTTACAAAGAAAACACACGCAGCCTCCTAAAAGGTCCCCCAAAAGCAAAAAAGACCAAGGAATAATTGCTTCGGACTTTTTGTCTGAAGGAATTCCTTCGAAAGGGACACTCAAGAAATCCGAAGGAATGAGCCTTGTTATAAGTCCATGGAATTGCAAGGGATGTCTTTGGAAGGCAGAAAAGGGCAAAACAAGAAAACCAGAAGGGCAAGGTACCCTTCGAAAGGGTCATTTTCAACAATCCCGAAGGGCACCTACCCTTCAGGGAGGTACACATCAAATTCGGGACCCCTGCAAAAACCCAAGTGCCCTACAATTTTTTCGACAAGGGCGCAGATGAAGGACAGACGCCCTTGAGAAGGGCACTTGGTCGGTGCCTGGACCATGGCAATGTTTTCGAAGGGCATTTTGAAGATGCAGTCAAAGACAAAAGGCAGGAGAAAATACCTTCGAAATTTTTGTCCGAGGGAATTCCTTCAGACAAAAAGTCCGAAGAAATTCGGAGAGTTCAAAAGACAAAAAAAAACCCGACAGAATTCCTTCGGACTTTTTGTCCGAAGGATTCCATCGGGAAAAAGAACGTTCAAATGGGAAAAGCCCGCAGAAATTTAAACTGACCAATGCCGGTCAAGACAATTCAAGCGGACAATTTGTCCAAAGAAATCCTTCGGAGGGTAAAGCCGAAGGCAAGGTCCGAGCAGGGATATTTGTCCGAAGGAAAAGAACAGAGACAAGAGCCCGACAAAATGATTCTTTCGAAAAAGTTGAAAGACAATGTTTGCGGAAAAATTGTCTGACAAAGAAAGAAATAAGCAAGACAATTTTCCCGAAAGAAAATAGCAAAGACCCAAAGGAAAGAATTCTTTCGGAATGTTTGAAAACAAAGTCACAAAGGAAGCTGCGGACAAAGTGTTAAGCACAAAAGGGGCCTAAAAAAAAATAAGCCCGAGAAAATGCCAAAGGGTGACGTCCCGCGAGACGTCAAATTTTGACCGCGGGAAGTAACCATTGAAGTTCAAAGAGGAGTTCGTCTAGAGCCAAGGAGACAACAAGAAATCCGAAAGAAATGGAGGTTGACTGTGCAAAAAAAGAGTTGAAAATAGAATATCCGACGAATTGTAGACCAAATATAGATAAGATAATCCAAAATATAGAATCCCGCCAAAAATAGACAAGACACGCAGACCAAAATAAGAGAAAATACATGCGAACAAGGGCTATTTCTCGCGAATTGCTAAGTTTGGGTTGACTATCTGTTTTATTGGCGGTTTGACTAGTCATTCTCATGCATTCGAAGGTCCAACTCAGCCTATCTCTTCGTCCAACTCAGCTTACCAAACGGTCAACTCAGCCTTTCAAACGTTCCAACTCGACATCAAGTAGCTCACGTAAAGTTCTAAAATTGACATTGGCATTGGATTTCATGCATGATATTATCATCTCAAGCTTTCAAACATTCCAACAACTCACGTAGAGTTCTAAAATTGACATTGGCATGGATTTCCATGCAAAGAGAGGTGGGCGGTTCAATAAACAAAAGACAAGTCCACTTCCTCAAGCGTAAGAAGTTTCATGCAAAGACAAAGGAAAACATATTTTACTGAAAGGCCAAGTCAGCCTTGAGTTAATCTAAGTTAATCCTTCTCTTCAATTTTTCAATGCCAATCTTTGGCTTTTGTAATTCTCTATAAAATGGCTTTTCAGCGTTAGAAAAAATCATCCCTCTCTTGGCTAGACCAGACTCTGCCATTGGTGAGTTGTGTAACCTCTTCAATCAATAGAAGCACTGTACTTTCAAATTTCAAGTGTTGGCATAGTGTATTCATTCAACAATTTGCATAAGTGGTAGATTTCTCTCCCTTCTCAGATTCTGATTCATACCTAGTTGCTAGTTTATCATTATGCAGGTCATGTTAAGTGTTTTTTATGTCTTTTGTTGAAGCTGTAAGTGGATGTTAGGTGGCTGCAAAGTGTCTTGTATCAGACCTCTCTCCATCGTTTTTCCCTCATGTTTTGGTCATTGGATCGAACCTTCTCACGAAATACTTATGCATAGTGGTCGATTGAACTCAAAGGTCTTCCTTTTCCCTTGTTTGTTCAGTGTTCAAGGTTCCAAGTTGAGTGGATCAATCTTTTGGTGTATCACCTTTATTAGGTAGGATTTCCCCTTTAAAGTTTCCTTCTCCCTTTTCCATGGTAGTCCGCAGCATAGATTAGAGATCCTCATTGATACATCTTACAGGAACCAGCCTTCCCTAGAGGTTCTTCTCACCGTTAAGGCACCCACCCTCATGAGAAGATCCCATTGTTTCAACTAGATAGAGGACTGGCCATTTCATGCACGTCTTCGATTCAGGGCACAGCTCCAGGTTGACAATAGTTACTACCCCTTCAATTTTTAACAATGAAAGGACTTCAACCAATTTCCCTACCTCGGTTGGATTTGGTCCCCCTCTAGCTACATCATGTCTATGAGATCCTATAAGCTTTCTCATAGCTTTCAATTCCTCTTGGAGGTTTTGAATGGCCTCCCTACCTTCCATAATGATTGCCTTTTATCTTGCAACAACAGGATACTCTTCCACTTTTTCCTTTAGTTTATAACCAATTTTTTCTTTGCATTTCTCTGCATACATTGTCGCACCTTGCTCTATGAACACTCCTCTTGTGGCTATATTAATGTGTTCCCCTTCAAATAGCCTTTTTTGTCCCTGTGCAGAGGTCTTTGTTGTTCCTAGTTTATTGTGATCATTTTGCTCCCTTTTTCACTTCCTCTACAACCAGGATCATTCTACGCAAATCTTTGCAATCCTATGTCCTATGTTCACCCCCCCCCCCCCCCCCCCCCGCAGTTTGCACAAGTGAGGAACTTTGTACACTACCTCTAGCAGTGCTTTGGCACACCACATTTGAAACATGTGCGCCACGCACGACCGCCACCTCTTCCTCGGACCCTCCATTCATGGGCTCAAACCCTTCCAAATTCTTGTTCCTAACCTTGCACAACTATAGTTTGTCTTAGTCCATGGGCTCTTACTTCACGCCACTCTTCAACAACTTAGTAGTTTTTAGTGTCATGTGCTAGCCTCACAAATTCTACATCCACACACCACCTCAATTTGCTTATCTCTTCTTAGCAATGGGCCATTTTCAGTCTCGTGACCTTCTTGACACACTTTGCAATACTTCATCACTACCTTTACCTTCTTTATAGTATTGTCATTTCAAGTGTGCCCTTATATTTCACATTTTGTACACCATAGTCTGTGTGCTTTAGGCACAGATCCCATGGCAGTAAGCTAGTGTAACTATGATTCCATGGTAGATAGCTCAGCGTCTAAAAATGATGTCAAACCCTCTAGTGGCTTCCTACAATGCATATCGTGGATCCACAAAGTACTTCATTACCAGTTGTCTACAAAAACAGGTGAGCAATCCCCTTATGAACCATTGTGCATATTGTAGTGGATGAAGCTCACAAGAGATTTTTGAATCATGTGATAGGCACGCACACTCTTTGTATCCCATTGTTTTATTTCTTTTAGTGTAGAAATACTCTGCTATTCAAACTCAATAATATGGAAGTTTTTGAAGAACGTTATCTTTAACACATTGAAATCCACCACTGTTTGGTTAGGATCAAATTTTTTGTACCAAATATGTGCTCGACCTATCAAAGTTGTGGCAAAGGGACTAGATTTCGTTTCTAGCAACACTACACCCTTGCACACCATGCAATCTCACACTTGTTGTAAATACTCTGTTGCATCCTCAATTCCATTGTATTCCTGCAATTTGGTCATATCATGGTACCACTATTGTGGCACTATCTAGGGTTGTGCTTGTGTACTAACTTCCACATTTGTTATAGGTATATAACTACTTGGCACAATCCTTGCAATTGGTACAGTCATGGTGGGAACAACCTAGGTTACTATGACCTTGGTGGCCTCAACATTATGACCTGATGTTAGCTAATTTACTCCCCCTTGCATTGAACTCGCACTTGGAGAAGTGTTGACTGTCTGTGTGGCTCCACTTGCACCACCTCCTACTAACGCAGCAGTTGCTCTAGTCATCATCTTTGCACATCCAATCCCAAGCATAGAATGACCTCCCAATGTGACCACCTTTGCACTTCCTTTCACCCTAAAGGTATGTTCTCCACTATTTGTTCAACTATGTCCGACACGTTATCATTCAAGAACTGGTTGTTAGCACTTGCCTCCTCTATCTCAACTATTCTCCCATCTTGAAAATGTAGCTGCACACCAACATCAACATGTTGCTCACTCTTGCTTGGGTCTTCCTCGAAATCTATAAACACTTCCTCTTCTTTTTGACGTCTCTCTATGCCAACATTTTATGGATTTTCACCTTGGGAAATTTTTCTGCATAACTCTTCATCATCAACAGAGAGTCTCACAATACACAAGTCATCTGATTGCCCTACTTGTCCTCAAAAAGTCTCATTGGCAACCATGCGATCTGACTTTCCCATTCTCCTAGGGTCTTTGGCCGCAATATCCCGCTATCAACGCTCAATATATCTGCATCACCTTATTTCCCTTTCCTTAATTATTCTATCTAGTCTTCTCATGTCATCCATCTACAAACACCACTGTTGCATTTGTCCATAACAACTTAACCTTTGTGCAACAAAAGATCTAGCCTTCCATTTCCAATTTTTCCAATCCCAGACCAATCAGAAACATCTTAACATGTAATAGTAGCTCTGTGATGAACGTTCCCCTCGTTCCTACAAGAATTCGAATTTTGATTTTTTTAGACAAGAATATGTAGACGCAAATAACTCTAACACATAATTGTTTATAGCTCCACTACACCATACATCTACCACATGCATCCACACTTCATCAGCGTTTTTCAAGGCTTCTACTTGAGCGTTTGTCCCACCTATTCGTCGATCAAACCTTCATCTTCTAGTGGCCGCTAAAGCTGCAATCCATGCATGCAAGTATATTGGGAACTCAACAAAGAACAACTCATGCAATTCACTGCTCAAATGCTCATGAATCCATGCACGAGGGTTTTGATTCCCTTTGTCCTTCGTTTTTACCGCAAATTCAATCCTATGCTTGTCAAACCAACTCTTGATCCTTTCAAGAGTGATAAAGTTCAGTCCATCAGCCACATGCAAACTCCTTGATCATGCCACAATCAAATGAGTTCCCAACAACATAACCAAAATGTTTCACTAAAAATTTACCTTCTCACAAAGAAAGATAAGAGCTCAAGGAGTCCTTGCGCCAAGACTCAGCCCTTACTGACAAAAGGGAGAACAGCACACCACTTGCACTAGCATTGTCAACTATGCAGTAGCGCATAGAGGTCTCAACCAAAGTGCAAGCGAGAGATCACCTGGATCCTCATTATATGAAAGTAGCACAACAATGAAGACCATTGAATACAAGGACTAGACCAAATTCTAACTCTCCATTCTTATGGAAACATTCAGTCATTTATTTAACACAATTTAAGCAAACATGTTACTCCAACAACCATAATAACACATAAGTTAAAACATCAAATCATAAGGGCTGCTCACAATGATCCTACATTCGATTTTATTAATTTGCAAGGTCACAGAGTCCCGAAAGGTGACTGATCTCAAGAGGGAGGTTGCTATCGCGATGACTAGGATATTTGCTAGGACGGAATCGTGACATTGGGCATCATGATTCTCCCTGTCCCTTTTTGCTTTTTCCGTCATTTGTCTTTTGTGAATTTTTGTGTCTATTTTTGTCTTTTCCTTGTGCATTTTTGTATTTATCCTTTTTGTTTGCATATGTTGTTTTGTTCGCTTCTATTGTTTTGTTTGTTTCTATTGTTTTATCCACTTTAGTTGGTTTGTCAGCTTCTGTTGTCATTTTTGCCTCTACTGGTGGGTTTCAAGTGAGCCCTTCAAGGCTATAGTTTCTTATAGGAGGGTTTTTGCTCATATGGCAGAGGGGGAATCTTTGAGGTTCTCGTCCAAGGATGCTCCGGCCAAAAGCGAATTTAATGATATGCCTCCATATTTTATAATTGGTAAAGGGGATTCCTCCAGGACGTCATTTGTTGTTGCGGTTCGAGGGGAATCCAAAACACTTTGGGGAGATTCAAGTTTTCAGATGCATGGTAGAAATCTTCAAAAATCACATCTCCGGATGCCAAAAGTTGATCCAAGGAAAAATGATAATGGATGTATGAAGGTTGTGGATGGTACACCAGTGATAGTCTTCAAAAAGTTGATGTGCAAAAGGAAATTGAGGTCCTCGAGAACAGAGGTTTAATTATTAGATTTTTGGGCTTCGTCCTTCACTGATAGCACTGAAAGAATGGACTCAAAATTCTGGCATACTAAAGGTAAGTTCTTGATCTCTGTTTGCCCTAATGGATATTTCTTGATTTTTTTGCATCCGCAGAAGATCAAGAGTTTATATTCCAGGGTGGGCCGTTATTTTTTGGTCAAGCGATCGTCCTTCACTGATAGCACTGAAAGAATGGACTCAAAATTCTGGCATACTAAAGGTAAGTTCTTGATCTCTATTTGCCCTAATGGATATTTCTTGATTTTTTTGCATCCGCAGAAGATCAAGAGTTTATATTCCAGGGTGGGCTGTTATTTTTTGGTCAAGCGAGATTTTTTATGAAACCCTAGCATCCTATGTTCAAAGCAGATGAAGAGCTTCCATTCGTGGCTCCAATCTAGGTTCGTCTGGTTGGATTGCCTACGAAATACTGGACTAATAATGTTTTTATGGCAATTGGAAATGCACTTGGAACTTATATGATGACGGCTAAAGCATCCCTACAGCTGGAACAAATGATTTATGCTCGTATTTGTGTGTTGATGGTCCTGAATAAACCTCTGCCTACTAAGATCTCCCTTGATGTGGAGGAAGATCAGTGGGAACAGGTGGTTGATTACGAAAACATCCCATTCCAGTGTTGAATCTGTCATGAATATGTGCACCTCCTCAAGGATTGTCCGCTTAAGGTTCTAGAACCTTCTGGTGAAGTCAAACCTCAAGAGGATTTTATTGCACTAAAAAAAACGAAAACAGCTAATAAAAATGTTCGGGAGAAAGTGGATATTCAAAAGAGTAATAGATATGCTATTTTGCAACAAGATCATGAAGATCCTATGGAATCTCAAGTTCTAGCAACACCTATGGAGGTACAGGATATGGAAGTAGCTCAATCTGAAAGGGAAGCCCATTAATAGATCACTATTCATAACGGCCCAAAGAAGCATGATGAGATTCGTACAACAATGAAAAGCTATCAACGAAAAACCAAGTTTCATGAACAATTTGAGAACCAAAGTCAGCAAATAAACGAGATTGAACAAAGAGATCAACCATTATTATTAATGGCTAATACGGTGCAAGAACCACAAGAAGATTATCCCTTGGAAATGGTACAGGAAAAAAGTAAAAAATTAAAAGTAGTTATTAATACTAAGGCAGGGCGTAAATCAAATCAGAATCATATCCAATGGAAGGCCAGAAACTAAGTCAATCAGGAATAGTTCAAGATTTGACTCAAATTCCTAATCGTTCCTCCCAATGAAGGTAATCACCTGGAATGTAAGAGGGCTGAAAGGCAGTCCATCTAAAATAATGGAAATTAAAAGGATGATTCACACTAATCATCCACATATGGTGTTTTTGCAAGAGACTAAAGCTAGCATTGAGCTTATAACTGTGTTGGCGGAAAGAATATGGCCCAAGGCTCAGTTTTTAGCACTTGGTTCACAAGGGGCATTTGGAGGAGTCTTGAGTATTTGGGATCCAAAGATATAACAGTTTTAGAATCTTGTAGTAGTCAAGAAGTGTTGATGATGCATGTGTGTTCTAAGTTGGATGCCCAGCAATATTTACTCATAAATGTTTATGCACCCAATACTATAGAAGACAAATTGTTGCAATGACAGTGTATAGAAGCTATGATCAATTCATATCCGAATGTTCTAGTTATTTTAGTGGGAGATTTTAATACTATCCTTAATCTGCAAGAAAAACAGGGAGGAGTTCCACACTTGGATTCTAGTTCTTCACATATGGCCAGATATTTACAATCCCTAAAGTTGGTTGATGTTTAGACTGGAAATGGGTTAATGACCTGGTGTAATAAAAGGCAGGGTCAAGATTGTATTTTGGAAAGATTGGAATGTTTTCTTTTATCTAAAAATTGGTGGTTAAAACAAAATATTCCTAAAGCCAACATTTTAGATAATATTGGTTCTGACTACTGGCCAGTGTCTCTTGAGGTGGGTAAATCAGTGTCTTGTCATGCTCCTTTCTGTTTCCAGTTGAAGTGGCTTAGGCATGAAAATATTGAGAACCTCATCAAACACTGGTGGGTAGAAGGAAAGCCAAGGTATGGGACTCAAATGTTTTCCTTTACAAAACGTTTGAATTATATAAAGGCCAAATTGAAGAAATGGAATTGGAATGAGTTTGGAGATGTCAAAGAAAAAAAAGCAGAAGATTATTCAACAAATGGAAGAGCTTAATGCAAATATTAGATCTATGGGTACCAATGAAGATCTACTTAAGCAAAAACTTCTTAAATCCAGGCTCCATGAGTGGGAAACACGAGAAGAGATTATGTGGCAGCAAAAATCCAGAATACAATGGTTAAAAGAGAGAGATAAAAAATCTGCCTTATTTCATAAATCCTTGCTTGCTAGAAGGGCTCATAATCATATAGTATCCCTAAATAAGGAAGATGGGAAGAAAGAATTTTCCTTGGAGAGTATGGAGCACATAGCAACCCAGTTTTTTCAGAAAATCTTTACTGCTCAACCTTTGGATGAAAGTGCTCAACTAAAACTGATAAATACATTGCCCAAACTTATTTCTCATCGGGATAATGAGCAAATAACCAGCCCAGTCACAGAAAAGGAATTGCAGCGAGTCATGTTTGAGATGAAGAAGAGGAAAACTCTAGGGCCAGATGGTTGTCCTATTGAATTTTACCAAAAGTTTTGGGATATTATCAAAGGAGATCTTCTTAAGGTTGTGGAAGAAGTGAGGGAAGCTAAAGCAATGCTAAAGGAAATAAACAAAACCTTTATAGCTCTAATTCCCAACGCTGAGGAAGTAAATGAAATATTTGGTTTTAGACCTATCGCTTTATGTAATGTTTTATACAAAATAATCACAAAAGTTATGGTCGAAAGGCTGAAACCTTGGCTCCATAAGATTATCTCCCCGGAACAAGGAGGTTTTGTACCAGGTTGTCAAATTCAGGGAGTTCTTCAATCCATGGATAGTCAGAAATCTCCCTCTATGTTTATCAGACTTGATTTGCCCAAGGCTTATGATCGAGTGGATTCGGAACTTTTATGCCAATTTTGGTCTACATTTGGCTTTTCACAAGATTGGATTGGGTGGGTCAGAGCTTGTCTATCATCAGTATCTTTTTCTGTTTTGGTTAATGGCACTCCTTTCCAGATATTTTTGGCCTCTAGAGTGATTCGACAAGGGGATCCTTTATCCCCCTTTTTATTTATTATCTTGGCGGAATGCCTTGGTAGAATGGTTTTTAAGGATTGTCAAGAACACAAGATCAATGGTATTAAATTAGCTACAGGGGCTAGGCCTATTTACCCATTTACAATTTGTGGATGATTCCAGGATAGTGGGAAAAGCCACATGGTCCGAAGCTCAACAGCGGCATAAAATTCAACTGTTTTCCAAAGCCACTGGTTAGCTGATCAATAAAGATAAATCTAGCATCATATTTTTTCACTGTTCTAGTAGACGAGGAACATATTCTGAACATTTTCCAATTCAGAAAGGATCGCTTCCCATTAGATATTTGGGAGCACCTCTTGCAACTAAACAAATTAAAGATTGGCAGTGGCTTACTACTAAAGTGGAAATGAAATTTCTGGAGCAGACTAATAAATGGCTATCGACAGGAGGAAGAATGGTTTTGGTCAAGGTAGTTCTTCAAGCCTTGGTTATTCATGCTTCCTCTATTTTGAATATTCCAAGTAAAATTCAAAATCAATTGGATTATATTTGTCAAAAATTTCTTTGAAGTGGTTTGCAGCAAAATATAAAATGGTCTCTTGTGAAATGGGATAGTATGTGCCTATCCAAAACGGAAGGAGGCTTAGGATTTCATTCCTCTTCTAAGCACCACAAGGCTTTGGCGGCCAACCTTTATTGGAGACTACTTATGCACCTAGATAATTTGTGGGCTATTAACATTAGAGCTAAATATACAAAAAACAATCTTCCAAAGAGAATTATTAGATTATCTATTCCTCCTAAAGGGTCACCTATTCTTGCTGTCCTTAAAGCAGGTGAGGACCTAATTAAAAAAGAATTTGTTTTGGATTATGAATGATGGCCAAAAATTCAACTTCTGGAATGATTCATGGGATGCTTACCCACCAATTATTTCGCAATATCCAAAACTTAAGAATATGATGGACCAGTTACATGAAAAGGGATGGATTAAGATTGTTCAGTATTCTAGAGATACTAGTAAGCCTTGGGAGAGTGGAAGATGTTGGATTCCTCCTAATGAGTGGCCCTTTCAAATACCAGAATACCAAAGATCATGGATTAGTAAGATCTTAATTCTTCCCCTTACAACACTATCAAAGCCTAATGCTTTAGCATGGGGGAAGAGTTTTACAAGAGAGTATATAGTTTCCTCAAGTTATGATTCTCTTACTAGGCATGAGCCTCATCCTCTTAAGGGTATCTTCAACCAAATTTGGCAGCCTACTTTATGGCCCAAGGTAAGTTTCTTTCTATGGCTATTTTTGAAGAAAAGAGTCTTAACAAGAGAAAACCTCATGAGGAGAGGTATACATGGCCCCTTTCGATGTGTTATGTGTTTGGACAATGAAGAGACTATATCTTATCTCTTCTTCCAGTGGCCTATGGGGATTCATTTGTGGAAGCTCTTAGCCCAAATGTTGAATCTTACTTGGAATCTTATTCAGTCATTAGAACAAATAAGCAGAGAACGGCAATGTCAACTAGCTAAAGGCCAAAATCTTCTTCCAGCTATGTGGTTTGGCATATCCTTTCTACTATGGAATATTTGGAAAGATCACAATCATAGGATCTTCTGACATAAAGTAGAGATATCAATTTGGTTTGGGCAGTGGTCAAAATTAATATTGATGAGTCTATAACATAAGATTAGTTTACCACATCCCCCAACACCGGAATGGGAACACTTATGTAGCCAACTCCCAATGCAACCTTCTATCTCTTCAAGGCATGCTTTTAATCAGAAAAAGAAAGCTCAGCAGGAAATTGGACAGCACCCCCTTATGCGTATGGGAAGCTTAATACAGATGGTGATTCACGAGGAAGTCTGAGACAAGCTAGTGTTGGAGGTATTAGTAGAATATTGGATGGATATGTTGCCTTTCTTTTTACAGAAAAGCTAGGATATACTACCAACAATATGGTGAAGATTAAAGCTATTTATAGAGGGATGCAAGAAGCTTTAAAAAATGGTTGGCAAAAAGTGCAAATTGAGTCAGACTCTAAGGTGATTGTAATTTTGTTACCGAAACCTGAAGGAGACCCTAGTAGAAATTGGCAAATAGTTAGAGAAATGGGAAAAAATCGTGCTTTGCAAGATAAGTTTCAAGAGACTTATTTTTTTCATGTTCCTAGAGCAAGTAATAAAGTGGCAGATAGTTTGGCAAATTGGGCGCTGGATAATCATAATATTTTGCTATGGTGGGTCTCCAATTTGGTGGTCAAGCAAATTGCAAGAAGATTTACATCAATGAGTGATTATTGTTTATCATTCTTGTTCACTACCCAAGCTTGGACTCTTAGTTTTCAAGCTTGGTATATGCAAATATGTACTCTTTGAATTTGTTTTAATATATTTTTTGTTAAAAAAATTAAAAATAACACAACTTATATAATGTACAAGATGCACAAACCCACGCTATTCTTATGTTATTCAAAGTACAATTACAATCATGTTTCCCCTGCGCATTACACAATATGCTATACAAATGTGAAGAATACAAAGATACATTCACTTCTGCAATAAACAATTGCGTGAAGCCTTCATGAACTTGCACAGCTATTCTGAATTCTTCAACCTTGCCCCCTGCAACTGGTTACCAAATGAGGAACCCATGGGGGGTATTTATAGAATTCATGGAACACCTCGGACTTGTCGGTTGGCAAGAGAACATTTTTTTATTCCGTCTGGATACCCTTTGAATGTCTAGTTGGCACTGAGCTATCATGCATTCCAGGCATCCAAACCCTTTTCCCATGTGCTGCTTTGTTTGCCTCAACCCATATAATCTGCAACCATGCACTAGCTGAGGTCACATGTCTACCTGTGTACCGTTGATTCGCAACTTTCGACCATGTGGATCCATCGTCACTGACATAGCCGCAACCTATGGGCCTTAGACTATCGTCCTTCCTACACAAAGCATGTGCTTGGATCCTTCTGCACACATGACCAAGAGTATGAGTCTCACCCATCTCACTTGTGTATCTTGTGCTTCTTGGACCTTTGCATGAGAAAGGGACTTGGTGTCTTTTCCTGGGGTCAACATAAGTATTATTAGCTCATTGGTTGTTGTAGATAGGCTTGCTTGATTAGTTTTAGGAGTTCTTTGGTTATATTATAGCCATCCAATAATGTAATTGATATGGCTTGCTTAGTAAAATATTAATTCCATACTATCAAGGTGTTGTTTCGATGAAGAATCTTTTCGCAAATGTGATTTTGTATCAAACAAGTATGTTTTTGAATTTGGTAATAACCTGGAATCAGTGCCTATAAGAAAACATATTTTCATGACTCTGAGTTAGTCAAAAAACTCTCAACCAAGTGGCAAATGACCCAAAAGAAGCCAATATAGATTGTACACTATGTTCCAGTGGGACTCTTCAAGACCAAGCATGAGACTTATCCTCCTTAAAACAGAGGAAAGATTCCCTCATTTCCAGGTCAAAAACCTCCTTTGGAGAAGTTCGGTCTTTGGAGTAGCTGAGTCTTTTGGCATGTTTTGGCTAGGCATTTTTGCCAAGCCTGAGTTAGCTTGCCCAGTTGGTCTTGCCAAGTCCAATCCAGCTACTATGTAAAAACAAAAACAATAAATATGTTAAATTTCTCTAGTATGAAATCATTTTCAAAGTTTTAAACCACTGAAAACCTCCTTAGCATGTATTTGAATGGTAACCCAGAACCAGATGTAGCAGACAAGGTAACTATTAAAGTATTGCTTTGGAAAATTAAGGTAGGAATATATTCCATGATTTGGAATGTATTATTTACAAATTAAGTACCTCTTTCTTTGTAATTTCTACAAAGACGGAACTTCTTTCAAAGTTCAAACCTGTAGCTTAAAATATTCTAAATGGAAACAGCAAGCTCCTAACAATCAGTTTGTAATCTCCTGCTTGATCATTATGACACTTACTCCACATGCAAATTGAAACACGTTTCTTGCTGCCCTGTCTCAGAAACCTATAAGTAGTTCAGTTGTTTAATCATGTTGACAGTTACTTACATGTTTGGCCATACCAAAATCTGCAAGCTTTATTTTTCCAGATGTATCGGCAAGGAGATTTGCACCTTTTATATCCCTGCAGAACAAGCCATTATTAGATTAATGGAGAGCAAACATAAATTTCATGTCAAAGCAATAAATTCAAGGTCATTAGAAAAAAGGCAAAGAAAGACATCTTGATACACAGATATATAACTCTAATATTCAATAACTCCAAATCAGAACAATCAACTCACTACAAATTCATCAATGGTTGGACATCTTTTTGTCACATCTCAATGCACTCCTCCACACTGGAAGCCGAGTTAGTATGTATGAAGTTGTTGCAAACATTTGGAGTGTTAGATAAGTCTGCAAGCTTCATGTCCTTGGCCCATAGCTCCATGCCTATTATGTGGACCCATGAGAGGCCTTTCATACATTTTAAGAACTGCTAATAAACTAGTCAATCAGCTTGCTAAAAAAGTCATTGAATTGTCTACTGGAAAACAGCTTGTCTTAATCCTAAAATTATTACGGCTTTGGAAAATGTAGTTGGTTGTTCCATCACATTAATCCTAGCCCTGTCCAAAGAGGAGTCACAGACAATAACTAGGAATTTTTTTCTTCAATTCTATAATTTCATAGCAACCATGGTGGTCTTGCACTCATATAAAGGAACGCAATTGTGGGGAGTTGACAATTTGGAAAAAAGGAGAGGCTCGCCTATGAAGTGACAATTAGAAGAAGAGCTTAGAAGCTGAAGGTTATTTGGATTCCATGATGTATCCGAAGTACAAGATATCAACTGCAAAGTCAATATATTATAGTAGTGTGACAGAAGTGTGAAGTGTGTGCAAGTCCGTGGGACAACCTAAGTGACCACTGATTCAAATTCAAAACTCAACCGAACAAACAGAAGGAACAAAATATGCAATGCAAAAAACAAGACAAAACACGAGAACTGTTATTTCATTAAAAGAATGAAATATTCTGTACAATATTCTCTACAAAGAGATGCAACTTAGCTCTAAACTGATCAAAGGCTAGAAGAACAAAACTGAAATGAATGCAAAATACATCAATGTACAACAATTACAAATCAAGAAACAGGGACAGATGGGATGGGAAGTAGAAATAGTTAAACTTTTAACCGTTATAGAATTATTTGCTGGAGGCATCTCTGCAGTGAGAACAATCCTCTTGGTTGTGTGGTCTGTATGTTGCATCGTTGTCTGACATGTATATATTATATACAATTGACACGTATTGGATACAATCAACAGCTGTAGAACCAGATTAGGGTCACAGCTTTCAACCACACACCCAAGGTTTTCACCATGTCGCTGCACACTGAGCTACATGGCAATCGGTCAACCCCTACCTACTAGTCGAAATACATACAGTGGGGTGCAGCTAAAGCCCACAAGGCCAACCCCAATGTCCTTGTCATTCTCTCCAGCCTGCATCATGACATGGACAAGGACCTCAGCTTCTTGCCCCTACTGCCAGTTACATTACCATTTAACTACATTATCGGATATGCGCCCCCACCTGATCTGATACGGATAAGGGCTGGATATGCAAGGGATACAGGCAGGATATGTCCTGCCCCCTGCGGATACGCCTGGATACGTTTGGGACGTATCTGGACGTATCGGCTGGGGGGAGGACATATACTGCTTGTATCCCCTGCATATCCAGCAGAAAAAAAGTTTATATATATATATATATATAATTTTTTTTCCAATTTCGCTTAATAAAAAGTCAAACATGGACTTCAAAAAACAAAATAAAGTATGAAAGTCTCTCTGCAGTTTCAATGGCTGGCTGTGTTTTCAAAACACAAGCCTCAGTTGATTCATCTGTATCATGAAGGTTGCCAGAGCAAGTCAGCAAGTCTTCCAGTTATTGGATCATGTTTCATTGTGTTTCAGCCATGCCAAAATAAAGGAAATAAATGTCTGTAACATGATAAAGATGAGGGAGAGGTTGAAATCAAAAATGTTTTTTTTTTGCTTATCCTTTATGTCTCAAAAATATGGTTCTCCAAGACTCTTTTTGTGCAGTACATATGGTAAGATCATTTGCACAGGTATAATTTATGAAAAATCAACTCATGAATAAGCTCAAAGAAGAGAACAGGCCATGGTTTTTAGTTGATTTAACACCAGGTCATCTCATTGTAATCTTCGCCAAACTGTAGAAAGTGCATTTTCTTTTGTCTTTATTTTTGTCCATACATTGTAACATTTGCACTATGTACATGTAATAAGATTAATCTAAGTTCGACAATTGAATATTATGATATTTGGCATTGAATTATTAGTATGTTTTGTGGTTATTTAACTTATTATTTTTCTTCTATGCATATTATGTGGTTAATTTTGCTTATATGGATATATATTTTATATTTTAAATTTTTTATATATTTTTTTGTACGGCCCTATCCAAAACATATCCAAGCCCCCCCAAAAAAAATCCCCATATCCACGTATCCTATTGTCATCCCTGTATCCACACCCGTATCTGTATTGGTAACATAGTCATTTAAGAAGAAAATTGTGACATTGGTATGCCTTCATTGTAAAGTGTCATGGCAGTCTGTTGAACGAAGTGTGCTGGAATGAGACAACGTGACTGAAGACAAAGGCTGGATTTGTTGTGGACTGTGCTAATGGTACTGCAGCAGCGATGTTTATTAGTGAATTTGGGATCAACCAGAGATATGTGAATGATAATGATAACCGGTATTTGAAATGTATTTTGGCTTTTCTTGCGGAGGGGGATTTCAACTGGGTGTCCTGCACAATACAGGGGTGTTATTTTTATCAGTTGGATCAGAAACCCAAGACTGATTTTGAGGAGACTTATGGATTTTTAAAATTGCAAATGGAATAAGATTAGGTATCCTGACTTTATTTCACGCATGAAAGAAATACAACCACCCATTCAATGTAAACCAAACTAGAAACCATAGTGGCAAAAATCTTTTTTTCAAAAATGTCGGGAAAAATTTGGGAAAAAGTCAGAAAATCATAAAACTATCGAAAAAATGTGGAAAAAGCAGAAAAACTATTTTTTTTAAATTTAAAGGCATAGAGATACATATTAGGCATTTCAATTGCATAGAGAATCGATACAGATTATGAGAGAAAGTTAAACAAGATTGTATGCCATGAAAATCAGCCAACTATTTTCTTTCATTAATTTCAAGATTATTTAATTTGCATTTCAAAATGGATACTATTGTCGTTTACAAAGGAACAAAAAGTGGGAGCCAATGGCAACGAGGTAAACTAGGGATCAACAGGTGTAGATGTTGAAGCTCTAGGGTTAAAGCCTCTCCTAATTTGAAAGACAACCTCAGTGTCATACCCAACCTAACAAGTCAAAGTCAGTTTCATCATAAATAGGGTCATCATTATTTTCGAGCCATTCAGATTTTGGATTGATTTTGTCAAGTTTAATCGGTTGATCTTCCTTGACGGTACCTAACATATATGTTAGTGACTTGTAGAATAATGATTTAGAAGAATATAAATCAACTTTCCATATGAATTGAGAATTAGAAATGCAACATTTTTTAACCTTGAGCTTTCTTCATTTTCAGATAAAGATTGTGGTGGACAAACACCAAATCATTCATCTATTCTTGAGTACGTCGATTGCGTTTTTTGGAATATCCATGCTCGAACACACTCCAACTACGCTTGCAAGTGGGTGAATTGCATGGCTTGCTCAAAATGTGCATTGCCATCCATCGAAGGTGGTTGGTTTCTTTGCCAAAGGAATCTTACCATTGTGCTGCAAAAATAGATTTTGTCAACATCATAACATGCACAATTCAATCAAAATTTAACATTTTCAATGTATGTATGTAGAAAATTTGTCTGCCTAGTTTGAAGGTCTTCCTCTTTGTGATGGTTGTCTTACTAGAGAAGAAACCCCTTCCTACTTGTACATTGAAAACTCTCTCATAGCTGCCTCAAAAGATCCATAGGGAACATTCTTTTCATGCACTTAAATAGGCCCTCTATGACCTTTGCATCATCTCGAAATTAGCCACTAAAGAAAGTTGGATTCAAGAAATATCCAGTTGCATGGAGAGGAGAATGCATCATCTTTTATCAACTATCTCCTATAATGGCATGTACTTGGCTCTGTTATTCTATAATCTACTCCTAATAGCGCCTTTGGCCCTATCAATTGCCTAATATAGATAACCAATGGGGGTTTATCTCCATGAATAAGTCTCAAAATTTGAACTAAAAGCTTAGAGAATAACATAATTTTATTTACCTCTTCCCAAAAAAATAGTGATAAAACATAGTCAGTCACCATTTTACCCTCCATATGTTTCACAAAGAAAGATTCCATCCACTCAATTGAAATGAACATTCATATTAAATTCATTTATTGTTGAAAAAGAGTTTGCAATGCAAGGAAGTGAGTTGTAAACCTTGTCACCTCTCATTGAATAAGTTATTTGCCATCTATGAATGTGTGCATTATATTAAGCACTCCTATGTGGGTTTTTTTGTAAAACCTCTTTCACCCATGAAATTTTGCCTTTGTCATCCAAGGTCAAATTAAGACAATGTGCCACATATGGAGTCCAAAACATAGTTCCATATTTATCCATAAGAAGTCTCCTAGCAACTGTGCAAACAACATTAGTTGTAATGAATTGGACCACATTTTGTAGCCTCACCTCAATTACAACCTCATCAAATAGATGAAAGAGTGTCTTGCCCAATTTTGTCATCTCAGATTCATCGACACTCTTAATAAAAATTGTGCCAATGTCATATGGCACAAGTAAGTTGATGAGTGTGTGGCTTCATCTGTCCATCCATCTGACATTATAATGCAACTTGATTTTTTCCATTCCTTATGATGTTTTGCAAGAACATCACTCATATCCTTTACAACATCCTTCAACAAATCAATATGCAAAGCCTTATATAATGGGGCAATGAACCCAAAACTGGCAACTGCAATTGCATCCGCCATACGCTAGAGTTGTACCAAAATTTGAAGATTGCCTTCTTTGCCTACTTGAGAACAATATTTTTCCATCCTATACTTTCTCGTGTGGTTTGCATTCCATGTGTAGTTGGCGAGCTAAAGAAGACATGAATGTTTTCCCTACCTACATATGGCCCACAAGGTACTAATCCAAGGGTATATTATTGAGTTATAATACGAAATATTTCCACCATATTTCACAACTAAAAAAATTAAATATGTTCAAATGAATGTCAAATATAACATCTATCATAGAGAACGGTTAGGTTTACTGGTTAGGGTTAGGTTTAGTTTTTTTTTTAATTTTAGGTGTATCTTAGTTTTTTTTAGCTATAGACAACATTTCAAATTGCCCCATCATACGAGGCTTTGCAGATTGATTTGCTGAAAAAAATGCCAAAAAATTGGGTTGAAAAAAGTGTTTTGGGCCAAGTGTAAGAATTAATCGCGATTAATCGTGTTTAAATCACATGTTCTACTACTATGCTAGAAACACCTCCTCCCTCTTTAATTGGCTTGATCAATAGTTTTCAGGCTTAAACCCATGCTTTACTTTTTATCAAGGACCACTTTGTCCTAAACACATAAAAAGAATGTAGTAAGCTTTCATTCTTGTAATGATGTTATTGTTTGTGTTCACATCCTTGTCTCTAGGGGAACCAAATGGGACCCATTGGTCTTATGGAAAGTTCATCTTGCATAGCCATTCAAGGAGATGGGATGCAGTCTTATGGAAAGCTCATCCAACATAGCCACAAACAATGCTTTGCACTCTACAATACTTTGAGGAGCGCAATCTCTTGCATGCAAATTCAGCTCACCACAAAATGTTGATAATAATGGAAAACAAAGGTGGATGTGTTCAGATGGGAGTGGTAGTCCCTTGGTTTTAATAAAGGAATTTATCTGCATCCCTGACTCTTGATGTTCTCCATATTACATTCCAGATATCCAATGGTTTGAAGTCATAACCACCAACAAACAATTGTCCCATGAACTTTGAGTTCAGAGTATCAAATTTGATGTTTGAATGTCATCATAGATTTTTATTTTCTGGTGTATTCCTTTCCATGTATCAATAGTAAATTTATTTTTATTGTTCTTTATTTCATTTTTCTCCCACCAAAAATGAAAATAGGTTGATCCTTAGCCATGCATCAATGCACCCTGGGACCCATTGGTCTTATGGAAAGTTCATCCTGCATAGCCACTAATGGAGGTGGGATGCAGTCTCCTGGAAAGCTCACCCTGCATAGCCATAGAACAATGCTTTGCACTCAACAATACTTTGTGGAGCGTAGTCTCTCACATGCAAATTCAGCTCACAACGAGAGGTAGATAATGATGGAAAACGAAAATGGATGTGTTTGGATGGGAATGCAAGTCCTTGGGTTCAATAAAGGAATGCATCTGCATCACCAACTCTCAATGCTCTCCATATTACATTGCAGAAATCTAGTCGTTTGAAGTCACAACCACCAACAAACAATTGTCCCATGAACTTTGAGTTCAGAGTATCAAATTTAATGTTTGAATGTCGTAACAAATTTCTATTTTTTAGTGTATTCCTTACCATGTATCAATAGAAATATTATTTTTATTGCTCTTTGTTACATTTTACTCCCACCAAAAATCAAAACAGATTGATCCTTAGCCATGCATCAATGCACCCTGCATGCAAACAATGCCTACAATCTGACAAAAGATGTAAAATTTCCCTGTACTTGTACTACCCCATGCAAATTGAACAATATGTGCCCTACCGTGTCATACGAACAAGGCAATTGTTGCGACATATAGAAGACTTTTCTTTTTGCTAATTACAGTGATCGATAGTCATTGACAGACCTCCACCATATCACCTCTAGTCTCCAGCATACTAAGAAAATCCCATAAGGCATTAGCCATGAGATAATACTCGAAAGAGACACAAGTGTATGTTAGTTGATAGCAGAAGAATCAATGTAGCCATAGCAAATCATCAAGGGTAGTTCGATACAACATCTTTGTTTGTGTTCAAAGAAGCTCCCTCTAAGTCTCGCTAATTGGAATTATGTTTAAGATGCGCACCATGCGATCATCCATTTGTTGGCTAAAATCAAAAATGGCTAACTAACACGATCATCCAACCAAAATACATGGATGTGAGCCAAAACTCTTCTTTCTTGTGTCTCATGATGAATGAGTGCTTCTCACTGTTCAGGGAGAAACTATGAGGAGGCATAGTTGCAGAGTGATTGATATATAGACACATGTAGAAACACCTATGGAGGTTAATAAGAAAACATGAGCGTGGCAGTGCCTAAGATTCTGACCTCATGCATTACCATATGGATTAAGAGAAGTGATTAACCTTCAGATATGTAGTCATCATGCATAATTAACCCAAGTTAAAAGCCCTGGAAAAAAATAATTTTTGAAGTACACAAACAAATAGGTTTGAGGGCATATTAAATGCGGTGCTCATTTAATAATAGAGTTGTTTGGTGAAGAAGTTGAGGCCTCATTCGTAATTGGATGAACTGCAAGGTGTTGCTCTTATGATTTCCAAATTCCACATTAACCTACGTCTTGATTTTGAGAGCTTCAGAAGCATTGAATGTATTGTACATATTTGTATCATTGGTAGATTGATACTACAAATGATTACTAAGCCGCCATTGTGACCATATAATAGGTCAAATCTATTTAACAATTTAACCCTACCCAGTTTTTCTTCATTAATGCTTATAGGCTTCAAGTACAAGTTATTACGGGAGGGTTCACTCAAAGTACAATTTTGTTTAATACATTATCAGATGTATGGTTCTTATGTATGATTGCAAGGATATATTATATAATTGTTGATCAACAATCAACACTTGCTCGAACTTTAACCAAAAAAAATGCTTTGAGTATGATTTGTCACAAATGGTGTAAGGCCTTCTCTCATGTTCCTTATATCCCCCTCTATGTGATATTTTGCGACTTTATAAGCTCATACTCATCATCTACTACCATTGACTTGGTTTCCACAATCATCCTGAAACTCGTCTAATACCCATGGAACTTGATACCCTTCCTCTTATTATTTCTAATGCCCCCCTGCGTCCACTCTAAACCACCATCTTAAACATCTTGGGGAATTTTAGGGTTAATATACTGATCTATTTTGATTGAAATGGATTGAATAAAACATAAGAATAAGCTTCAAAACAAATATAACTGCGCCTCAAATTGCAGATCACTATTCCCTTCAGTAGGCATCATTATCATCATATACATGATTAGAGCTACTCGTATATGAATCTTTACTCCATATTTCTAACATATCTTTTCATCTTGATGCTTCTACTAAAAAGTTTTACCACAAATCTTATTCTAATGGTTAATGATGTCAAAATAGTGAATTTGTTTTTTTTTTAACTCCAACAAAAATGTTTACTTATTTTTAGCCTTCATATAACAGATAAAATGTAAATAGCATGCATATAAGCATTACACTAAAGTGAAAAAATTAAGTGGAACATAAAAATAATTAAATTTGAGATTTAAAATTATTTGCTTAAATGTGGATGGATGTAAGACTTTCAAGCATTTAAATAGAGAAATTTAGATTTAAGATGATCCTCACACAAAAATTATCAACTACCCGAGCTGCTAAGCGAGTGGGAAAATTACATCCATGCACAACGAAGAAAGTATTGTTACACATTATTGCATGACAAAGAGAATATTGCCACACATTATATTTTGGTTTATGGAAGACGTTAGCAATGGAAATGGTGTTCGTGTTTTCAGACTGAGAACCCAAAGTACCATGAGCTTCTTTACTAAATGAATAAGGTGATGATGATGCACCTCCATTCCAGAAGTTAGCATGTCCTCAACATTGACAATGTCTCCTGTCGACACCATCAATCTCATGCACCTCAACCACTATTCTTGCACCACTGCATACACTTTGGCTTCCTTCACATACCAGAAAAAAAAGAACACTAGTGATTGGTTCTATGGTCTTCAACTCAGCCCGTAGGTCCCAAGGAGCTCCCACTTTAAATGGAGCTTGCACTTTGACAAGCCTCTTGGACTTTATTGACAATCCAACATGAGAACATGCCCATATTGAAGTTCGCTCTATCCTATCAAGACAAACAAAGCCCTTGTTTATTTTTATATATGTAGCATCTCTACAATGAGGATGACCCTCTTGGACATGTCATCTTTATGGCAGGTGCTTTATTTACATGTATTTTACATTTAAAAAAAACATATTCCTTATGGTGTACTTTGCACCTTTAGGACCTATTACTAGTTGGTAAATGCTACTTCCCAGGTGAGACGTGGAATTGGGCACGGATTTGTGCATTACATACCTACAAAGTACATAAGATAAATATAGAATACTTAAATATTGAATAAAATAGATAATTTTATAGTTATGTAAGAATGAATAGGATGATAGGTTAGTTATATACAAAACAAGGGGTAAGTTTTGTAGACTAGGAATTTGACTCAAGAGAGGTGGTTAGTATTGTGTTAGTTCCAAAATGAAATCAACTTGAAAGAAACACACTAACAAGCATACATCTCTAGGCCTAGACACTAAGGGGAGCTTAGTGAAGAAAAAACAATTTGACAAAACACAACTAAAAAGCAAGAACACAAACTTTCTTACCCTCCTTGGATGCTCCAATAGATTTCTTCGTTGGCTTGCTCGGCTTTGTGCTTCAAAAGCTTTGTTGCAATGAAGCTTGGCTATCCTCCACCTCCTCTTGGCACCATGTGGCTTGTGGCTTTGGCTTGGTCGCACAATTTGGCATTATAACACTAAAATGAATGAAGTTTTGGAATCAATTTAGCATTATAACTTTGCACCAAGATAGCTTAAAATTCATGTTCATGGCTCTTCTATTTATAGATTTTCAAAATGGTTCAGGATCAACCATGACCATCCATCTCAAGATTGAGATGTATGGCCATGAATAAATCCAATTATGTTATTAAATTTATATAAATCCCCCATAAATATTTGGAATAGAGGGGCATTTAAAAGGCATGGAGGGTCTTAATGAGGCATGGGAGACCCATAATCTTGATATTTTGTGCATTTATGGCTTGTGGATGCCACCCCATAGAAATGATGTCATTTGATGATGCAAATATTCAATATTCATTTTCAAATAGAAATATTCAAAAAGCTCCATGGAATTCTTAATTAGGCTCATGATTTGAATTAATTAGCTTTTAAACATGATTAGACAATTTTGATGCAAATTTTGGCTCTTTATATACAAATCAATCAAATTGGTCAAAATGTCCTATTATTAGCTCAAAATTTGATTGGATTGGAATCGGAAGTCGATGTTAGATGCGTTGGAACCGTATTCCCATTTAGGATGTTGTCAATGCAAAATATCAAAGGCACTTGTCTCGTGCAAGAAATTTGGTAGAAAAGAGCAATCTAGAGCAACCAGGTGCGAAAATGTCATTTTGACTCGAAATAGTTTGATCAAAGTTAGCTGCTTCATAAATTGCATTGTCCCATTTAATGATACTCTAGCCAAAATCGACACTTGTATATAACAATTTCAACTCATTTAATGTGTTTTAGTGTTTTTGACCAAATTATGCATTTTTTATAGAAATTGATCAAAAACCTGGTTGGAGGTCATTAGTGGCCAGTTTTAAGTGTCTATGGTTTGCCCCTATTTGGGAAGACGTTACAAACTATAGGCACAGTAATGTCTTCTCAAAGAATGAAAAGGTCATGTATGCCAAAAGGAAGATGATGGCTAAAGAAAAATCTCCAAATGGTTTTTGGGAAGCCTAAGATGATGCCCCCTCGAGGGAGTGGCTGTCACATTTGTTGGACGGTCCCTTGAAAATAAGCAAGAAGAAAAAATTGGATTAAACTAAGGGTGAGATTAATCCAAATGAGAAATGCTTGAATACATTGATTTAAAAGGTACTAATTTGCCCAAAGACGGTTATAATCAGGGATAAAAGTCAAAAATAATGATTTTCCCATAGGCAGTTATAATCATTAAGAGGACCTGAATTGTTTTATAAAGATGATTGTGCCCCAGTTAGGGCTGATTAGCAAGCATAACTCAAGGATATAACCTGGAATACATATTAAAGATGAGCGGGTGCAAACGTAGATGTGATGGTCTAATGATTGAAGAAGCCACAAACAACCAGGCATATGAGGATGCAAAGTGATGAAAGGGATGGATAGAAAAATAAAATTGACCATTAGAAAAGATTCAATTGTCCTTGCCAACGAGGAGATGCTCGTCCTTATTAGCAATGATACAACTAGAATAGTCAATGGGTTGATTTGATCAAAGGCGGAATGAGAGAATTTTGCCAAGATGCCAAGGAGAAACTTCCGATGCTCCATCGCTTGTAGAACCTCCTGAAGCTAATTTTTGTTGTAGCACATGATGGTATGCATCATGATAGAACACCATAAAGACTATCCCAAAATATGCATAAGGGCTGACTCCCAATCCAATAAACAATTGAAAACAATGCGTCAATGATACAAACTATGATGACAATGTTGATGTATGAATATGGATGGACTCAAGAATAATGTGCTTGAAAAATCACCCAACAAATGCATATAAACTGAGTCGAGGCAACAATGTTGAAAGCAAACAAATAGGCAAGTGAACAAAAAAACAAACAGAACACACACAAATAGAAACCCTACAAACAAAAGCAAAAGAACGCATCCTAACAATGACCATACCCCAGTAGAGCGAATTGAGGATAACTGACTAAGCTTAGACAGGACAAATGTTTTTGGATTTTAAAATATTTTAATGTTTTTGGCATTTTGAGGTATCTTAACTCGTTACAGAATGACAAGATACCTACTCACAAAATAGTGAAAGCATTTGGCTTAGATTTCTCGCAAAACGGCGAGAGCGATGGCTTAGATTGCTCGCAAAACGGCAAAAGTGCATAGAAAGGGTGACTAAGGTGACCTCAACAAGAATTGAGCATGGCCCACATAGTCCTGAAATGACCTCAAGTCACAATAATTCCATCCACACAAAAGGCGAGGAAAAACCAACTAGGTCCCAACAAGTTCTCATATCCAACAAATGGCCAAGCAAATGAAAACAGTGATGGCAAGGTGATGAGGCAATGCATGATAAATAAATGTTTCCCCTAGTTTGCCCATAGGCAGTTATAACTAGGATACAACAGTTCAAATCAATGATACTAATTTGCCCATAGACGGTTATAATCAGGCTCACATAAACAAACTCTATATAAGATGGAAAATGAAAAGTATCTTGCCAGATCAACAGTCACACTACTTTCATAGACTATCATTGTAAACACGAATTTGATTGATTATTGAAACTTGATCAAAATTCCCTCACAAAAAATGCGGGAAGAACCAAAGTAACCAAGATCAAAATAGGATTGGATAGGACGACTAAAAACATGCTTTGGTTTAGATAGGAATAGTATGGTAAGATGGCATTGTTCAAGATAATGATAGGATTGATTGAATGGTAGAATGATAAAGAAGGATGTTGAGAGGGTTGCCCCCAAGTGATGGGTTGAATGGAAGGATATATGACAATGACAAATACGTATGGCATTTTGAAATGGCAAATTAAAACGACATGGTACATGTTTTTGGCTGATGATGGTTGTTGGTTTTTGATGTATTTAGCTTGGGTATGGTAAAATGGCATATGATTCTATTGTTTCTGCTAAAGTGGAGATGCACATCCTAATCAACAAATGATACAAACAGAATAATCAATCATGCTAATTGCTAGCCCACACTTCATCTGAATAGCTACTCTGTCAAGAACTTGCTACAAATTTAGATGCAAATGGTGTTATTGTGATCTTCGTTGGCCATTGATTCTGAGTCCTTCAAACATCGAGACAAGGTATCTTTGTAGCCTCTGCAAAGGAAAGTGCAACCATGGATGGTAAATAGGGATAAATTTTGGATGATAGGTTTGTTGTGGCGATGGAATGGTGGATGATAATGGAATGTGTAATGGTATGGAAACAAAAGATCAGGATTTTCAGGCACACACAATGTTGTTGATTCCGCATTCGACATAACTTTAGATGTGGTGGGGCCGAAGACTTCTGAATATTCTTTCGATAGGACCACCAGATCTTTTTGTTTGGTCTTGAGAGCAGCTACCATCTGATTAGGCTGTAGCTAGGAATCTATTTTGATTTGATCTTTGATTTTGTCTTCATCAAGTATTGAAGAAATTTTGTGCTCAGCGATTGGCACCTTGAAGAGGTTTTCACCAATGAAGTTGCCTTAATTATCCCATAGCGCCTCCGAGAAGGTTTCACTAAGAAATGTTGACTTTTGACTTTGATTGTCTTCTAACGCCTCTGAAAAGGTTTCACTAGAAGAAGCTGATTTTGAACTTTGATTGTCTCCTAGCACCTCCCAAAAGGTTTCACTAGGAAAGTGTTCTTTTGCTACATGAATGTGGTCTTGGCCTCCTTGCTCTTCTTCAACTGCTATGTTTTCATGGATGCAGTTCAACAAAGTGTGATTCTGTCGGTCTCAATCGATTGTGGGAGATGGAATGTCAATGAAATAGTTAGATTGGTTAATGGTAATGGAATGGCAGCAGGTTGCACAATCCTCATAAAATATATTATGAGAACTTGTGACGATGCTAAAGTAATCATCCTCAAAAACCGTAGAAGGATCACAAATGTATTCAAACTGATCTGCGAGGCATGCGTAACCAATATTGCAACAATCGTGAATGTATTTTGTTTCTGAATCTGATTTTGACTCAATGGATTCTGAATCCGATGTTGAGACTGATGTTGATTCTGATTCTGATGCTAAATATGATGTCGGTTCAAGAATAGAACCTGACTCCAATGTAAATTCTTCATCTGATGGGTACTCTGTTACAATGATGTCTTGTTGAATGTTTGGTATTGGACAAGTAGTGGCTTGTAATGGCATAATGGGCTCCACAGAGACTAATTTGTCAAAGTGAGAGTCCTCAATGATAGGAAAAAGGTCATGAGACCACTCCTCTAAGACTGGCTTGTCAAAGGGAGGCCTTTGAAAAATAGGCATATGGTCGAGGTAATGATTTGCCAAAAGGTGGTTATAATCATTAAGTGACTCAATAAAGACTAGCTCATCAGAGTGAGACTTCTCGACAATAGGTATAGGATTGAAAGGCGATTCATCACAAGTTGACTTATCACAAATGGTTGGTTCAACAAAAACATCTTGGATTGGTTGGTTCTCTTGGCCTTGGTTTCCAATGAGTTGAAAAATTCTAGTTTTGAACACAGCTTGATCTTCAAATGATTGGTTCAGTTGAGGTTGTGATTGGATTGGTTGTGGTTTTCTAAAGTGTGCAACTATTGGCAATGGATGAAGAATGATCGGTGGTTGGATAATGATAGGGCATTGTGGAGCTTGGTTGTTCACACGAGCCAAAGGAAAATGGTAACAATAGGGAGGTGTGGAGCTTGATTTCTTGCACAAGCCAAAGGACAAGGTCTTTAAAAAATAAATTTTAAAGAAACCACAAAACATAATCAATAAAGCACCCTAAAAAGTTCCTTTAAACACCAAAATGAAGGATTCCTAGTTCGTTTTAGACATCTAAATGAAGTGTTAAAAGACTTATTTAAGTTGTTTTGGCACTTTGTCAGGTAGATCCTATAATAAAAAGGTTAGCACTTTGTTTAGCCTTGAAGTATTTTTTTTCAAATGAGATAAACAACTTTCAAGGGCAAAAATCTGTCGACTCGAAGGCAAAACTTCAAGAATGCAAACGCGTTATATTGGAAACTTTTAAAAAGATTTTAAAAATTTTGTGAAAAATATAAGCAACTTGAAGCTAAACTGATATCATATTCTGAAAATTTAGGAGAAACCACGTGGTTTTTTAAAAAAAAACATTAAAAATGGAATCCATATGACCCCAAACCAAGCATTTGAAAATGACCTATTAGCTCTCAGATTTGTGTTTTTAAGAAAAACAAAGTGACCGTTCTGACCATCAATGGTTCTTCTGACCGTCGACGATTTACTCAACCATCGACGATTCCTCTAATTGTCGACGATCTCTGTGTAAACTCGTGAAGATAAGAATCCGGCCAAATGAAGTTAGAAAACCAAATTGCATAAGTTTTAATAATCCAAACGAAGATTTTCAAATTACATAATGATCTTCTTCATGCATGGGATGCGTTTGGTTCCACCGGACGTGTCATTATGTAGACTAAATTTGAATCAAGAGATATGGTTAGTATTGTGTTAATTCCAAAATGAAATCAAATTGAAAGAAACACAATAACAAGCATACATCTCTAGGCCTAGACACTAAGGGCAACTTAGTGAAAAAAAATAATTTGACAAAACACAACTAGAAAGCAAGAACACAAACTTTCTTACCCTCCTTGGATGCTCCAATAGATTTCTTCATTGGCTTGCTCGGCTTTGTGCTTCAAAAGCTCTGTTGCAATGAAGCTTGGTTATCCTCCACCTCCTCTTTGCATCATGTGGCTTGTGGTTTTGGCTTGGTTGAACAATTTGGCATTATAACACTAAAATGCATGAAGTTTTGGTATCAATTTAGCATTATAACTTTGCACCAAGATAACTTAAAATTTATGTTCATGGTTCTATTTATAGATTTTCAAAATGGTTCAGGATCAACCATGACCATCCATCTCAAGATTGAGATGTGTGGCCATAAATAAATCCAATAATGCAATTAAGTTTATATATATCCCCCATAAATATTTGGGATAGAGGGGCATTTAAGAGGCATGAGAGACCCATAATCCTGATATTTTGTACATTTATGACTTGTGGATGCCACCCCATAGAAATGATGTCATTTGATGATGCAGATATTCAATATTCATTTTCAAAAAAAAATATTCAAAAAGCTCCATGAATTTTTTAATTAAGCTCATAATTTAAATTAATTAGCTTTTAAACATGATTAGGCAATTTTGATGCAAATTTTGGCTCTTTGTGTACAAATTAATCAAATTGGTTAGAATGTCATGTTATATGTTCAAAATTTGACTGGATTGGAATTGGAAGTCGATGTTAGATGCGTTGGAACCGTATTCCTATTTAGGATGTTTTCAATGCAAAATAACAAAGGCACGTGTCTCATGCAAAAAAATTGGTAGAAAAGAGGAATCCAGAGCACCCAGGTGCGTAAATTTTATTTTGACTCGAAATGATTTGATGAAAGTTAGTTGCTTCATAAATTGCATTGTCCCATTTAATGATACTCTGGCCAAAATCGGCCCTTGTATATAACAATTTCAACTCATTTAATGTGTTTTAGTGTTTTAGGCCAAATTGTGCAATTTTTATAGAAATTAGTCAAAACCCTGATTGGAGGTCATTGGTGACCAGTTTTAGGTGTCTACAAGTTTGATAGGACGTGGCCTATCAAGCTGATAGGCCACATCTCCTAGTAGAGATGATTGATAAATAATCAAAATATTAATTCAATTCATAATATGTCCACTCATGGTGGGAAAGCTATGGCTTCAAAGCACAAGTAGAATACGATAAGCAAGATCTCCTTGCTGATTTTCGACAATAGATATGCATGTAATCAAGATCAATCCATCTAAAATCAACCTTGATGAGCATCAAATAGCTTTGTGTATTCACATTCGAACTGTTAGCCTAAGTATACGTGAGATGAAATCAAATGGATTTCTTTTAAAACGTGGAATAGTAGTCCCCAAATGTCTCTAATAATTTTAATTCCAATTCTAAAAATTATGACTTCAAAGTTGAAGATTGATTTGCTCGATAATGTGTATGTCAATGTAGTTCAAGTTGATATTTAATCAAATCTTGTTGTTAAACATCACTAATATTTGTAATGATGTATTTTACCCTATTTTTGATTTAATAGTGTTGAATAAGTATCAATCTTTGAAAGATTATTCAAATTGTAATATATGACATTTAAGCATAAATCAGAAGTAAAACAAAATTGACAATTAAAATTAATTGATAAGTGGCATATGCTAAAAAAAAAAAATACAACCAAGAGTAAGATAACGTTTCTAATTTTTGGTTGAATATGGCAGGTGTCTAACAATGAGGAACAAAATAAAATAGGGCTTTGATAGCTCAGATCCGGAGGCAAGGTTTATAGTTGTGTCTGGACAAGTTTGTGCTTCCTGGACAACACATTGTGGTCCTATTAGTTGACTGCAGATTTGTCTGTTGCGAAAATGTTGTAACTATAATTGCTCTACCGCTTGCCCTTGTGTCTGCCAAGAGGGTTGAGATATTTCGATTTTGTTATTGTCACATAGAAATCTCTATTTTATTTCTCTTTGCCTTAGAAACCCTAGGGGTACTTGTAAGAGCTAAAAACTTGCAAAAAAGGGGGTGAAATGTAATGGGTTGAGTTGACCTCAATCACCCTCGTTGATGATTAACCGTTGTCTACGTATCAAGATATTCTGAGGAAGGAATCAAACCACATGTAATTCTCGCACTTAGTGTGATTGTGCAATTGTGCTCCATGACTATGTATGCAACTAGAAATTTGGCTTCGATACTTGACAATGTTAACTCTTTACTTAATTTAGAATGCTTTGAAATTGATTTGAGACTGCTCCTAGTGATTAATATTGAATTTGGGAAGAATAGAGCAGATTTGCTCAATGTGCAGTAATGTTATAGATACACACCAGATAGATATCAGGGCCCTTAATGAATGACCTTTAATTTGTATTTATAGGAGTGCGACTGAATAATTTCATGGAAACCTACAAAATCTCATTGTAACCCTATATGGAAGGGATACTTATAAAGAGGTAATTCTCATTCAAAAGTTGAAGATGAATATTTTCACAGACATTACAGCATTGGCTTTTCTCAATCAATGTAGAGATTGTGGTATTATTCCTACTTTTGCAACCACTTCACATTACCTGTGGAATAGGAATAATAATTTATTTCATAAAATGAGCATGAGTATAATTAGAAAAGAAATTTATGGAGCTAGAAAGAATTTAGCAAGCATTTTTGTCAAGGTATACAATCTTCATTTCAAAATGGCTCAGAAAATAAGATCTAAAATTTGGTCACAATTGGACGGCAGCATAGCCGTTAATGCTGAATTGTAATTGGTGAAATCCACATAGAAGCAAAGAAAGAATTTGGACATATTGACATAGAATCAGAGCATGAACAATAATATGAAATCTAACAGCGTGGCTGTCCCTGTTTGCAGCACCACTTCAGTTTCATCAAGACCCGTCTCATCAGTCGTGATGTTTGTTGAACCTTCTGCTGCACCTAGGCACTCTTCAGATAAGCACACTGTAGTCAGCTCGCATTTGTCCTCTTATTCAGCTGTTGCTTCCTCTGTAATTGTGAGTGGCGGAGAAGAGATTGAAGATATTGTTGAAATAGAGAACAATTTTTCTTCCTTGTCCACATTTCCTAATACTTGCAGCCAAGGCGCCTTTGACCCGGTTCTTCCCTCCCTTTCTGGTGAGCTTAACTATGGTTTAAAAGCTTCTAACTTGAGTGGTCTTGCTTCAGTTAATAGGAGCGCTACCAATGTTTATTCATTAACTTCTTTTGTTGATAATCACCCTTCAAATAATGATGTTTTTACTCTTAAGTGCCATCAATCCCCACCCAAGTTTGTAATATTGGAATCTTGGACCCAAGAGAAGCCATAATATCATTTCTTTTGAGCCTAAGAGCAATAGCTTAACACATGATGTTATAAAAAGCTTGATCAAGAACAATGTCCTTAACCTCTCTAGATTCCATTTTAATTAACCAATTTTGAAACTCTTATAATGTGGTCTTGACTTTGCGGTGGCTCTGTCAAAAATTCCTTATGAAGATATCATTGCTTGTTTAGAAATGGGAAATAGAAACTTGAGAAATATTAAGCCCTGAATGTTCCCTAACTTTAAGAAAGGCTCACCCTCTGAAAAGAAATATTTCCAAAGAAGAACGTGGAACCCTTAAATGACAAGGGAGACACTACCATTTTTTTTATAGAAAGGAGTATGATGCAAAAATGCTTGAACATTTAAATACAAGTGGGAGCTACAGAAAGGTCATGAAGAATCCATTAAATAAAATTGTTAGTAATGTCACCAAAGCTATAACAAACTCATCCTTGAATGATACAAAGAAGCAACAATAAATCCCTCATGACCCTATTACTCCAAGGATTTATGGAGCTTGTAATGTCCCCTTTTTAGATACAGTGTTAGTCTATCATTGGTTTCCCGTTGACTAGCAGTTTGGTTAGGGAACCATGGTGAGTTGGCCTCTAATGGGCTATTTGGATGTGTAGTTTTGGTTTGGATCCAGTGGGCATGATCAGTGGCAGTTTTGGGTGCCTTGTGAGTTAGATGGGTTCAGTGTCAGATCAAGATTTTCAGAGTGGGGTTAGATGCGTCTCGTCGAGACCTTTCCAGTGAGCTAAACATCAAAGCATTCCGACATCATCTTCATATTTATTTTAAAGTCCGAAGTTATATAATGTGTATTTGACAGGACTTTAATAAAGTGATTTAAATAAAATAAAATAATATTTTAGAAGCTTCTTGAAGGATAGAAAAAAAAGAATAAATAGAGGGTTTGGCTAAGCTTCTAATCATCCAGTGTTGACATTTGCTTTGATATGTTTATTTGTGGAGCCAAGGGTTTCTGCAAATTTTTTATTATGATCTTTGGGAACGATACCTCTCATCGATTGGCATAACTGAGGTGGTGAAAGATTCCTCCCAAGGGATGCAGTTAAGAGAAAAATACTTCAGTCTTTCTATTGTGCTTCTGAGGCAAAATTTTAGTGGCCTTTGGCCAAAATTTTGGATTTTTGATTTGAGAGAACGGTTTGCATACATTTATAGTTTGATGATTGCATCGATATCACTCATTGAGAAGCGTTTGGAGATAGCATCAGTCTGATATAGTTTTCAGACTTTATCACCAGCCATATTGAGGAGCACAATTTTATTCATGGAGGTCTCTTGAGGCATCGATTTCATCACCTAGCTTGGGCGCTCCATTCTTGAGGTCAATGCCATCATGTTCCATGCTAGAGGAGGATCTGAAAGGCTGTGTATAACTTTATATCTGCATTTTATTCCAGAACAGGAGCAGCTGTATAAGGGCATCGATTGGCATTGTGGAGGGCACAGTTGGATCTCTTTTTGGTTGCTATCTCATCCTCTATCATAGGTGCTCCAATCATACCAGGTTTTCATGCATTTTACATCCATTTCTGATTATACAAATTAATTGTAATAGGCTCCCATTGATATTCAGATTTTCAGACTTGCATGTTAGTATAAGCCAAGAGTCTTGGCAATTGTTATCAGCATTGTAATCAGTTTATATTTCAATCAATTAAAGGTGTTATAAGGTTATTTCTTGGTCATTGCTTCAGTTATTACCTTACATGCCAAATGTTTGTAAAAATGTCATATGGCTGTAGTTGCATGTTTATTCATACTTAGTTCATGTATATGCATCATAAAACACAAAAATAATTGCACATTCATCCTAGGAGGTTGTTTAGAAGTCATTTGCAAGCAATCACATTGTCACCAACTGAATTTAGAAGCAAGTAAAGCAATCTGAGTTTTTTTACATCAGCAAGATATCCCTTGTATACAAAGTGTTTGATGAAATTCTCAAGGTCAGATATCAGAAATTTTCAATCAAAATTAACAAGGGATACTACAGAGCTCCAAAAATACATAGAGATGGGGTGCCCCTTAGATTGATAGTCAATACTAGAAACTCTCCAATCTCTCGTGAAATATCTAGTTGGAAAATTGAAACATTTAGTTGTCAACTCATCTTTTATAAAAAATTTGAAACACTTTGTCTGTAAAGTCAAGGATCGTAAAGTCAATGTAGAGAACATTTTGGTAAGCTTTGACGTGGTGTCTCTATTTATTAAGATACCTCTTGATAAAGAAATGAATGTTATTTGTGGTATCACAGGCCCCCAAACAACAGACTTGTTATAAAATATACCTAACATCAACATTTTTTCCTTTAAAGGAGAAATTTAAGAACAAATGGAGGGAGTAGCAATGGGGTCACCTTTATCACCCATCGTTGCAAACATATTCATGGAACATTTCAAGGCTAATGTCCTTGCTTCATACTCATTGAAACCAGACTAGTGGAATAGGTTTTTGATGACACCAATGCCAAATGGTAGCATGGTAATGAAGAACTTGACAAATTCCTTGTACATTTAAATGGGAGATCTAACCAAATCTAGTTCACTATGGAAAAAGAAGAAAACAATAATCTGCATTTCCTAGACGTCCTCTCCAAAACTTCAAATGGATCTTTAGCTCGTGTAATGTCCCCAAAAAAGACAATTAGCTGAAAATAAGGAATATCTATAGACCCTACTTCAATTTAAAAAAAATCTGATTAAATTGCAGCAAACCCTAGCTACCAACAACCTTTCAAATTACCTGAAAAATAGCTTAAAATTATGCAAAACCCTAAGCAATTAATGGTTGTTCAAAATATGCAAAGATGACCCTCAAAATCAAATTTCCTTCTTCAAACCCTAGGCATCCTTGGCTGTAAAATAAATTTGGAAATTGTAGATGCTTTTTGTGCCCAAAACCCTTATCAAACCATCAATAAATTGCATAAAAATCACATTAAATAAGCATAAGTTTATGACAAAAAATTGAAGTATTTTAGAGCCTCAAGCCCCTCCAAATAATTCGTCCAAACTATAAAATATATATAATAATTACTGAATATTTTTAGGGCAATAAATCCTTCAAAATATACTGAAATGCCTCACAAAATGAATCGCCACACTACAAAAATATTGGAATAAAACTCAGAATATGTTTAGACCAAAAATAGGTCTCAAAACACTCTCAAAATGCTCAAACCAGCTCTCAAGTCAAATCGCCCTCGCTGAAATTGATCAATTCCAGCACCTCAATCCATGCAACCCTCCAATGAGGGGTCTTCGTCACTTGCAAAAAGCATCCAAAGTCCCAAACCCTAGTCGTCTCACTTCTAAGGCAATATTTTTGTATTTTCTAAATAATTAAGCACAAGTACAACATCAAGGTGAAGTTGCCCTAATTAAAAAATGAGGGTTGGCATCCCCACTCCTTTCTTACTTGAAGGTTTTCGTCTTCAAGGCAATGGCTCAAGCATTTCATGCTTAATGACCAAATTTTCAATATTCAAAACATGTCATGCCCTCACCAAATGATTCCTCTTCACTTTTGTAGACCTCCAAGTGTGACGCCCAAAAAGAGGGAGGGTAATATAAAAATTGATTTAAAAGACCTTTCCTACCGATCTTTTCTTTAAATCACTTAAGTTCTTAAGACCCTTAAAGGTCCCTCTTTAAGTGAAATAAGAAACACAAGTAATTTTCAAAAAAAGTACTTTTACACATATTCAATTAAAACATTTTAATACTCACTTCCCTTTATGCTTGTCCCTTAGCCCCCGAGAAGGGTTTAAAGGCTAAGTGTCTTCCACCATGTCCCCATCAAAAGGACATGACGGCTCATGAAGTTTTACAGAATAAAACGCACATGGATTTTGTACCTACAAGCGTTTTCACCCCATCAATCTTGCCATAAAATTGTGGTTCTCAACTCTTTGGCAACTACAACATTCGAGATTTCGGACCCAGAACATCTATTGCAATAAAAAGAACAACTCTTAAGTGTTCTCATAAAAATTGGTTACAAAAGTTGGGAACTTGAGAGAGCATTCCATAAGGCTTCACTTAACAGATATATATATTAATGATCACCATCCCATATATTAAGGGTGTTTCAGAAAAATTACCCAAAATAGTGAGAAGAGTTGGTTTACAAACAACATTCAAACCTCATAACATTATGCGTACTAGTCTAGATTCAGCAAAACATCCTTTAGATCCTAAAATTCAAAAAGGAGTCTACATTGTTCCTTGTTCATGCGACAAACTTTGTGTGGAGACAGGTAGATCTCTCCAAACGAGAGTTAAAGAAAACTCTATAGAAATTCTTCACTCTCGTATTGATACCTCCACCTTAGCTGAACACTCCAATGCTACCAAGCACCATGTTTGTATGGATGAGGCTAAAATAATTGTTAGAGAATATAACTATTTAAAAAGAAAAGGCAATCTCTTGAAATAGAAAAATGACAGACTAAGTTAAATAGAGACAATGGACTTGACATTGGTAGCTCAGGGAGACCAATTATAAATTATTTAAAAAGACGGAGCAATAACAATTCAGGTTTGAAAAACTAATTAAATAAATTTTAATCAATGTACATATGTTTACATTGATTATTTTTTTATTGTTTGGGCCATCCACCTTGGATTGGGTTTGGTTAATAGTTAGATTTTTACTATTTAAGGTGGTTTTTTTGTTGTTTTTTTCTCAGAGCAACTTGATTATCTTCTTCTCCCTGAAGATAGATACACATATTGTATTTGAAATGTCAGATTTAATAAACTCTAACATGATGGAACCATAAATCTCTATTCTTAACACAACCTCATGGAAACCTACAAAATCTCATTGAATAATTTCCTTTAGCTAACGTGTGAAACATGTGGGGTGACCCATATAAATTTTTCAAATTTTGAAAGCTAGTTGTGAAATGGGGCGAGGAAAAGGCCACGCTAAGTGGATGGGTCTGCGGCATCAGGAACAAGTGTCCTGAGGCTGGGAGCAATTTGAGATTAATATAAGGCAGTTTGAGCATTGATGTGGAAATTCTTGTGTAGTGGTGATGACAAACAGAGGGGTTAATCCCGCATACAAGTAAATGGCTAGAGGCATGGAGAATAAGCGTCATGTATTTGAGTGGAAGTCGAGTGGTTTAAGATATGTCAAAAAGTAACATTCTCAAGTACCTGTGACAAAATTTAGGTATCTACATAATGTTGGATTGGCTAGAAATGTCACAATTCAACTTCTTTGTGGTTTGAATTTCTCTGGCATAAAATTGATCATTTGACGCAAATTCATTTGTTAAGACTTTCTTTTCAGCAATGAAATATGTTACAAGAAACAAAGTTTGTTTATCGAGATAGCAATTTTCTTTTTGTAACAATACTTTTTTCACTTCTTTCAAACTCCTAACTTTTATAAGAAGAGTTTGATTAGGATTACGAAGTCATAAAATCTATATGTAGACAATATACTTTAAGCGTTTAGTGCTTGACAATGTTTAAACTTGGCATCTTTCCTTCGCTTGGCCTACTTAGCATTCTGTTAACTTGCAATCTATACAGGAGCATTCACTATGTTACAAATTGTCTTGAAAATACTCAGAACATCACTTAGACATCCCTAATCTGTTTATAGGCACCTGTCAGACCTTTTCCAGTAGTTTGTCATTCTGGGATAGGACCACACTAGGTCGGGCAGAGTCACAAGACAGCCTTGTCCACTAGCGTGACCTTGTCCCATGCACTCCAACGGTGACTTTTTAAATTTGATAAGTTGCACTTAACTCCTATCGCGCTTTTAGCAAGGTTGGTTAACAAAAATCTTTGAAAATTTTCCCTATATTACCACATCAAGGCTTCTCCAAACACATCTAGCAGTCACTTGGAAAATCTACTGCATACTAAGCAAAAGAGCACTACTCTTTCTAAATTCAATTATGTTTCATTCTAATAGTTATAAGCCAAGTCTAAATTCAATTTATTGCAAGTCAAGGACATCCATTGTCAAGCATTTCAATCAATCTTCTAGCTACATTCATACAGTTACATAATCACGGATCACACTCACCCCAAGAGAGTGAACTACATCGGCCTATGGCCCTTTTGGGTTATGTAAGAAGCACTCAGATTATGCAGGGTTTTTTTAGGATAGCTCATTTATTTCCCTGACCATATTCCCCTTTTTTGGCATTTGATCTATACTGTGTTTAATGTGCAGGAGCTAGGGATTTTTGTTTTGCAGGTCTCCATGAGGCAAATCAACACAAAAAAGCAGTAAACCCTTGCAAACAAGCACATAATTCCATATTGAAAAATCAGCCACACAGTCAACCAAGATGCAACCACAATGCAGCTCTGTCCTAATACGGCCTTGTCCCAGTGAAGTTTGGATTCCTATTTTCGGATGCATGAAAGGACACAGGGCTTTTCAGGCAGTTTACAGTGACAATCAGCCTACACAATCAACATAAAATTTGTTTGAGGGAGGTTTGCATATCTATTGGTCAATTTACTATTTTTAAGTAATTTCCAATTTTGTAAATTATGTATTTTACTTCCAAATCTATATGTTTCTTGTGACTTCAATTCAGCGAGTGTGACGCTAGGATTTAGAAGGTTGAAACATCCATTTCTGGTTCTTTCTTCATTGCGGCAAGAGCCATTAGTGACCAAATTCACAAGGTATTTATTTCAAAGTAAATTGGAGTTAATTTTTAGTTTGGAGGTGCAATTGCAATTTTTAGTTGGAGTTAATTTTTAATTTCAAGATTTTGGAGAAAACCCCTTTTTAGTTAAATTGTCCCATTTTGGGACATTACAATATACCTTTCCCTTGTGATTTTCTTATCACTTTTCAAGCTTTTTCCTTGGTCCTTTGATTGCTCAAGAAGTCGATGAACTTTTTCTTACTCTACCCTTGGAAGTTTTGATTTTTCTATTACTTCCCCCCTAGTGTCTATCATTTGCAACCCCATTGGTTGCTCCATAACTTGTTGAAAACCTTCACTAGGCTGCCCTTGAATTTCTGGTTCTTGTGGCTTAGAAAATCAATCATTGACTACCCCAATTTCTTTTATTTTTGAAGCTCATCATTCAGATGTAGTTCAATCTTCTTTTCTTCTAGAAGAGACTTTTGAGGTATAGGGCTTATTCCCATATACATTGCCATAACCTTGGGACTTATTGCCTTTAGTTCCCTCTAATAATTCTCCATGGCTTGCAACAAATCATCCATGGATGCATCCATTGTCCTCTTTTTTCATCCCTACCTTTTGAATGGGATCTTTGTATTCCTCTTTGGCAAAAACCTAGGTTGCCAATCCATTTGAAGTCACTCGCACCCCACAACTGGCCAAGAAATTGGCTCTGATACCACTGTAATGTCCCAAACTTGAACACATCACTGAATTCTGAAAATTTTGCAAAACCCTAGGCAAATAGTCAATTCAAATTTTTATTTCCAGCAAACCTTAGCTACTAGAAACACTCCCAAAAATAGCATAAAATTATGCCAAACTCAATGCACCAACTAAATGAACCAACCAAATAATTTTAGCCCTTCAAAAAAGGAATTAATCCTCCAAACCCTATGTGCCCCTAAATAAAAATATTGAGTTGAAAATTGCATTTGTTCTACCATGCAAACATTTCACAAAACCCCTCAATAAATTACACAAATATTATTGAATTGAAAGACATAATTTTTATGAATTTTATGAATGTATTTGAGGCCAAAAAGCCCCCAAACCAAATCGCCGAAGCTGAAAAATTATAGAAAATATTACAAAATTATTCAAAGGCAATATTGACCCTCAAAACAAGGTCAAAACCCCTCCGAGTCAAGTCGCCACTATGCAGAAATATTACAATAAAATCAGAATGTCTTTTAGGGCACAAAATCACCCAAAAACATGAAAATTCATTCACCAAGCAAGTCACCTACCTAAAAATTGTAAGAATGGTGTTTAAAACACCCTTGTAGAAATTGATAACTCAATGGCAGCCTCTACGTGAAGCTACCCCAATGAAGAAATAGGGTTTGCGTCCTCTAACTCTTTGCTTGAAGGGTTTCATCTTCAAAGCAATGGCTTAAGCATTTTCGTGCTCAAAAACCAAGATTTGAATATCAAACATAGCATACTCCTCAAATGATCCTTCACCTTCTTTTTATACACCTCCCAAGGGTGGCACCCAAATTGAAGGGAAAGATCTAATTCAAATCTTAAAAAGAGTAACTCTTCCAATTTCCACTTGCCCTTAGGTTCCTATGACTCTTAAAAGAACACAACATATGTGATAATTAGAACAATAAAGTGCTTTTTACAATTACTCTTAGAAACCAAAGTGTTTCCCTTTTCTTTTTCTCTTTTTTCCTTAGCCCTTGGGAAACAAGTGAGGCTAAGGGTCTTCAATTGCTTCATGTCCAAAAGGAGGACATGACATTCTTCAATATTCTCAACATGTTTCAACTGCTTCTCAAGCCTTCTCAATGTCTCAACATATTTCTAAGATTTCTATTGTTCAATCATCTCTTCCTTATAATGCTTCTCAAACTGCTTCATATATCGTCAATCCTACAATTTTGCAAAAATTCTTTTATTCCAAACTATTCTACATCTACATCATTTCCAAATCTTGAAATGACTATTATGATGCATGCATTACATAACTTGCAAAGTCAAATTGAAATCCTATCTCCAAAGCCAAATACAAGGGTCACTTATAATGATATTCTTCTAAACCCTTTTGCTTATGAAGTACTTGCTTATCCATTTCCAATAGGATTTGTTGCTCCAAAGTTTGAACTGTGCAATGGAAAGGGAGATCCTTCCCATCATATCATAGCCTTTTAAGCCTCTTGCTTAGAATTTGTTCATGATGATAAATTATTGAATAATTTATTCCAAAGAAGCTTGAAGGATTGTGCACTTGATTGCTTTTGTGTTTTACCATGTGGATATGTATGTTCTTTTACAACATTAGTTGATGACTTCTTAGCTCATTTTTCAATCAATATTTTTATGAAGGTCACATTTGCAAAATCAGCTCAAATCAAACAAGAATCAAATGAAACTATTAGTATGTGCTTAGATTCAAGACTATGTCTACTACGAAGACACATCAACTACCATATAGTGAGATTGAAAGTATATTTTCTTATAAATTGGTTTCAATTATTAAAGACAAAGTAGTTTTCAACACTTACCATTATTTTGATGCACTTTTTATTAGATTAAATTATTATATGTTGCAATATGTAATGTATTGATACATTAGTTTTATTGTTGGGTGTATTTGCTAAGTTGGCAAATACAAGTCAAGCTTAAATAAGCATCACATTTAATTTGGTTATGCCAACCTTCCGGGTTTATAGGTGTTGTAATAGCTATTTATATGGCTACTTTCAATAATATGTTTATGGCTTGTGGTTTTCCAACAAATATTTTATGGTTTCAGAGCTCATAGTTGGGTAAGCCTGGGAGAAGAGCTTGAAAGCAAGACGTGAATTTCCCTGGAGAAATCTTTTCTTGGTAAACCAGTTGGTGAAAGGAATATAATGGTAGATTGTTTGTAGTATGAAGAGAGTGAAGCATTTGCTCAGAGTGGTTTGGGCGTACCAGAGGAAGACAAGTGGCAAGTCATTTTAGCCAATTGGTGAGGCATTTCAGCAAATGATAAGGCATTTTGGCTGTTCTAAGGCATTTTTTGGTGTCTTTGTGAGACGTTCCAACAATTGATGAGCTGTTTTGGCTGCTCTAGGGCATTTTTGTTGTTAGTAAGGCGTTTTTGTTGTTGTTGTAATGTTTTCGGGATTGGTACTTCATTTATAAGGCATTATACAATTGTTTTTGTATTGTCATTCTTGTGTGTGGCACTAAGACAAGGGAATGGGGTTGCAAAAGAAGAAAAATTGCAACTATATATAAAAGAATTGCAATTGTGTGGCGCCATTTACAAAGGGAGTTGTTGTAAAGGGAGTTGCAACTTGATGAGAGGTTGTTGGCAAATTTGAGTATCATTAATAGATGTGGTCTAAAAGGAGATTGATGTCTAAAATATTGTCATTGATGTCAAATGAAGAATGTACTATCAAGCATTAATGACAAAGGTGTTGAGTTGCACAGACTAGTTGTAGAGTTCTCATGGAGTTGAATGTGTTGAGTACACAGTTTGATGGTGACTGCATTTGCATATATGGCAGCATCTGAAGGAAATGATCACACTATAATTAGGTTTGTGCCTATTCTTTGTGGTCTACGTTCTAAGTCATAAGGATGAGTAGAGCAAATGTTACAAATGCATAAGGTTGTCCCTCAGCTAAAAGCCTACTAAGTTTCCAGACTTAGTCGTTTTTGCACCATTGCATTTGTCTGGGGATTTATTTCGGAAGAAGTGGCTCGGGCAATTCTTTCGGAGAAATGTTGAAGACTCTTCGGACAGTAAGCCCACAAACAAATGTTCCGAAGCTTTGAAATTCTTTTGGGAAAATGTTTGGTCTCCACACTTGGTCGTTTTTACAAGCTTGGGAATTCTTTCGAACAAAATGTCCGCAACAAAGTTCCGAAGGAAGAGTTTTCTTTCGAAGAAAGTGCCTCGCCGAATTTTTTCGGGAAAAATGGTTAAGTCTTTTTCGGAAAAATTGTTCCGAACAAAAATTCCAAAGGGTTCTTTGCAAAAAAGCAGAAGGGTATGTGTCCCAATCAAAAGTCCCGAAGATCACCTTGAAGTTTCCGAAGGGTACATTTACAAAAAAGCCGAAGGGTATGTCTCCCAATCAAAAGTCCCGAAGATCACCTTGAAGTTTTTGAAGGGTACATTTACAAAAAAATCGAAGGGTATGTGTCCCAATCAAAAGTCCCAAAGATCACCTTGAAGTTCCGAAGGGTACTTTGCAAAATTTCTGAAAGACCCTTGCTGAATTCGCCTTTAATTTTCAGTTTCGGGCTCTTAGGAATTCCGTCAAACACTTGTCTTGCGAAGTCTGAACTTGTTGATTGATGATTCTTTTGGTATTTTAAAAGAAGATGGTAATATGCATTCAATAGGCTCCAAAGAACATATGCAAAACACTGAATGAAATGAGGATGTAATGCAAGTTATATATATATATATATAATGCAACTCTATAGCTGATGTGCAACTACAGCCAAGGGCATTAATGCAAACACTTGGCAAGCAACCTACCAAAGCAAATAAACACCTACAGCAAGAAGGTATTTTGCAAACAATTCAATGCAACTCCAAACTCCTTTATTGCAGCCTTCCAATTGATTTTATTGACTGGCAATGTATAGGCATTATCACAAATGGTTGGCATGCAAACTTATTATGACTAGAACTAATACCCATAAGCTGTTGCAACAATGATGTATTAAGACAAATAGTTGTCTTGCATACTGAACTCAGTAAACCTGATTACAATTGGATTGCCAAGACTCAGCATACCAAGGCAAGATTGATTACAATGCAAGATTATTCAAAGAAACAATTACAGGGCTGCTTCAGCATTGATTTAACTGAGTTAGATATATGCAAACTAGAAGGGAAATGAACCTGGAAATCTTGACAGTGGATTGTAAACCCTTGTATTATTCTAACTGCTGCAAGGAATGTTGTCTCCACCATAAAAACCCCAAAGAATCCTTTATAAAGTCTAGCCGTCCCTTAGTAATGAAGTGAAGATGCCAAAGAAAGGCGATTCTGCCCTAGACTTTACACACCCAGCCAGGACAACAATACGGCCTAAGAATGATGATCAATTTCCTTAACTTCCACGTGGCTGTGTTGAAGATTGTTTAGCAGCAATAACATGCACTGTTCATGTGCACTGTAACATTCACTATAGCGATCACTGTTCATGTGCACTGTAGCAATCACTGTAGCGTGACACTATTCACATGCACTGTAGCAATCACTATAGCGTGACACTATTCACGCCACTATTCATGTCATCAACAATTTTCAAATCTGCAAATGATTAACCTTTGGACCCCTTGTGAAACTTAATGTATTCTCCAATTTAAGCACAGATTGGACTCCTGAATGAAGCCCACAATGAAGCAATAATTCGAATGATATTCCACAACCTCAAAATTGCATAACCAATGAGAGTTTTCGTTCCCAATGGGCTCAATGGCAAAAACCCTAGCTGGCTCCTTCACCAAACAATCACATCAAAGCAAATATCAATCCCTGGATGATATGAAGCTTGGGTGACCCTCTTAATATAATTTTTTTCTCCTCATCAAGTCGGCCCATCTAGAAGCTTCCTTCTTATAATATTTTAGTTGCACTTTTAATAATATTAAAATATGACTATTAATAATAAATTGAAATGGCCCCCTTTTTATGCCACATGACCCCTCAAGTCATAAAGTGCAAATATAACGTTAAAATATAATATTAAAATATTCATTATTATTAAAGTGACCTTTAATAATAATTAAACATCATAACTTAGGCCAAACACCTTATTTCTCCAAGCCAACTAAATACCGGATTCGAAACTGCTGAAATATCCCATTCAGACGCCCTGCTATAAATAGTAACCCTAATTGAATGAATTACTATAAATGGTAAGTATGAGAGAAAGAGTCATAAAACCCTTGCAAAGTCCAACCCTGAAACTTACTGAACTCTGAAGAAGAAATAAACCATCCACTAACTAGGTTTCTATCACAAAAGACCCTCTAACCATCTGAGTTACCCTACGAGGGCCAGTGATAGGCTAAACCATCATAAAACAAGATCAGGCTAAAAAGGGGACATCACAAATTTCGAAGGGACACTTGCAATTGTTCCAAAGGATAGTTCGAATAGAGCAGAGGACACTTGCAAAGTTTCCGATAGGCTTTTTGAAAAGCCCCGTAGGGTACATGCCAAAAATCCCGAAGGACACTTTTGGAAGAAGGCCATTGACGAATTCTTTCAAAGAATTTGTCTAAGGCAAAAAGACATGCAACTAAGGTCCCGAAGGATACTTTCGAATGAAGTGGTCACTTACAAAGTTTTCGAAGGATATTTCGGAAGAAGTATAGGTCACTCGCAACATTACTGAAAGATAAGTAGAGTCTTGGAGGGCATTTTCACAAGTTTTGAAGGATCAAGGCGAGTTAAAGATTGAGCAAGTCTGAAGAAATCAACGATGTGGAAGCATCTCAAAGACGCCAAAAGAAATGAGATAAGGTCAACATGCCATAGTTTAACGACCAAGCCAATATAAAGATCATGCATCTTCAGAGATCGAACGGCACGCAAAAAACTCGATAAGGAAGATCCAACGAAACAAAGTGGAGTCAGTGATGCAATGTGACCTATAGTTAACGACACAATAGAAAGTTAAAGATCGAGCATATCGAGGATAATCAAAAGGAGCGAAAAAGATCCAATTATATAGGAGATAGCGAAATGCAGAAAGGAGCTCGACGGTTAATGAAAAGAGTGAAAAATGGTGCGAAGAAAAAAATCAAAAGCTCGCATTTAATATGCTCTAACGGTCAAGTGGAGGAACAAACAAAACTTGTGATGAACTCAACATATCTACATGGAGCTCGAGATCGAATTGATCCAACCGATCAATCTACAATTAAGGAGGCTACACATTTATGACTTGAATCCAGCAGTTGCCAAATATAGTAAAGAGACCAAAGCATTACGGCATGAAGCATGAATCGAGACGCGAGAGGTGTAAATGCCAAGCCACATTAAATGAGATCCAGAACCGAAACCAGTAAGGTGTAGTCAGAGTGTAAACACATTTTGAAGACATGAAACCCTAGATTCATTGTCTATATATATATGACATCTAAAACATTGTCACGTGTCTGCCATTGCAATTGCAAAAGGAGCTACTAGAGCGACTCAAAGTGTGTTGATTGGAGACACATGCAGACATAGAGAAAAAGTTAACAGAGACAAAGAGATATATCCAAACATAGAGAGTGAGGCAGAAAGGAAGAAAGAGCACACAGAGAGTGAGGCAGAAAGGAAGAAAGAGCACACAGAGAATGTGCAAAGATTGAGCAGTTACAGACAAGACTTGTAACAAAGAAATAGAGTTTGATTCTTTTGTATTCTAAAGTTGTAGCTTCATAATTCTGATCGGTGAGTGCCATCAGACAGATTGAGTTGGTGCTCAGTTAGGGAGTGGGTGCTTCCTTAGAATAGGTGCTCTTGAATGTAACTAGTCAGGTTTGCCAGTGAAGCGTTTAACTGTGAGGCTGGATTGAAACAGTAGATTCTAGTAGCTATTCTCACCGTAGTTTTTCCCCTGAGTTTTTCACATATAAATCTGATGTATTGTGTTTTTGTGTGTGTGTGTAATCTATGCATATGTTCTTTAATATGCATATGCATCTGTATCTTCTTAAAGGGTTTAAAGAACTAGTTTTAGCTGATCTACTGATTCACCTCTCCTCTCAATAGATAGTTGTGTTCAACAGAGGCATTTCAACAAGTTTATTATTTCTAGTTTTTGAAGAAGCATAGCCCCTGTCTGAGCAGGAGGATGCCATTGTGCAAGAAGCCATTTATGCATGCATAGGTCTCTTACAATTGACTAATTTTAATTACATTTTTTTAACCAAAAACTTGTAAAAGTTTATAAGAATTTAGGGCAAAATAAAAAATTTAAGAAATATTTTAAATAGGGATTCTTTAGTGCTTTCAAAATATTAATTTTTGCCTTAGTACTTGCCTAAAAAATTACGTTTAATTTCACATCCAGAAAAGCATGAGTAGAGATCTAAAACTTTGCCACATTGTCCAATTGGATGTATAAACCCATGTGCATAAAGAATTTTTGCTTAACTCTTTGTAAATCACAAGATTTAATTTTTTCCATCATTTTAAGGCAGTTTTACGGAAAACGATTAATTTAATTTTTCATAAATGATAAAGAGTTGAAGCTAAAAGTTGGCAATGTTGACCATTTTTAGTGTAGAATCTGCATGCAAAAGGAACTATTGTAAAATCTTTCGTAATTTTTTCGAATTAATTGGTTTAGTAAAAAATTAGGTCAGAACGGTTAGTTTACAACAATTGTTGTCAAATTCTCAAAAATTGATGGACAATTTTAGTTTATTGAGTCATAAGATACATTATGTGAGTATTGAAATCTTGATCAAATTGTACTTGCTAAAGAAAATAGCCCAGATGATGACCCTGATGACTATGATAAGCGTCATCAAGAAACCTTAATTCTGTTAAAACTTTCATTAGTTGATAACTTGATACCAAAAATCAAAAATGTAACCATTGCATCAAAATTATGGAAACATCTAACGACAAAATATCAAAATTAAAAATGTAGCCATTGCAATGAATCAATTTCCTTAAGTGATGGTCGAGTTCACTATGTAAAAAGATATGGCGATGTTCGTATTTCATTGAATTCTGTTACTTACACTTTTCATGATGTTCAATTTCTCCCTGACATAAACAAAAATCTTCTTTCCATAAATGAAATAACCATGAATCCTAACCTTTGTGTGACATTTAAAGAAAACAAATGCATGGTTAATAATCTTCATGAACAAAAAGTCATTGATGTTGACATTGGTAATAAGGGATCATATGTGTTGATTGATCCCAAAATAGCCAAAAAACATGCACTAGCAGTGGTTGAAAGCACAAGTGAACTCTAGCATAAGAGGTATGTTCACCTCAATTATGAGCATTTGCATACATTAAGTCAAACTAACATGGTGAATGAAATGTTTTCTATTCAAAAGAGTTAGAATGTATGTTCATAATGTCAAATAGATAATTTTCAAATTCATTTGATATTGTTAAGGACCAAAGAGCTAAGAATGCATTGGATTTCGTACATGTGGGTTTGCATGGTCTAATGCAGACACCTTCAATATCTGGAGCTTTGTGTTACTTGTTGATTATAGATGACTTTTCTAGGAAAATGTGGGTTTATTTTCTATATAAAAAGTTAGAATGTTTCTCTAACTTTGTTGTTTGGAAAGCTATGGTAAAAAAACAGGGAGGCAAACATGTAAAAGCTCTCAGCTCAGTGAATCAGGATGAGTGTCTCTGACAGATTTATGGAATTCTGCAAGAAAGAAGGTATATACAATCAATATTCTACATAACAGAATGAAATCATGGCAATGCAGAACAAGACAGTCATGGGGATGGCACGGTGTATGCTGGATGGCACGGTGTATGCTGGATAGCCAAAATGTACCGCATCAATATTGCATAAAAGCTGTGAAAACAATTGTTTACACTTTCAACCGATGTCCCACACAAGCCTTATAGAATGTAACACTAGAAGAAGCATGGTCTAGAAAAACACCTGGTGTAAGTAATTTTCGTGTTTTTTAATCTACCACTTCTATATTGAGCAAAGTATACATCTTTCTTGGTTATTGTGAGCAAAGAGATGCATACAGATAGCTAGATGACTCTACATTTAGAATTTTGGTTAGTAAAAATATTGATGTAGATGAAAAAGTACCATTCTTTTTTTATGATGATCAATCTACTAATAGTATTGTATTGTTATATGTTGATGATGTTTCTGGAACAAGTTATGGTACTAAATTTGAAAAGGAATCAAAGATGGAAAAAATAGAAGAGTCAAGTTATAGTGGTGAAAAGAGTGTTTCTTACTCTTCACAATCAAATTAAGAAGACCAACGCAAAAGGCCTAAATGGTACCATACCATGATGAAAGATGTAAAGAAAGATGAATTGTCGTACTTTTTGGAACGGTAATCTACAAGGTCTGAAAAACAGAAGGTGCAAGGTGAAAAGTAGATAAATTTTGCTCTTACTACTGTTTCACGGGTATTGAAACCAAGCACAAGTACAAAGACCAAAGTTGAACCAAAGAGGGAGTTTTCCACGAAGGTTGGTGAAAGAGGAAGAGGCATACAGAAAAAGCACAAGTGTTGTGAACAATAAATGTCCCAAAATTATTCAACAATAGAAAGTAATATGCATTGAGTTTTCAACAACTCGATGCAGTTATATCCCTTAGGCGATATGTTATGTTGTTTAGTCTTGATGTATATTCTAAACTTTTTGTTGGAACTAATCACTCTAACACACAGGTAAAGCATGACACATTCAAGACATGACAACAATTCAAGGAAAAACAAAACCCAGTGAACCCAGTATTCAACACCATTTCCTACTCTACTTGGCAGTTGTAGTGGCTCATTGCCTATGTACTACGATAAGATGGATTGGCGACAATAGGAACATTTGGATACATTTATGCAATGGCAGTGGAAGTTCACTTTGGGTAAGTTCTTGTATGGACTTAATCATTTTATTGTAATAATGACTAACACTTTTGGTTTAGTCATTAAGGGAGATTATTAGAATAAATAATTATATGTTGTAATATGTAACGAATTGTTACATTAGTTTTATTGTTGGGTGTATTTTCTAAGTTGGTAAATATGGGTCAAGCTTATTTAAGCATTCCATTTAATTTGGTTATGCCAACCTTCCAGGTTTAAAAGTGTTGTAATAGCTATTTATATAGCTACTTTCAATAATATGTTTACAGCTTGTGGTCTTTCAATAAATCTATTACTTTTCCGTGTGATTTAAGATATGCGGTTTGAGATTTTGAAGTCAAGTTTTTAGATGCAAATGTGCTTATTGGTCAAGTGCTCCCACTTTTACTAGTGCCAAGTTCACAAACAAGACAAATTTCAAGGCTAGGAGTAACAAGAATGCCTTCCCACCTAAGAATGATGCAAAGAATGTGATCAATGCTATAAAACAACCATCTAGCAAATTCATATAATCTCAGGAATGTGGCCAATACTATAGAAAGGGAGTTTAGGCAATTTACAAGGTTAAATGTTTCCACAAAATGTGTTGAAAAAAATTACTTGAGTGCAATATGACTACTTTACCTACAATTAGAGAATTTGATCATTCAAGGTCATTACCTAAGAACTATGTTGCAAATGCATTTTGTGATTATCGTAGAATTCTACGAAACTCCTCCAATAGATGCATTACTCTGAAACATAAGATACAAGATGTCATTGACAACAATCAAATTCAAATGGAGGGAACAAATACCAATCTGAATAAATTAGTGGCTCCACCCAATCAACCCAAAAAAAATCCAATGCTCTACCAAATCAATAATTGAAAATTTTCACTAACCCTCTAACAAATCATAACACTCAATCAAAGGATCAAGGAAATGTTCATATGATAGAAAGACAATGTCAAAGAAATACAAAACACCAAACACTTGTAATGTTCATTCTAACATGGGTTTATTAATGTAATTAGTGTAATCATAAGGAAAAGAACACCTCCTCTTATTGCGTTTAGCGCTTGCGAGAGTCCAAATGATAGCTCATAATACATATAATGAGCATTTAATCATAAATTCATAGGAGAGCATGGACAAGAAATCGATGGAGTTGTGGTTGATAATGGTTTGATTATCAATATATGTACTAAAAAATTCATTAATGGTCTTGGAATCTATAGTAGAGGTTTGGTATATATTCCATCAATTATTATGGCATATGACAGTATTGGTCGAGGCCTCTTGGTTGCATTATCTTGCCTATTAGAGTGGGTCTCAAGGCAGCTTTAAGTTTATTTCATGTGGTACCCAATAATGGATCTTATAATGTTTTTCTTTGATCCACAGCACGGGGCCCAGGACTGAGTGTGCGGGGGGCAACAGAGTTTCGTTGTGCAGTGTGAATGCACGAAAAGCATTTAGATAGAACAATCAAACACACATTCAATGGAGCGGAAGTCTTATTTGTAGGAGATGCCATTTCTATTCCTAAATGAAAGAATAGGGAAAACAAAGTACAATGTATACAGAGTAGATGCACGGAGCAAGCTAATTGTGTTATGACTATGTATATGGCATTTATCTAGCTATGTTGTTATCTTAGCCAAATGCGTATGTTACATATTTAACATGCATAATGCAAGAGCAGTATAAACTGTTGTACAACTACCAAGGAGGATGTTGATAGGCATGTTGATCACCTGTCAAATGTGGTGGTTGTCAATGGTCTAAATAGTTAATGTCCAAGTTGTCTTCAACGATTCCCAATCCCGTGATCCTAGGTTGGCGGCTAACAACTAGTTGGGACACATTTTGAATCACGCAGTCAAGGTAGGCTAACACGTGGTTGTGCTGAGGTGAGGCCCGAAGGAGCAAGCAAGTATGTGAGCAGATGCCCGTGAGGCACACAGGATTGCGAGCTATGAGGTGTGCAGGCTGCAATATGAGGTGACCATTGCACGAAAGTCTACGAACAGGGGCGGGATTTGTGCGTAAGGTTGTGATCAAACTTCAAGTAAAGGAGTGTGCATGCTTGCGTGAGAGGTGCGAGCTCTGCACTGTAAAACAAATGAGTGTGTTAAACTGCTCAATGGTTGCACACAAATCATTCACCCTTTCTTGAAGAGCAATGGTCTCCATTGTGTCAACGTGCAAATAAGGAAACTGCACTCAAAGTTGTTAAGAAGTGTACCACTTAACTTGATCATTGTATTGTCCAATCTTGACCACTCGTAAAAGTTGTGTGCCATGGCAAGTGTGCATGTTGTCACTTCAATGATCTGGTCCTCTACAGGGCGCAAGTGTTCGGGATCCAAATCAGAAGGATGGTGTGTCACTGCTAGCTCAAGAAGTGGTGGGTTGTAAGGCTTGAGAAGTTTCACATTGAAGATTGGGTGCATGCCCAAGTACAAAAGTAGATCAAGAACAAAGGCATTCTCACCAGTTGCGCATATAATGGTGTAAGGACCATAGTGTAGAGGCTTTATCTTTTGGTGTGGACCTTTAAAGCGTTCCTTCTGAAGGTGCAACCAAATTTTAGCACCAACTCAAAATGCATGAGGTGTGCGATGTGCGTTGTGACGCTCCTTGTACTTTGCTTGTGTGTAAGAGAGGATCTACTAAACCTGCTGATGAACAGACTAGATGTGTCGCAGAAACTTCTTGGCTTTGTCCGCTTCCTGTTACTATGTGCACGACTCAGTGCCTACTAGTGCACGGTAGGAGATGTCTAGAGGTGTCGAAGGTTGAAAACCAAGACATGTACAGAATGGATTGTGACCCGTAGAGCTGTAGAGGGCTCTGTTTTAGGCGTGTTGAATGTACAAGAGATTATCATCCCAAGTGCGAACACGTAGGCGGTTTTACATTCACAGAAGATGAACAAGTATGCGATTGACCACTTTGGTTTGCCCATCTATCTATGGATGAAAAGTTGTCGACCGAGCCAGTTACATACCCATCAAGTCCCACAATGCTTGCCAAAAGTGACTTACAAAGCGCGGATATCGATTAGAGATGATGGATGTTGGAAGCCCAAAATGAAGCCAAACATGGTTGAAGAAAGCTTGCACAGTGCTAGCTACATCAATGTCTTTCTTGCAAGCGAGCATGATAACCATCTTAGAAAACCTATCCACTACAACAAACAGAGCATCATGTTGGCGTCTCATCACAGGCAACCCAGTCATGAAATCCATGCTGATAGATTCCCATGGTCTGGATGGAACTGATAGAGGTGTGTAAAGTCCTAGCTTCCTGTTCATGGGCTTGGCGATGCAACAAGGAATGCAAGATTTGTTGTGGCATTCCAGTCTGTGTACATGTGCGGCTAGTAGAAGTGTGACTACAATGCAACTAGAGTCTTTGTCACGCCGACGTGTCCTGAGGTCTTGGCATAGTGCGCCTCCTAAATGAGTCATTGGCGAGGTGCGAAATTAGGAACACAGATATGTCTGAGCTTGTAGAGAAGTTGGTCAGACAAGTAGAACTCCTGAACTTGTTTACCTTGCACTAGGCTGGTGTAAGTTGTTGCGAAGTCCTGATCAACTGAGTAGAGGGATACCCAGTCTACAAAGTTGGGGTCACGCGTGTCCAACACCATGATGAGAGTGTGAACCGGTAGTCAGCTAAGGCAATGTATTGCCTTGTTGTCCTTCCCTTTCTTGTACTTGATCACGAGATGGCACTATTGCAGGTAAGTCATCCATTTCATGTGCCGCACATTCTCCAACTTGGTCTGCATCTACAGGAACTAAAGTGGCTTGTGGTCTGAATTGGTCCAAATGAACGACTGTCTCCTTCCCCAGAATGTAGTGTCGCCATTGCTTGATTGCTTGCACAATAGCATACAATTCTTTCTCATAGGTGGATACCCTTGCACCATGTCGTTGAGCGTCTCTAAGTGTTATGCGATCGAATGTCCATCTTGCATGAGCATTGCACCGAGTGCGCAGTCAGACGCATCAGTGTGAATTTTGAAGGAATGCGCAATGTCAGGCATTCTTAGAACAAGGTCCACACAGAGGCATTGCTTGAGTGCCTCAAAAATGCATAGTTGCGCATGAGTCCAATCAAACTTGGCTTTTGCACCTGTTATCTAGGTGAGAACCCAAGAGATGTGTGAGAAAGCAAGGACGAACCTGTAGTAGAAGTTAGCAAGTCCAAGAAAACTCCTCAATTTTGTGAGATTGCATGGAGTAGGCCAATCTTGGATCACTTTGATCTTCTCTGGATCTACACAGATGCCAGTGCAATCAATGATGTAGCCCAGGTACTAGATCTGTGCAACATCGAACATACACTTTGTTAAGTTGGCTTGCAACTTGTAAAGACGCAAGGTGTCGAAGACATGCAAGATGTGCTCTAGGTACTCCTCCCAAATCTTGTTGAAGATGAGAATGTCATCCAAGTAGACGATGACGAAGGAGTTCAGAAAAGGCCTGAGTAGATCATCCATCAAGCACTTGAATGTGGCTGGCGCATTCGTTAGGCCAAAAGGCATGACCAACCATTCGTACAATCCTTCTCGTGTCTTGAATGTTATTTTCCAAACATCTTCAAGATGGACTGGGACCTGATAGTAACCTGACTTCAAGTGAACCTTGGTGAAGTATTGAGCACCTCAGAGCCGGTCCAGAAGGTCATCAATGCGTGGCAATGGATACCGATTCTTCACTTTTATCTTGTTGACTATGCGATAATCTATGCAAAGTCGCCAAGACCCATCCTTCTTGGGTGCAAGGACTATCGGACTCCTGCAAGGCGAAGAGTTGGCCCTGGTCTTGCCCTAATCAAGGAGCTCTTGTATTTGGCGCCAAATTTTGTCATTCTCCCAAACTAATCTGCAATACAAAGGGCTATTCAGAAGAGGAGATCCAGGGACCAAATCGATGCGGTGTTTTATTGCCCAATGTGTTGGAAGGCCTTCAAGGTCTACGAAGACTTCACTGCGTTGCTTCATTAACTTGTCGAGTTGTCGCTGTTGTGACGTTGTGCGAGTGCTACGCAGTGCTAATGTGTGTTTTGTCATCTGTTGCGTAGGTGTGTCAAGGCAAACCATGAGCAAAATGAACTTCTGTGTATGCAAGACAAGTTTGTGACATTGCTTGGCAGAGACCAAGGTGACTTTGGTCGTGGGCGTTGACTCAAACAAGTGGTAGAAATGACCTTTGGCATGAATAATCCAACATTGTGGCTTGGCTTGATATGCAGCTTCGCGGTCATATATAAGATGTCACAAACCTCCAGAGGTGTGATGTCACATGTGGCGTTATCCTCCAGAGGCTTGACATTGTGTTGGAAATTACACTGTCGCCAGAATTGTATATCTTCCCCCTGTTGCAGCCACCCTAGAGAATATGGCTTAGGGTGCATAGTAGTGGTAAGAACAATGCATTGAGTTGTGGATTGCCCAATGATGTTCTTCTAACTGCCACTGTCGATGATGACATGAAGAGGCTTACCCTTCACCCAGAACTTGGTGTGGAACGGATGTTCACGCTCTTCAAAGATGTCGATCGCAGTGGTGTTGGTGCTCAGACAAGAGACATCTAGGTCAGTGTTATCCATCGTTGTGGGCCCTGATGTAGATTGTGCAAGCAAGGACTTTTGTGCACGACATTCGGAGTCATCGTGGGTGGATCAACGATGGCAATGCAAGTGGCACCACTTATCACTGGACTTCTTACCTCTGTCTAAAGCAGAAGGCACAGGAGCCTCTGAGTGTTGTGTAGTCTTCTGAGGCTGCTCAATTTTGCGATAAGGGTAATGCTTCTGCACAAGGGGATGCAATGTGGATTTTTGCAAGGGTTGGGCCTTATGCACTGCGTGGCATGAAGAGGTGGTACGTTGCTTCATTTTTGACTTGGCTTCAATCTTGGTGGCGTTGCGATATGCTTGTCCCAAGGTGTCAGAAGTCAAGAACTTCAACTTCGCATAGATATAAGGTGAGAGTCCACTAATGTACTTCAGCACTCTATGTTGTTTACTCAACCTCTCTTGCAGGCGCGCAGAGTAGTCATGGAATATGTTGGTGTAGCCTTTTACTGACTGACCCTTCTGCTGGCGCAGTTGTCGGAAGTTGGTGTATTCATCTTCAAAGTGTCAAAGAAGGTAGTATTCCTCTTTCAACGCATCAACAAAAGTCTTCCATGATTCGATTGGAATGCACTCATGCACACGTTGTGCACTGAAGGTCTCCCACTAGTGAACAACCGGAATGGACATCTTTAGTACTACAAAGGTGATCTTCTTAGCATTGGCAAAGCAGTTGACTGAGAAGCATCCCTCAAGCTGTCGAATCCAGGCATCCACTGCTTTGGCATCAATCTTGCCTTCGAACAGAGGGATGTCGAGATTGACTTGTACTTTGAAGGGTTTGTTGTTGAAACCGTTGTGAGGCATACTGCTGAGATACATGGGAAGGCATTAGGTTGAGCTACATCATCAATTTACGGAACTAACCGAAAAGTTCAGTGCATCGACGATGAGCCTTCAAACTTCTAGGGCTACCTCAGGTTGATTCTGGGCATCAACCATCTTGCTTTTGCTATGGCATTCCTCTGGATTCTCTAAAACAGAACTGATTTTTTAACCTTCTCTCTCGTTGTGCTCGTGTGGTTACAGGGATAGTAATGAATAAAGCAAAGCTCTGATACCAATGATCCGCATCACGGGGCCAAGGACCAAGTGTGCAGGGGACAACCAAGTTTGGTTGTGCAGAGTGAATGCATAGAGAGTATTCAGACAAAACAATCAAACACACATTCAACGGAGCGGAAGTCTTACTTGCAAGAAATGCAACTTCTATTCATAAATGAAAGAATAGGGAAAACAGAGTACAATGTCTACAGTGCGTGTATACAGAGTAGATGCGTGGAGCAAGCTAATTGTGTTACAACTATGTATATGGCATTTATCTAGCTATGTTGTTATCTTGGCAAGATGTGTATGCTACATATTTAACATGCATAATACAAGAGCAGTATGAATTGTTGTACATCTACCAAGGAGGATGTTGATAGGCAAACTGATCCCCTATCAGATGTGGTAGTTGGCAACGGTCTAAATAGTAATGTCCAAGCTGTCTTCAACGATTCCCAATTCCATGATCCTTGGTTGAAGACTAACGGCTAGTTGGGCCACATTTTGAATCACATGGTCGGGGCAGGTTGACACGTGGTTGTGCTAAGGTGGGGCCCAAAGAAGCAAGCGAGTCTGTGAGTAGATGCTCGTGAGGCGCACAGGACTATAAGTTGTGAGGCGCAGTGACATGCACAGGTTGCGATCTGAAGTGATTGTTGCACAAAAGTCTGTCAACAAGAGCAAGACTTGTGCGTAAGGTTGTGAGCAAACTTCGGGCAAAAGAGTGTGCATGCTTGTGTGAAAGGTGCAAGCTCTGCAAAGTAGAACAAACATGGAGTGTGTTTGGCTTCGCAATGGCTGCGCACAAATCATTCTTAGTAGACCATAGATACATCAAATGAGTGAATTTCCTTCTACTCTACATCAATGTTTGAAATTTGTGCATGGAAATCAAGTTATTACAATTAGAAGATATGTCTACTACCCACAAAAAGAAATTCAAGAAGACTTGCATAAGGAAATACCAAAGCAACAACCAATCTTTATAATTAAGGTAAAAGAACACAAGATTCAAGTAATCACAACTCATTGCTTCTACACAAATAGAAGAGCCTAAAAATGATCCAATTATTTAAGGTAACATGAATGAGAAGGATCATATAGTTATGTAGTAAGACAGTAGATGATGAAAATGATGATGATGATGTTTTATATTTCTTCGACTAGACGGTACCCCAACATCCTGATTTGGATTTTGATGATACATGTGTTTCAGCTTATATATTTTCAAATAATTATTATGACTTGCTTGATTATGATCATATTATTGGTTATCTTTCTCTAGCAAACTACTATTTAAGGTAACATGAATGAGAAGGATCATATAGTTATGTAGTAAGACAGTAGATGATGAAAATGATGATGATGAAGATGTTTTATATTTCTTAGACTAGACGGTACCCCAACATCCTGATTTGGCTTTTGATGATACATGTGTTTCAGCTTATATATTTTCAAATAATTATTATGACTTGCTTGATTATGATCATATTATTGGTTATCTTTCTCTAGCAAACTACTTATGTTTGCAAAGGAACACTCTAATTTTCTATATTGGCTTTTTTATTATTATTCATTTATTGGCATGCATCTTTCTATTTCTCTCATCACACATCAGAGCTAATAGATCAGTTAGGTGGCGCTTCTCTCAACACACCATTACTTTTTAGATTACTCAAATCCACCAACCTACTCTCCCTCAACATCATGGCTCTCCTCCTTACTGTGGGTGTGGCTCTACCCCTTACCAACGACATGGATCCACTATTTACCAGTCGCCCCCCAAACCACAGGGGAAGCCTCATATTAAAAATTTCTTTTCTATTATGGGAGTTACAATAGGCTTGGATGTTAGGGGTGAATCTAGAGGAAGTGCTTTGCTTCCTCTTAGGATCTCCCAACCTAGCTCCTTTGACATTGGATGCTCCCCAACGAGCACTATCAGATATTTCCATAGTGATCGATGATGGCTCAAACAGCTCCTCCACTTTAGTAGGCACATATAGATATTCGATTCAGTTTCCTTCCAATCTTCATCGGTACATTCTTTTGGTGGCTCCTATTCACCCTTCATTACTATTTGTATTGATTTCATTACCACCTATGTTAGTGGCAAATTGCTTTATTTTTTCTTATGTACTTTTAATTCTTTATTTGATTTCTAGGATTCTCTCTTCCTAAAACTTTCTATTGTTAATTGTCGTATTCTCTTGTCCTATTGGCCTACTTTGGTCATTTGTGGACATTAATCTAATTTATTTATTTCTCCTCTATTTGCTTCCTTATTTCTATTCTTGTGCTTGTGGATTCTATGAATGTCTTCTTTCTAATCAACATTCTTCTATGTTAAGTCATCCACTTGGGTTCTTCTTTGCTCTCTTGCTTTCCAATTCTAATTTATCCTCGGGTTCCCTATACTTCTTGTATTGATGTTTACAATTTTTCTTCAGATTTCACAGTTATGTTCAAGTCATCCTTTCCTAGTTAATTTCATTGTTTGATTGGCTTCTCTCCATCACGCTTTACACTCTCTGTCCTCTTCGGGTTGGCATACTTCTTTGATTTTTGATTATTTTGTTTGTCTTCCTGCAATTTTCAGTTTTTGTATCTAGCCTTCTATTGTTCTCAGATTGCCTCTTCTTGTACTTCTATATTGTTTATCCTCGCCAATTTTGCTTGCTTTCTAGATGATGATGGCACATTCCTTTTGAAAACATGCCTTTAATGCAACAAACTCTGATGGAAGCTATGGATGAGTAGAAATTCCCTCTCTATTGATCTTTGATTCTAGCTCTTCTATATGGCTGATTTCATTGATTGCATTCATTTTTCATGTTTGTCATAGGAATCGATGATGATTGTACTATTGGCCATTTTTTGGCCTACATACCAAAATTATGCTGAAGTGTGAGAGGGTGGGCATTCAAGCAAGACTTCGAGTTTTACACAGCAGAAGACTTCAGGTTTTTTGGAAGGAGAAGTCTTCAGGTTTTACAAGAGACAACTTATTTCACTTTATGAGTAATCAGCAGTTGAAATCCCTCAGCAGAAGTAATACGGGTTGGAAAACCCAAATTACTCTTGACAATGCAAATCGGGTTTTGAGAAGTGCTTTGCTTATGAAAGTTTTATCAACAGAAGTAATCCGGGTTGGAAAACCTGAATTACTCTTGATAGTGCAAATCAGGTTTTGCGAAGTGCTTTGCTTATGAAAGTTTTATCATTAGAAGTAACTCGGGTTTAAAAACCCGAATTACATAGGATAGTGCATCTCGAGTTTTCCAGGGTGAATGACTTCTCTTTTTATAAATAACAAGCATTGAAGAATCTGAAGTAGGTCCCAGTGAAGAGTCCACCATGAAGAATCTCGGGTTTTACAAGAGACAACTTATTTCACTTTATGGGTAATAAGCAATTGAAACCCCTCAGCAGAAGTAATTCGGGTTGGAAAACCGGAATTACTCGTGATAGTGCAAATCGGGTTTTGAGAAGTGCTTTGCTTATGAAAGTTTTATCAGCAAAAATAATTCGGGTTGGAAACCTTGAATTACTCTTGACAGTGCAAATCGGGTTTTGAGAAGTGCTTTGCTTATGAAAGTTTTATCAATAGAAGTAATTCGGGTTTAGAAACCCGAATTACTTAGGATAGTGCATTTCGGGTTTTCTAGGGTGAATGACTTATCTCTTGTTATAAGTAACAAGCAATGAAGAATCCGAAGTAGGTCCGAGTGAAGAGTCCACCATGAAGAATCTCAGGTTTTACAAGAGAACTTATTTCACTTTATGAGTAATCAGTAGTTGAAACCCCTCAGCAGAAGTAACCCAGTTTGGAAAACCCGAATTACTCTTGACAGTGCAAATCGGGATTTGAGAAGTGCTTTGCTTATGAAAGTTTTATCAGCAAAAGTAATCCGGGTTGGAAAACTTGAATTACTCTTGACAGTGCAAATCAGGTTTTGAGAAGTGCTTTGCTTATGAAAGTTTTATCAGCAAAAGTAATCTGGGTTGGAAAACCCAAAATTTTCTTCACAGTGCAAATCAGGTTTTGAGAAAAGCTTTGCTTATGAAAGTTTTATAGATAGAAGTAATTCGGGTTTAGAAACCCAAATTACTCAGGATAGTGCATTTCGGGTTTCCCAAGATTAATAACTTCTCTTTTTATAAGTAACAAGCAATGAGGAATCCGAAGTAGGTGCCAGTGAAGAGTCCGAAGGATTCCTTCGAAATAATTGTTAAACACATAGGAGACACATTTTTTCCACAAGATAAAAGTCCAAATGAAAGAACAAACCAAGGGTCAATGGAATTCCAAAGGAAATGGACCAAACAAAGCCCAATGGAAGTCAACGCGAAAAAACCCCAGGGAATAAAGAAGAAAAAGAAAAATTTAGAAGGAAAGATATCCTTCGGACAAAAAGTCCAAAGGAATTCCTTCGGACTTTTTGTCCGAAGGCTATCTTCGGGAAAAATGCAAACAAATCAACGAAAAGGGGCAGAAAATAATAAAGCCAAGGAAATAATAAAAGTCCGCAAGAAAACCAAAGGTAAATCTAGGGGGCAAGATATAAGAGCCAAAGAGAATAAAATTGGAAAAATTGGCAAGAAAGAAATCCGAAGGAATATAATACCAAGGAGATAGCCAAAAAACCCGAAGATAATATATATAGGCAAAGCAGAATATCCGAAGAAAATCCGCAACCAAAGGAAATCCGCAGATAAAAAAGAATATCCGAAAGAATTAGGCTAAGGGAATAGCCAGCAAATCCGAGGAAATATAGACAAATTAATCCAAAAATAGAATCCCACCAAAAATAGACACGAACAGGCTGACCAAAATAAGAAAAAATACATGCGAACAAGGGCTATTTTTGGCAAATTTCTAAGTTTCAGTTGACCCACAGTTTGACTAGTCAAAGTCACACTTCTCCAAACGTTTCAGCAGTCCGAGTAGAGCTCATCTATTGAATCTTAACGTGGATTTCCATGCAAACAGAGGTGGGTGTTTTAACAAGCCCAATTGTCCACTTTCAAACGCCAAAGAGCTAGTCTCTAATTTTAGACATGGCTCAGCCGATCATGCATAAGCAAAGTCAAACATTTGAGTCCACCATCCACTTTTCAACGCAAGGAATTTTCATGCAAGACAAAATAGACTTTTGTAAAGGCTGAGTTGGTTTGAGTTTACTCCCTCTCTATTTTCAAATGCCAATCTCTTGGCTTTTTGTAATTTTTTATATTAATGGCTTTTCAGCCTTGTAAAAGGTATCCTTCTCTTGGTAAGACCAGACTCTGCCATTGGTGAGTTGTGTAACCTCTTTAATCAATAGGACTGTACCTTGAGATTTCAAGCGCTTACATAGTGTACATTCATTCAACAATTTGCATACGTGGTAGATTTCTCTCCCTTCCCAAATTTTGACTCGTACCTAGTTGCTAGTTTATCATGTTATGCAGGTCATGTTCAGTGTTTTATATGTCTTTTGTTGAAGCTGTAAGTGGATGTTAAGTGGCTGCAAAGTGTCTTGTATTAGACCTCTCTCCATCGTTTTCCCTCAATTTTTTTGTCATTGGATCGAACCTTCTCATGAAATACTTATGCATAGCGATCAATTGAAATCAAAGGTCTTCTTTTTCCCTTGTTTGTTCAGTGTTCAAGGTTCCAAGTAGATTGGATCAAACATTCTAGGGTATCATCGTCATTAGGTAGGATTTCCCCTTCAATTTTCTTTCTCCCTTTTCCATGGTAGTCCGCAACGCAGAGTAGAGATCCTCATTGATACATCTTACAAGAACCAACCTTCTCTAGAGGTTCTTCTCACCATTGACGCACCCACCCTCGTGAGAAGATCCTATTGTTTCAACTGGAGAGAGGATTAGTCATTTCAGCACGTCTTCGTTTAAGGGTGCAACTCCAGGTTGACAACAGTTTTTGGCACGCCCGGTGGGACCCGTTTGGAGTTGTTCTTAATGAAATCATAGTTGCAGCAGCGTTCTTTAAGAAGTATTTGGCGATGCCAAGCTCAGGTGGTTGCTTCTAATAATTCAGTCACACTTTCCATGTAAGTATTGCATTATCATGAATGAGTTTTGATGGTTGTATATGAAGAGAATTCCTATGCTATGTTTCCTTATCAGCCCAATGATGGATCATACCAACCTTATCATGATGCCTATGAGCCTTTTTATGAACCTAATCAGCCTTATCAGGAGTATTATCAAAGCTATGTTGAGCCATATCAGTCATATGAGCAGCCTTGGCTCCAAGAAAGAATGGATGACATAGAGCTCAAAATACTAACATATGCGAGGAAAGTTTGTTCAAACTCTCAGTATGAAGAAGTGAATGGTCTATTCCAAAATGTGTCCAATGATCCAGAAGAGATAAATGAGTTGTGTATTTTTGTATTAGAGAAGATGGAGGCTTGGGATAGGCATAAAATCTAGTTGAGTCACTTGTTTACAAAGGGTTCTTGTACTCCTTATTCTCATGAGGTTTTTAACCATGCCCAGTGTGTGCCAAGGGAGCTTCCTAGTTGGAGTCAAGAGCTTATTCAAGTGATTATTCATGAGACTAAGCCTTCTTATAGTCCCATTTCTTCACCACTCATCTCTCAAGCACAAGTTGTCAATGAGGATAAGGAGATTTCAGACTTTGAAGAGGTGATGGCCAAGTGGAAGGAACAAAATACAGAGGTCCTTAAGAGTTTCTCTTTTCCTCCTCTCCAAAACACCCTAGATAATTCCATTGTCCTCAAGATTCCAAAACCTAATCATGATCAACCTCCCATGCTTCATTTTCCCACTCAAACAAATGAATTTCATCACCCTCCCACCATCTCCCTTTTTCAGGAAGGACCTGTTCTTTGGAGGATTGAGAAAGAGGTTGCAGCTATAGGTCAAGTTCTTGGACAGTGTGTGGAGAATGCTTCAGATGTGTTTAAGGAAGAATTTTCTATTGATACTTCACTTAAGGTTGTAGTTGAAATTATATTTAAGAATGAGAAGGTTGATCTTGATGTAGAGGAACCCCAAGAGGAGTTGGCGCAAATTGAAGTCATAAATGAGTTACAGGTATCTCCTATCGAGAAGGATCCAGATAGCTTTCAAGCTAATTCAGTTCAAATAGATCAAAATGAGGAACAAAAAGATGATTGGCAGTTGTACCTTGAATCTCTACAAGAGATTGAAGAGTTTTGTATGGATATGTTGGCTATTGAAGAGCATGTTTATGAAAAATTTGATCAAGAATCACCTTTTCAAGATCATATTCCAGATTGGGTTGCCTATTCAAAGCTCCTTGAAGAGCTCGATAAACTTGCAGCAGTCGATAAAAAGGGTGTGGCCACTCAAGAACAATGCATAGATGAGATATCACTTGACAAGGTTGTAAATGACAAGCAGTGCGAAAAATATCAGGAAGTACTTGATGAGTTTGTCTTTGTTGGTGATTGGTTTGTTGTTGATGACTCATTTGAGAAGATGCTAATACAGTTGGTGGACAATAAAAATGCCTTATCAAAAGTTATGATTGATAAACATCCTGCCTTGCAACTAGTACCATCTCTTGAAGTGACTGAGTTTAAGAATTTCCCTTTTGATCCAAGTGGATCGTGCTTTGTCATGGTTAGTTAGGTTCTTTGTTAGTTTGTTTTCTTCTAAGTGTTGTTCCACCACATTAGTTTCGTTCAGTTATGTTCCAATAAGTGCTTGTTTGCACATTTGTTTCTTAGTTTTCCTGCTTTCGTGTGTTTCCCTTCTTATTTTGAAGGAGAAAAGTTACTTTAGCCATGATCACGAGATTTTCAGTCAGAAATCAAGTTTATCATTGTTTTGGGGGTTCAAACAGCATCTATATGGTTTGAGTTCTCAAGCATAGCAGGTATGCTTCCCTGCGAGTCGCCAGAAATGATGGCAAATTTATGGCCTACATACCAAAATTTTGCCTAAGTGTGAGAGGCTGGGCATTCAAGCAAGACTTCGGGTTTTACACAGCAGAAGACTTCGGGTTTTTTGGAAGAAGTCTTCGGGTTTTACATAGCAGAAGACTTCGGGTTTTTTGGAAGAAGTCTTCGGGTTTAACAAGAGACACAACTTATTTCACTTTATGAGTAATCAACAGTTGAAACCTCTCAGTAGAAGTAATCCGGGTTGGAAAACCCGAATTACTCTTGACAGTGCAAATCGGGTTTTGAGAAGTGCTTTGCTTATGAAAGTTTTATCACCAGAAGTAATCCAGGTTGGAAAACCTGAATTACTCTTGACAGTGCAAATCAGGTTTTGAGAAGTTCTTTGCTTATGAAATTTTTATCAGTAGAAGTAATTAGGGTTTAGAAACCCAAATTACTTAGGATAGTGCGTTTCGGGTTTTCCAAGGTGAAGGACTTATCTCTTTTTATAAGTAACAAGCAATGAAGAATCCAAAGTAGGTGCCAGTGAAGAGTCCGAAGGATTCCTTCGGAATAATTGTCAAACACAGAGAAGGAGATTGACATTTTTTCCGCAAGATAAAAGTCCAAAGGAAAGAATAAACGAAGGGTCAATGAAATTCCAAAGGAAATGGACCAAACAAGGCTCGTAGGAAGTCAAAGCGAAAAAACCCGAGGGAATAAAGGAAAAAAAAATTACAAGGAAAGATATCCTTAGGACAAAATTTCCGAAGGATTCCTTCGGGAAAAATGCAAACAAATAAACGAAAAGGGACAGAAAATAATAAAGCCAAGGAGATAATAAAAGTCCGCAAGAAAACCAAAGGTAAACCCAAGGGGCAAGACATAAGAGCCAAAGAGAATAAAATCGGAAAAATTGGCAAGAAAGAAATCCGAAGGAATATAAGACCAAGGAGATAGCCAAAAAACCCAAAGATAATATATATAGGCAAAGCAGAATATCTGAAGAAAATCCGAGACCCAAGGAAGTCCGTAGATAAAAAAGACTATCCAAAAGAATTAGGCTAAGGGAATAGCTAGCAAATCCGAGGAAATATAGACAAAATAATCCAAAAATAGGATCCCACCAAAAATAGACACGAACAGGCAGACCAAAATAAGAAAAAATACATGCGAACAAGGGCTATTTTTGGCAGATTTCTAAGTTTCAGTTGACCCACAGTTTGACTAGTCAAAGTCACACTTCTCCAAACGTTCTAGCAATCCGAGTAGAGCTCATTTATTGAATCTTAACGTGGATTTCCATGCAAAGACAGGTGGGTGTTTTAACAAGCCCAGCGGTCCACTTTCAAACGTCAAAGAGCTAGTCTCTATTTTTAGACATGGCTCAGCGGATCATGAATAAGCAAAGTCAAACGTTTGAGTCCACCGTCCACTTTTCAACGCAAGGAATTTTCATGCAAGACAAAATAGACTTTTGTAAAGGCTAAGTTGGTTTGAGTTTACTCCCTCTCTATTTTCAAATGCCAATATCTTGCTTTTTGTAATTTTCTATATTAATGGTTTTTCAGTCTTGTAAAAGGTATCCCTCTCTTGGTAAGACTAAACTCTGTCATTGGTGAATTGTGTAACCTCTTTAATCACTAGGACTATACTTTCAGATTTCAAGTGTTGCCATAGTGTACATTCATTCAACAATTTGCATACATGGTAGATTTCTCTCCCTTCCCAAATTCTAACTCGTACCTAGTTGCTAGCTTATCATGTTATGCAGATCATGTTCAGTGTTTTATGTCTTTTGTTGAAGCTGTAAGTGGATGTTAGGTGGCTGCAAAGTGTTTTGTATCAGACCTCTTTCCATCGTTTTCCCTCACGTTTTTTGTCATTGGATCAAACCTTCTCATGAAATACTCATGCATACTGATCAATTGAAATCAAAGGTCTTCTTTTTTCTTTGTTTGTTCAGTGTTCAAGGTTCCAAGTAGACTGGATCAAACATTCGGGTGTATCACCGTCATTAGGTAGGATTTCTCCTTCAAGTTTCTTTCTCCCTTTTCCATGGTAGTCCGCAATGCAGAGTAGATGTCATCATTGATACATCTTATAGGAACTAGCATTCTCTGGAGGTTCTTCTTCCCATTGAGGCACCCACCCTCGTGAGAAGATCCCATTCTTTCAACTGGAGAGAGGATTAGCCATTTTAGCACGTCTTCGTTTCAGAGTGCAACTCCAAGTTGACATCATGTACATCTTCTAAAATTCCTTTGCCTTCATATTGTTAAGTGGTAATTTTCAAAATATTGGTAACTTCATGAGTATATAAGGGCGTTACTTCCTCTATATACTCATGAAATATGTACCATAGCAGAATTATATATATAAACAATAGTGAAGTAAAGCCTCTATATACTAATGAAATATGTACCCTAGCAAAATCATAAGTATATATAGTGAAGTAAAGCCTTTGTATACTCATGAAATGTGTACCCTATTAAAACCATATATATATATATATATATATATATATATATATATATATATATATATATATTGTAATATTCATTACTAATTCTGACCTTCAAATGTAGATAATAGACTCAAGGGATATTGTCAAACACTTTGCATACAACCCTCTTACTTGCTAGTTCTGAGTTTTAGTTTGTTTATATCAGTCAAATGAAATCTAAATGCATGCAAATGTTTACTAAAATGTCTAAGCAAAGAACTAGAAAGCAAATGCAATTCTTTTGATCCTTTCAAATGCATATATAGAATCTAGACATGCAAAAAATGTGCACCTACAGCCATAAGGCATTTTAACAAACACTTGTCATGCAACCTAAGATTGAAGCAATCTACTAAGTAAGTGAATGCAACCTTATGCCACCTTATTCAATTCAAATAATTGATTACAATGCAGATGGAATAGCCAAGTCTCTTGGCTTTAAAATTTCATGAGTTCCTAATTTCTGAGTACAATGGCTGCCACTAATACTAACTGTAATATGACTTAAAATTGGATGTAAAACAATGCAAAGAACCTCGAAAAGAAGCGCCTAGGGCTGGAGATGATGTAGCAATAAAAACAGTCCTAAAATATGCTTCCTCCTAGCCAAACCAATGCTCTACTCCAGCCGCCCTTGCTCTGATATAAAATGCCAAAATAAAATAATGTGCAGCCTCTTTGTCTCCCCTCAAGCCTCAACATTATTGCCAAGTCCCAAGCAGTGGAGCGCTCAAGCTAGGAGGAATCAATGCCAACCTTGGCCTCCATGAGTGAAATCGTGGTCTCCAATGGTGTCTCTATATGACTGTAACTTCTGATCAGACCTCTGCAAATGCATATCAGAGTTCTAATGTACTTTTAATATGCCTTCTATGCTACCAAATGATGCAATGGCGATGCTGCCAATGAACTCCTAACAAAATATGCAAATCGTCCTCAATAAGTCTGGCCTATGGCCACCAAATGAAGCACAATGAAGAGACTGAATTATCTCCTCCAATAGCTGCAACCCTTCGGAAGATATTTCACCACCTCAGTTATACAAATCAATGAGAGTTTCCGTTTCCAATGACCAATGTAGAAAGTTACAGAAACCCTTGGCTCCACAAATGAATATATCAAGCAAATGTCAGATACTGGATGATTAGAATCTTAACTTGACCTTTTATATTTTTTCTCCACCCCTTCAAGAAGCTTATAGACATAATATTATTTAAGTGACTTTTATGGTTTAATATTTTATTTAAGTCACTTTAATTAAATTAATTAAATATAAAGTCACTCTTTTGATTTTTTGATTTATTTGATAACTTTCTAAAAAATTAATTTAATTAATTTCTCCTTAGTTCTCAACTTAGCCTTCAGAGACTAAAGGCTAAGAACCTTCTGAGATGGATAGAAAAATGGGGACATTACAATGCACCCCTCCTAAAATTGCTTACCCTCAAGCAATCCAATCACTCCACCTAGATCCCACAAGTAGAACTATGTAATGTCCCTCCAAACAAGTCCTGTAACACCATCACAACCGACTGACCCTACCAAACCAAATCAATCTCACCAACAAGTACCACAAAAGTATGCAACTCAAAAGACTGACAAGATTTGTTTCCAATCTCTACATAAGGCAAGCTATCAGGGAAACTGTCTAACACATGCACTTCTGAACTGTGCCTCCAAAATACATCATGCACATAAGGATCAAGTGTAAAATCATAGGCACTCCTCACTATGTACTCATGAAACTCCTCTGCAACCCATGTCTGAAAATCCGATGCACTGGAAGAGTCCCAAATGCTACAATCAACGATCAACTCAAGACTGGAATCAAGAAAGTGACCATCTAACTCGAAAAGTGGGTTGTCAAATGTCCATGTAGCATCTGTCTTGAACAAAGGATTGTGAATCATCTCATGCTCCTTCCCCTGTACCAACTCCTCATCTTTCCCCCTGTCCATCCCCTTGCAAAGGGTGATAGCATGCAAACTCCCATCTGTGATTCCCCTTAGCACATATTCCCTAATATCAACCTCAAATTTCATTTCCATTTTAGGTACGTTGAGGGTAAATTCTCCTAAGTCCTGGAGCCATTTCGTGCCCAACACTATGTCCATCTCACCCATGTTGATCACATAAAAATCAGTCTGTAACTCATAACCATTCAACAACAAGGTGAGATTATTAATCCATCTAGTGCATGTGAGGGTATAACCATTAGCAACTCGGACTCTAAATCCATCAAAATCCTCGGCCTGAAGTCTACATCTAGCCACAAAACCCTCATAAATAAAATTATGTGTTGCCCCAGTGTCAAGCATAGCAATGCAACGTTGTCCATTAACTGTTCCTCTGAATCTAAATGTAGTCGTATCCTGTGTATTAGCGAGGTATACCAAAGGAGCCACATCCTCATCAGGCTCCAACTCTGTAGAAGCCTTTCCACCCTGATCATCTCCTGTAGTAGCTTGTTGATCTAAATCGGAATCCTCATAATATACCCACATGATACGATTTGCCTTGCCCTTAGGCCTCAAAGGACAGTCATGTTGATTATTGTAGGGTTCCTTGCACCAACAACACAACTTTTTTCTTAATTCTTCCCATGACTCCACATTTGCTGGTTTCTTTTTCTTATCAGTGGACTGCGGTGGATCCTCTGTTGGAGGAAGGAACATCTTTGGTCGTAAACCTGCTTTTTGGGGTTGCAAACTCCATACTTCTTGCCTTCCTCATAGCCTCCTGAAGTGAAGGGGGATCGAAAGCTTTTATCCATCCTTTCAAAGGCTCCAATAGGCCTTCAATGAATAGCACCACTAACTGTCTCTCTAAAATATTAGAAACCCTTACTAAAAGTTTCTAGAAGTCACCAATGTAGCCCTCCAAATTACCAACTTGCTTAAGTTGTGCCAAATCTCTAAAGTAGGATTCGGGGTCCTTCCTATCAAAGCGCTCTATCAATCTGGCCACAAACTCCTGATAAGATGTGATGCGATTATGTTGCAATGTAACAAGCCCATGAAACCACCACTCATGTGCTACTCCTTCCAAATGTAGGGTGGCATATTTGATAGTTTCTTCTGGCATGAGTTGAAGTGTCAAGAAAGTATCCAACTTGTGAATCCATGACTGCGTTGTAACCTTCCCACTGCCATCAAACATGGGTAATGTGAGCTTGCTAGTAGCCTGCTTAAGCTCCTTAGTCTGGTTCCTAGGTCTTTGCTCTTGTCTAGACCTATAGTATTTTCTTCTTTGGTTGACAAACCTATCAAAGTTCATGCGTTCCCACACCTGTGGTGTCAACAACTCCCATTCTTCATTCGCAGCCATAACCAAATCAGCATAACTTGCTTCCTCTTCAACGTTCTCCTCCTCTTGTCCTCTCAAAAAGGTAGGTCAAGTAGGTCTATCTGCAGTTGAGAAGGAGTACGATGTGCCGTAGGTGTCCCAACCACACTCCTATTATCCTTAGCACCCCTGTTCTGTTGTAACTGAGAAACCAACTGCTGCATTGTTGCTTTGAAACCCTCGAAAACTCGAGTCATCCGCTCAACAAGCTCTCTACCATCTCTATCCTCATTGTTTCCCTCATTTCTTCTTTCATTTCTTGGTGGACCATCTTTTGCCCTATAACCCATTTCGGCTAATGGTATGTTTTCAAACGGATTTCCCTCTTGCCAATTATCTTTTTGCTCTGCTCTTTTGCAAATGTAGTACCTGTGATGACCTCTCATGTGAAACTTTAACCCTACAGGTTGGCAGGATCAAAGCTCTAATACCACTGTAATATCCCTTGCTAATTCTGACCTTCAAATGTAGATAATAGACTCAAGGGATATTGTCAAACACTTTGCATACAACCCTCTTACTTGCTAGTTCTAAGTTCCAATTTGTTTATACTTGCTTGGAATAATGTCAAACGAGATCTAAATGCTTGCAAATGTTTACTAAGATGTCTAAGCAAAGAACTAGAAAGCAAATACAATTCTTTTGGTCCTTTCAAATGCATATATAAGATCTAGACATGCAAAAAATGTGCACCTACAGCCATAACGCATTTTAACAAACACTTGTCATGCAGCCTAAGATTGAAGCAATCTACTAAGTAAGTGAATGCAACCTTATGCCACCTTATTCAATTCAAATAACTGATTACAATGCAGATGGAATAGCCAAGACTCTTGGCTTTACAATTTCATGAGTTTCTAATTTCTGAGTACAATGGCTGCCACTAATACTAACTGTAATATGACTTAGAATTGGATATAAAACAATGCAAAGAACCTCGAAAAGAAGCGCCTAGGGCTGGAGATGATGTAGCAACAAAAACAATCCCAAAATATGCTTCATCCTGGGCAAACCAATGCTCTACTCCAGCAGCCCCTGCTCTGATATAAAATGCCAAAATAAAATAATGTGCAGCCTCTTTGTCTCCCCTCAAGCCTCAACATTATTGCCAAGTCCCAAGGAGTGGAGTGCTCAAGCTAGAAGCAGGAATCAATGCCAACCTTGGCCTCCATGAGTGAAATCGTGGTCTCCAATGGTGTCTCTATATGACTGTAACTTCTGATCAAACCTCTACAAATGTATATCAGACTTCTAATGTACTTCTAATATGCCTTCTATGCTACCAAATGATGCAATGGTGATGCCACCAATGAACTCCTAACAAAATATGCAAATCGTCCTCAGCAAGTCTGGCCTATGGCCACCAAATGAAGCACAATGAAGAGACTGAATTATCTCCTCAAATAGTTGCAACCCTTCAGAAGATATTTTACCACCTCCGTTATGCAAATCAATGGGAGTTTCCGTTTCTAATGACCAATGTAGAAATCTGCAGAAACCCTTGGCTCCACAAATGAATATATCAAGCAAATGTCAAATACTGGATGATTAGAAGCTTAACTTGACCTTCTTTTATACTTTTTCTCCACCCCTTCAAGAAGCTTCTAGAAATAATATTATTTCACTTAAGTGACTTTTATGGTTTAATATTTTATTTAAATCACTTTAATTAAATATAAAATCACCATTTTAATTTTTTGATTTATTTGATAACTTTATAAGAAATTAATTTAATTAATTTCTCCTTATTTCTCAACTTAGCCTTCGGAAACTAAAGGCTAAGAACCTTCTGAGATGGCTAGAAAAATGGGGACATTATATATATATATATATATAATGTAGCAGAATCATAAGTATCATAATGTGTGTGTATACACTCTCATGAAATGTGTACCCTAGCATAAGCATAAGTATCATAATGTGTATATGTATATATATGTGTGTGTGTGTACACACACACACGAACTACATATACTACATTTCATGTGTGTGTGTGTGTAAAAAGTGTACCCTAGCAGAATCATGACATGTGCACCCTAGCAGAAGAAATGTGTATCCTAGCAGAATCATAGGATGTGTGTACACTAGCAAAAGAAATGTGTACCCTAGCAGAATCATATATATATATATATATATTAGTGTATGTGTGTGTGCACGTGTGCGCTACTATTGTCATTGTCAAGGAAGATGTAGGTTTTGTTTTTCAACGGTACAAGTTTATGATTGTGGTGTAATATTATGTTGGGGGCACATCCCATGTTTGCTTAGGGGCAACTCTGGGAGTAGTATGGGGCATTTTCTGGTCCCACTTCAGATTCTATATCGTTGATTATTTTTATGATACTATGTTTTCCCCTGATATTGCATTTTGTGTCTATGATACATATTAGTTGTTGAGTTTTCATGTGCTTGGCATGTCTTTAGCTACTAGATGTGTTTTCTGATTGACATGATCTCAACTGCTCAATATATTTTTTTAGATCTCTGATATACGTTCTATATGACTATGTTTGTTATGTGCTTGATGTGACACAGTGACTATTGTGATTTATATATTCATGCTTTATGTGACTATTGTGATTTCTATATTCATGCTTGAAGTAAACTACTATGTGCCTTAGCATCGATTTGACTTCTTTGTCATCATGGTTGATGTGTCTTCAACTCCATCATGTGTGTTCATGTGTATTTCCATGCATTCTCTTGTTTGATATGTTTCTCCATGTCTCTAATATACGTTTTATATGACTTTGTGTGCCATATGCCTTCATAGTGTTTGTTATACTTTCTATATCTATGTTTCAATTGTTTTCTTTGAGCTTATTCATCTAGATGACTTGCTTGCATCATGCATGATGTGTCCTCTATGCCTACTATGTGTTTAATGTGACTTCAGTCTTATATGTCTTACTTGTGATTGGTGTGACTACAATATCTAGTGTTTGCTCTATGCTGAGTCACACATATGGCATGTCTCTTGTTATGGTTATCATAATCAGGGGTTTGGTGTGCTTTATGGTTATCATCATCATGAACAATGTGTTTATTACTTGCCTATATTGTTATGATTCCTATCATAAATCTATTAGGGGCAAGAACCCATACTTGTGCTTTACATTGCTAAATCTTACAATTGCAATATTACACTACTTATAACTTACATCCACATGGGGCATCTCCTTGATCTTACACTACTTATATCTTGAACTCATATGGGGCATATTATCCTTTGTGTTATACTTCTTATATTTAAGCCCACATGGGGCACGTTGTTTTTGTGCTTATATTAATTACATCATAAATCCGTGTGGGGAGACTTATTCATTGCATACATGTTTCCAAGGTTATATCTTTTATATGTTATACCCCAATGAATTCAGATTTTATCTTTACAAATGATGCATTTAACTCCTTTATTTTGAGATGTGTGTTTCACAAGTTCACTCAAAATCTCAAAAGGGTGCATATATCCCACTCATTATATTCATCTAAATCGAGTGACTCCTATAAAAGGAGGCATTCATGCTTGACTTGTTCTCAAAAAGGGATGTACTCAACGCATGCCACCTATTCCCATAAAGGAATATATTCAGCATATTACTTAACATTGTTTTTCGCTTAAATTTTGATTCGGTTTAGTTTTAATTTTGTAACTAAAAATTGTAATCAACATTGTGTTCGGGTTTTACATTGATTTGGAAACATTTGGTTTTCACATGGGCAATATACCTGCCTCCTAATCAAATCAAGTCTATCACTTTCATTTTTTCTAGATTTCAATGGATTATTATTATTGACACTCACCCATGCATGTGTAGAGACACATAATATTCTTGCGAATAACTAGGTATATGGACTTTGGTTTTATTAGAGCGATCCAGGCGCACAAAAATTTGTATCTAAATGTCTTCTTTCATTTTATTATTATGTATGCACACACACACACACATCAAAGTGGGTAAAATGTAGAGACCTAAAAATGGCATGGACTTCCGTTCTAGACCTCTAGGAACACAAAATTTTGTATCCAAATGTTTTCCTTCACTTCAGTATGCATGCACACACATCAAAGTGGGGCAAAATGTACACCTAAAAATTGCCCCTAGGAATTTATTAGTCATTAAATTACATAATTCTAGCATGATTGTGTACTTGTCAATTATTGATCCAAATTATACCTTATTTGCGTGCTTTTTTGACCCATGATGGTCCTTAACCCCTCTCACAGTGCCCTTAGGCTCACCTTTCTTTCTCTCTTGCAATTTCCCCCTGATTGGACCCCTTTGTCTGGAGCGTTTGTACGCTCCAAACACTCTTTTGAGTGGCCCCTTTTTGGCTTAAGTGCCTTCGTCCCTCCTTCTGTCTTTCCTATTTTTTATTGATGTCGATCAATTTGGGTGCCAATAGGGTCCTAATTTGAACTCAATTTATCAATGAATGCATAGGTATTCTCATTAATTTAGGCATCTATTATTAATCTAAGGCATTCAAAAAGAATCAAGTGAAAGCTAGAGAATTCATTTATTGTTTACAAGAATCCACTGGGCGTTTGCAAACATTTTAGAGGAATCAAGTAAATCTTTAGAGCATTCATTGAAGCACTAAGCTTCGTGTTGGAGACACATTGCACAACACTAGTTTCCCTGGATCATGAATTAATACAATTGTTAGTTGTTGTTTTCAATATTGTATATTGTTGAAAGCCCTGAAAAATATCAAGATAGTTCAGCTATCCCCTAGTATAATGCAGGGCCCAAAACACATGTTTTCTTAAAGGTTTTAGATCAGGCCACCCAATTAGGGCCAGGAGAAGAAGCCCATTTTCCCAGCAATCTGAGCAAAGACGTGAAAAGCTAAGCGAGGTTTTTAAAGACAAAAATTAGACAAGCGCAATCATCAAAAAGTTCGGACATGTCTGCCATTTTGTTCGTGGTGTCAGTACGGTCCAAACACTGTTCAAAGATTCTAGACGATTTAGACAACATCCTCACTTTGGCACAGTTTTTTTGGGTCAGTTTTGTCTTAATTCTATATATGCATTTTCACTATCAAATCTTGACGATTGTCACCCAATCTTGCGATATTCAAGTTACATCTCTAGACCTTAAAATGTCACCCCCTTTTCTGTGGTTTTGGAATTAATTAATTAGGTTAATTATTGTTTAGGCATGTATTTAACCTAGTTATATGTTTATGGGTATTTATATTACATTATTAGTGTGAATCCATTTATCCATAATACACACATCCTCTTCATTTTATCAACTAAAGGAGTAGCTACTTCCACTATAATTTGTCCTTGTTCATCCATATGGACGACATTCTACGTTTTCACTCTTCAATTGTTTTGGTTCAATTAAGAAAGAAATGGTGATGAAATTAGTAACCACAGCCTTTACAACTCTTTTTCTTAGACTAACTATTTGTTCTACCCATTTAGGGGCAGTGGGATAAGGGTGTTGAGGCACAAGAGACAAATTGGTGGGAGAAGGTTGCGGCTATGGATGAGGAGTATGGCCGATGGTTGGCTGGAGTTTGGTGTTTGGCATATGAGTACTTTGGGTAGTGACCACCTCTTTTTGTACAAAAACAACTTGATAAACATTTTCTTGAAGAAGTCGGGGATTTTAGGACACGGGAATTTCGATGTAAAACTTCAAAAATTGGACAAATAATGTTGTGTTGTGTTATCAATTAAAACATGTGAATCAAATGTACCATCATCTAGACTTACATCTTGATCACCAAGGGAATGACGACTTGCATCTTGGGATGTCCAAGGGGACTTTTGCGGTGGAAGGGGAGGAACAATTTTGAACCTTTTGGCCTTTACTGAATCTCCACTACAGGATATATCAACCTTCTTCCTCTTGTCAAGAAATTCTCCATCATCACCACTTGACCTAGTAGCATTACCAAAAACATTTGAATTAATCTATGAAGCAACACCAATCCTTTGTCTTAGGGAATCTGACCAACTCAAGGACGAGTCTTATGTTGATTGGTACTATCCCTGACAACATTGTTCTTGGTGCACTCATAGGTTCTCCTCTTCAACCAAAGAATGGTTATGTTAATTACACCCTTAGTTCTTATAGAGATAGAAGTTTCCTTAGATATTGATCATACCAATGGAGGCAATGGTTCTAAAAAGATTTTTATTTGCATATAGAAGAGGAAATAAATGTTATCTTTGGTATCAATTACCCCACATGGCACTTTAGCATTTGCAAACTCCTCCATTTGCTCAAGGGATAAAAAGCATTAGTCCCTTCTCACTAAAAAATTGTCGTCACAATTTTTCCAATAGTCCTCAAAATATGGGACATGTATATGATTACTTCCCAACACAACTTCAATTTTGCCACAACCAACATAAGATACTCGTTTCTCTATTGTCCTAAACTTGTAAATACCAATCTCGTTTTCTAGATTCATCACACAAGCAAGGTTGTTGCAAATGTATTGGCCAATTTGAATACGGAAATGTACTCGCATCTTATCCCTCTTGGACAACATTTGATGAACATGAGCTAGCTGCCTTGCATACTCAATGAGAAGTACTTTGTCACGTACAAATCTCAAAAGCATGTAAGGAACCACATGAAAGAAAAAAACATCATTAACATGAAAAAATGCTTAACTCCCTCCTATTGTTCCAGCTGAGGATAGTGCTTATATATAGGAGTCAAAGGCAAGAACCATCTCTTGTTAACCCAACAAACACTTGCTTCCTGGCCAAGGAATAAACCAAGATGGAAGCCACGAAAATTTTTCCAATGGATTCAACCTCGTAAATTTGTCTATAAACGGAGTCACACACCACAGCGGCCCAATCAAAAATTTGCTTTCCCATCAAAATGATGGAAATGAATTTGCACATCCATGTATGAAACTGTATGGCCTTCGAGCTCCCAACAACTCAATTGAGAAGTATGACTATATTGCCCACACGGTAATTGCTTCGTAACAATAGCTTGGCATTTTTGTTAAATATTGTAATAGACTTAACTAATTTCCGTTAATGTCTAAACTAATAACTGATGTAATTGTTGTAACCATTTTTTTTTTTTTAACTGAAAAGCACACAATAATATTGATGTGTGCATACATCTTATTTATGATATGCAAAAATGGTTACAACAGTTACAGCAGTTATTACTTTAGACGTTAACTGAAATTAGTTAAGTCTATTAGGCAAGGAAATTTTTTGTGCATTATGACGGATAAAGCAACAACCTCTTCATGTGAAGATTTTTCCAAAAAATCCTTAATGTAATTAGTACCTAGGTGAGGAATGACCTTCCCGGTGGAATATTTGATTTTCCATTTTAGGGTGTCGTACCGATTTGCACACACTGTGATCAACTCGAGACTCTGAATGGCTGTTGGATATCCACCTACATACACCAATCCGCTTTCCCAAAAACGAAAAAATATGAAATGCTGCATTCCCTTTGTCTCAAACGCTCCCTTAAATCCTCTAAGTCAACGTGGCTGACCTCTATGTTTGAATGTCTTCAAGCTCGGCGTCTGTGGAATTAGGGGATCGAGACCTTTAATTTGTATCTCATATGGGATGGAGGATATTTAGTTCTCATGATGGACGACAACAAAAACGAAATGGAAATTTGGACAAAAGAGCAAGAATGGAGTCGAAGGGTCGTGAAGTTGGGAAAGCAAGGTTGAAGCTTAGAAATTGAGATGAAAAATAATTAAAAACAGCAGGAAGTGTTTTAAATATCATCATTGGTGTGTTTGAGTAGTCAAGAGCATTTATTAGGCAAGGTGTGTGCGAGGATATTCCTGACTTAATTTTTTTATTTTTAGATTTTAAAATGTACTCAGGTGAAAAAGGCAAGGCAGGGGGGATTCTACTATTGTTTAAGTATGAAGTATTAATGTGCATGGGAGTGGGGATGGCGGAAGGAGGAAAGCTTTACTGAAGAGAACAATGGCATGAAAAGTCTGTAAGCTACGCTAAGTCCACCAAAAATCAAATGCAATGCCGTTTTATTCGAAGTTAGATGGAGAAGGTGTTCGGAATTATTAGCATTCACATGTATGTTGTGAGTGCCAATGTTATATTTGTGAGTATGAGGCAATATGCGTGAGATTTTGGGATAGATATTTTAGGAGACTTGTTAGTGATATGAGAGTGATTCTATGGGGAGACATTTTGGAGATTGTGTTTTTTATATTGATAAGGCTAACTCCTAGTTTGTAGGAGATGAATATCTTATATATTTTGTATGTGATATATGACTAATAAGAAGAGGTTATTGTGTTTATTTTGTTTCAATCTCTGACCAAATTTTCAGGAGGTGGAACTCAAAGGTGATGAAGGCTTATGGGAAGGACAGAAAACCAAAGTCTGCCAAATAACAAAGAGAAGTTCATTTTCTTTGTAATCGAGCAGGGAAAGCGGAACTTGGGGAAGAAATCCACCTAGTCTGCCCAACCCACTGAGTCTGCCACTTATAAAAGAGAAAAAAACTAAATCCCCAAAACTTGAAGATGATATAATCTAAATGTGACAAGCTTGTGAACCAAAAAACATTTAGAACAAATACAACCCTAATGACTCAATAAGAGACTTGCGTAAGATTGACCACTTTTGATAAAATTTCAGTAGCACCCTCAAAATTTGTGATACAGATTTTGAGGTAACAAGTAGCAATACTTAGCAATGAATATAATTTGTACATCAAGGGGAAAACTCAAGCACTTGCCATTAAACAACTCGAAACTGCAATGCTCCTACATATAGAATAGTTAGCAACAAGGAAATTCTTGGCACGCTATACAGAAGAAAACTCAAAAATACGCCACCTTAAAACAAGTGCTTCCAACCACATATATAATCCGAAGTATACCCACCTCCATGTTGTGTATAGATTATTTTTAGATCTAAATAATTGTTTATTTATTGTAATTTAAATTCTGCTAGAGGCACCAAGCCAAGCAATAAACCTCACTCAAAGTTATTCAGATTCAAATCCATCGTTAAACATACACACGGGATCTTAGTTACTATGGTCTCATAATGCACTTGTTCCCAGCCGATAACCCACATCAAATACTTAGTGAAATGGACCCACAAAATGCAATATCCACACTTTTTCAAGTGAATCCGTCCACACACAAGTACTGGAAGCAATTTATACATTTGTGCACTTGTGCACTTGTGCTAAGCAATGTAGCATAATGTCCACATAAAGTTTAAGACAAATTGACAATGATCCTCCTCCCCTAATTGTTTTGAAGTTATAATGAAGCCCTCAATCTCTTTCACAAGTTTTCATTGTTGCTCCAATACTCATCCTATTTTACATCTAATTCTCTGCAATGATAGCAACTTTGGCATGTCTGCGTCCATATGCACCACCTCATCATCTTGCAATTATCTTTGATAATTATTCTACGAGACATCATCATTTCCACTGACTCTTGTCCATAGGAAATTTATGCAATGTTGCATACCTACTACCACTACTTTGTGTCAACTCAGAGGCATCATCTTTTAATCACAAGTAATGTGTATGCCACATCATTACGTTTTTATCTTTCTGCACTCAATGTCTATCTCATATCTTGGTGGCATCCTCTTCCTGTCAAACTTCATTCTTCTTCATTGATACCTGTGGCATTCCTTGCTTTGCCATCATTTACTTTCTGTGATGAAGTTTCTTCAACTAACTTGTTTTAACGACCCATTATGCAAAAGACAACTCCGTGTGTCGGTAGGGCTCCAAAATTCCTGTAAGAAAACTCTAGGCACACCCGATAGTAAATACCTTGCCGATGGTGGGACTAGGTACAGCCTTATATGAAAATAAATATAATAAAATAAAAGCATTAGAAAAGGTTAAAAACAGGAGATTACAGAACCAAAAAAATTGATTTATATTTAGTCTCTTAATAATACAACAGAGACAAAGAAGCCCTCAAGACAACAGGTACAGTTGTGCAGAGCTTCAGAGAAACTTTGAACTTCAATCATCATCAAAGAGTGTGAAAGAACCTGTGAACAGTGTTCTGGTTGTGTAAGTATGCCAGTCCAGAAAGAATTTGGCATGTGTATATCCTTATTACAGGCTCTGGCAATGGCCCATATTCACGAAGAATCTTGAAGATTGAACCTCCAGGAACATATTCTAGATATATGTAAAATGCATCCTCTAACTGCACAATTCAGACAAGCCTAGTTATCACCAAACTAGCAAATACTGGAAATAGAACACACAGCCAACCAAATATGTGGTGGTATAATTACTGGACAATAATCAATGCAAAGAACAAATGCTGTATGAAAAATTGCTCACAGTTTTGCAGCCATAGTATTGCACAATATTAGGATGTTTCAACTGGCTGAGAAGATTTATTTCCTGCAGCAACAGACAAGCACTAAGATGTCAAATATATTGGTTTCTGCATGCAAACAAGGAGAACATGTACTAATGAAATATGATATTTTGTTCCTTCTGTATCAACAAAATAACAGCTTTCACCGCAAATGAATTGTGACCCACTCCTTTGCAACTATGCAAGCCATTGCCAACTTTGGATTCAATGCAAACATTTTAATATTGTTTAGCACAGAAAACCATAAATTTTTAACTTCCTGCCCTAAAAGCATTTGATAAACAAATTATAGTTTTATCTTTAATTCTTCAAAATAACAACAAAACAAGCCAATATGAATAAACAATGGTTGATGAGACTTGCAAAATGCTGTGATACCATTGGATTTTCTTGTGTACCCATGTCAAACTTCACTGCAAGCATGTTCAATTCGAGGTTCAACATTATTTTTTGTGCATTATTCCTAATGCAAGTTTCTTGTCTCAATCCAGTTTTGAAAGAACTAAAAACAATATTTTTGGAAAAGATAATTGCATCACCTCCTTTTTCTTTGAAAGTTATATCTCATAAAGAAAGAAAGAAATAAACTATATCAATGCCCACAAATGACCAAATTAGGCCAATCGACCCCAAAATGTACATTCAATTACATTAGAGAAGTTCTGGGTAAAAGGACCCTAGGTTATGAAAAGTAACTAAACACTAAGCACCAACGAAATGCAAACAAAACAAGATGGGGAAACCTGAAGTGATTAAACTCTGATCCATAAGAACTAAATACAAATAGCCCTGTCAAGAAATTAGACCCTAGTGAAGCATGGAGCTGATGACGATCAAAGCAAGAGACCAATGTTCTCACATTTTTGTAGCAAGCTTGGGCTAGAAGAACCAACAAATCATCCTCTATCACTGTGAAAGGGCCAATGCGGGATATGAGGATGCTCATGGGGGAATCTCAAGCCCCAATGGGGTCAAGATGCACAATCCTAGGAGGAAGTCCAATACTTTTCCTTTGACCTCTCCTGACTTCCAAGGCCAACAAACCTATAGAGCCAGAGAAAAAATATTAATGTGTGTTTGCCTATATGACGTAGGTTGGGGACAAGGCAGAGACCCTTGACACCGAAATAAACCAAATCCACTCGGCCTAGAATGAGACAAAAGGGTATTAGACACACTGTTAGTAATGTGGAAAGAGGATAGCCTTCTCACGAATCTATTCCCATCAATGTGTGGATTGGTTGTATTTAATACGCGCTTAATGTCTCTAATGTTTGTAATAGATTGAAAGACGCAACTAATCAACTCAACATCTCTATGTCTCCTTTATAAAGATCTATGCCTGAGAATAATAGCCTTTTGAAGAAAAAAGGGCAGGCACTCTTGATCAAGGTATTGGAAGAAAATATCTAAAGAACCACTTAAGTCTTTGTACAGACAAGAATATCTCCACTAGATCTCGTAGTACATAGGACACCTAAAAATAAAAAGCTCCTCGGTCTCTGCTTCCTAGATGTGGTAAAGACATTAAATTCCTTCCTACAAAATGCTGGTCAATTTCAACACAAAACTGATGGGAGCATACCCTCAGCTGACCAAAGGTTACCTTCAAGCCATGTGACCAAAGATGGTCAGGCTGAATAAAGATGCCATCTACAATCCCAAAGAAATACTCAAAATATAAAGACAACTTAGGGCTGAGTGATTGTGAAGGAGACATCCAAATGACCTCAGTGTATTTTTAGCATATATCCCCTCTAACAACCCTACAAATGACATCCCGTAAGGGAGGAAGACAAGGAGGGGCATCCTAGGAGTACTTGAATAGAAAAGGTTGGTCAATAGAGATAGGTTGAATAATAATGCCAACGTTCAACATATAAAGCAAACTTGGGGCTGAGTGATTGTGAAAGAGACATCCAAGTGACCTAAATGTATTGTCAGTTATATCCTCTCTAGTGGCCATTTAGATGACTTCCTCCAAGGGCCGAAGACAAGGTTAGGCATCCTAAGAGTACCATAATGGAAAAAATTTGGTTAATAGAGATAGATTGAATAATGATGCCATATACAATCTGTAACAAGCATTCAACATATGAAGGCAACTTGGAGCTGAGCGGTTGCAAAGGAGACATCCAAGTGACCTAATTGTATTTTTCCTATCGATGACCTTTGAGGAAAACAAACATGGAGGTGCATATGAGGAGTACATGAATAGAGGAAGCTGATTGATAGAGATGTCAATAGATTGACAGAGAAAATTGGTCTCAAAATACCAATAGTGTCGACCCTCAGTGGGGAAAAGAAGCAATCTTCTCTGTAGAGCAAACAGCCATATGGGTGTCGTCTCTGCATGAGGATGAATCGCCCAAGGATCCAACTCTTGAATATATTTAAAATAGTATCAAGGCAAAGGGGTTAGGCAGCAAACTCGATTTAGAAGATGCACTAAGGAATTGACCTTTTGCAACGAATCATTTATGATAAAGCATGAGGTTGAACCCTCTCAACATGAGTCCAGTTAGTAGATCCCAAGTTGGGGCCCCAAACACATAGTACTGCATTTGACGGCACTCTTATTTATAGGGCATTTGCTTCCATGTCACACATTTTTTTATGTTGTTCTACTCTAATTTTAATTTAGTAAGTATTTGATTAGCGCTAGGTTGTATTATTTTGATTGTATGACTAGCACACTAGCCAAGGTGACTCAATTAGGACACATTGATCATATATTTTCCTTTAGCTTATGTTGTTATGATTTGATCCTTACCGTGTTTTACATTAATGTATTTAATGATTCCTGATTTTAATGACTGGTGTGTCGAACACATATTTGATATTATATTTATTTGTTTTTTATTATTATTATCGCTGTATGGAGCGAGCAATGCTTGGGTGAGGATCCATCATATCCATTGATGTATAGGGACATGCAAGCTATAGGGGAGCGAATTAAGTTATGTGGTCCTTTTTGCATGTGAATCAAGGTAAAGGGGTAAGAATGTGTTAACCAAGCTTTGTTGTTTTTGACATACGTGTGAAACTATAAGATCATTTAATGCCTAATCGCCTAGTTTGATCCTTTGAGTTTTGACAAGATAAAGGATTACTTGGCCTAGATCAAGAAGATCCAATCTCATTTGGATGAATGGAAAATATTATAAGAAAGTTATGCAAGTGATCAAGATTGTTTTGTCTAATCTAGGAGCCCCTTGTGATGTTTTTCAATCTGGTTTTCTTAGTTCAAAGGGTTTGATGAAGAAAACCTAGGAGGAGCTTAACTCTGAAGAGTTTTTTTCTATCCTAAATGATGAACAAAACAATCTTATTCAAATGGGAAGAGATGGGATTGAAGCAGCAAGCTCACTTCATTGAAGGACATGATGGGTTTAACGGATACAAGAACTATGACAACCGTAAAATCAAGCTTGATTGGTCGAAAACAGAGAAAGAACTTTTTCATATTGCTGCAAAACAAGCCATAGCAAAGAAAGATGCTTCAAGAGGCTAGATGATGTTGACAAACAACTCAAAATATTTTAAGGGCCGCTAACAGAGATATGCCAAACCAAGGACAATCAAGGTAATACCTTCTTTGTTATTTGTCAAGCACTTCATACTCTTCATTGCATTGATGGGTTATGGCCTTTAGATGTCCACATCATATGGAAAAAGATGGCACAAAGTTTGATTCCCTTGGCAAGTTTAAAGATGATAGAATATTTATTGCAAATAATTTTTCTATTCTTGTGCTTGATGCTGGAAAAATAAATGTTGAAAATGGCGTGACTAGTGATGTATATCATGTGTCCCTAGGGTTGTAGTGTAATTGTTCTTTCCTTTTTTTTTGTGGTGTGATTTTTAATGTGGAACATTCATATATGTGCAACCCTAAATCCCACTCGCAGTCAAGCAACCTTCTATTGGAGACACCCAAAATCTACAAGTTGCAGTCCAAATTTACTAGTTACTGGTAAACATATGAACTGGAACATGGATTGGGAAATCAATTGTGCCCCAGATTAATCAATCAAAAAAAATGATGTATGGCATTTTACTAGAATACAAATTTGCTATATCATATAACCCAAAAGTGAACTTTTGACCAAATAAATTTGTGCTTAAAAATATTAAAGCAGCTTCACATTTGTAGCTTCAAAGCCAATTGACAATAACGATAAATTGTACAAGTTCACCAAGTTCCATGATGCATATGATAAGGCTTTCACTACTATTGAAGAAGAAAATAGGGCAAAATATGATAAAATTTTGAAGATAAACATGATCAAACCAAAATCTGAAAAGCTCGAGGATGTGGTACTTTAACATTTATATTCTCATGACACCTCCACTATCGAGGCCTCAAATAATGATAATTCTTAGACGGAAGATGCTTCCTCTCATAGAGACATCTCTCATGATAGTTCCACACATCATGATGACTGCTTGGATTTGTTGGATGAAAGTTCTCTACAGATTTTTTCACAGGTCTCAGACTCCTCTGATAGTGCTTTGTCCTATGATTGTTAAGATGATCAAAGCCATGAATCTCCTTAGAATGATGATTCTTTACATGACACCTCACATAGAGTGTATGGTTCCAAACAAGGTGCCCATGCTTTAGCTACCAATGAAGGCCATGGATCCAATAATTCCAAAACAAGGATCGTTTGAAGAATACTTTAGAGAATAGGGTATACAAGACGCTGACTTGGAAAACATGACCAAGGTATACCTAATCTTATTGAGTCAGGGTTCGAGGCTTCTAGATCTAGCATTAGATACTTTGTTTAACTCCTGCATGTTGAGAGGAACAAATAGGGTTCTTTAGATGATACAAAAGATGTAACTTCCAAATTAAACCTGTAGAGCATGGGGCATATAGATCAACTTCACAAGATATCTCTCCCAAGATAAATATCTTTGATGACACAACATGAGGAGAGTTGGATGAGGAGGAACTTGAATATAAGGAGCCTTATTGAAAGGCTCTCTTGTTTTATGGGTGAATCTGTTCCTTTTCCTAGAACATTCACTTACTATCACTTTTAATATATCTATCTTGTTTTGACCTCTTGTTTGGTTTGGGTCTGTAATGTCCCCCTTTTCGAACTAGTCTTGGGAGGAGACCCTTGGCCTTTTCATTCCCAAGGGCTAAGGAATTTAGAGGCAAAAAGGGAACATTTGTGTTATGATATAATTTTGGGACCTTTTTGAGAGTCATGGGCACTTACTGCCTAAAGAGAATTTTATAAGGAAGCTTTTCTATATTTATTTTTTTAAAAGGAAAGGTAAACTCTCCCTCCTAATTTTGGGTGCTACACTTGGAGGTTGGGTATAAAAGGCAAGGACATGCTTATTTCAAAGGGTTATGCATTTTTTAGTATTGAATTGTTGACCAAGTATGTCAAGCTTGTTCACCACAACTTGAGGATGAAAACCTTCAAGTGTGGCAAGGGTTTGGGGACAAAAACCTCCATTCTTTCATTAAGGGCAGCTTCATTCAAGGGCTATGATTGTGCTTCGGATTTGCATGCTTGCATGCACTTGGTCTTACAAAAGTGTTTTGGAACACCACCTTATACGAAAGATTGGCAAGCACCTTTGGAAGCTTGGTGATTGTATTTGTACACGTAAAAGAGGTGGGCGAATTGCTTGGAGAGTTGTGATTGGTCTTAGAAGCCATCCCTAGGATGGTGAATTGATTTGGAGGATTGGCGACCCCTCTCTAGAGGACTATTTGAATTTGGAACCCTCTCTAGGGTTTAGAGGTATTTTTAGCAATTTATTCCAGCTTGGCAAATTGTTTGTGGATTAACTTGCAATGTTTGAGGGCCACTCCGTGCCCTAGAAATATTCAAAAAATTATTATATTATTTTTTCCCCCTGGGCGACTTCCATTAGAAGGTTTGGAGAACTTGTGGAAGGGCAAATTCGAAGGTTTGATATTCAAATTTAATTCTATAATTTTCCCCAAGTGTGGTGACTTCCTTGGAGGGGTTTCAAGGCAAATTTGAAGGAGGAAACGCAGCTGTACCGGCATTTAAAAATCAAAATAGTTGCAGGAGTAATTTTCAGCCTTATCGCCATTGTCACCTTGCCAAAAAAGGTCCTTTATTTCAGTTTCATATTCAGCCATTGTTGGACTATATTGGAGTGTGTTTTGCTTGGAATTTGGTCATTCTTCTCAGCTAGGGTTTGCTGGTTTTTGGGTCAAATTTCAGATTGTTTCAGATTTACATAAGGGTTTGTTGGAAAACCCCGAATTTGCTTAGTTGTCCCATTTGGGGACATTACAAGGTCCAATCTTGTTGTTTTCTAGTTGTGTAGCCACGTTTGTGATAGCGAAACTTATGTTGGTGTGTAGTCCCTCTTAGGATGTTGGCCACACCATTTGACTTTTGATGTTTGTGCCTAGGATTGCATCCGCCTTTGTACATTCAGATCACTTGTTTGATGTTGTCATCCTTGACTGTTTTGTGGATGGTCTTAATGCTTGGAAATATTGTTTGTTTTTGTTTGCATATATGTTTTGTATTGTCATCCTTGGTTTTTTTGTTGGATGGTTTTGATGACTTGATGTTCATATTCAGAGGTGCCATCCTTGATTTTGAAATGGACGGCCTTGCCATTTTGATACGCCATTCTCGGTTGCTTTCTAATGAATTTTACTTAGATTGATAAATGGCTTGGTTGCATTGATGATGGATTTTGTAGAATATTTGGTTGCTTCTATATCTACACTTGAACCTCTTCATGGATATGCAGTGCTTTACAATTCCATTATTTGCTCCTATTGCTGAAATTTGTGGTGACTGGTTGTTATGGCAATCCGCACTCCATGCTTGTCGACATTATTCATCTGATATTTTGTGCACTTTATTCTTGCTCTCAGGAGGATAGAGCTTCTTTATACATACATCGCCATTGGAAAAATTAGTTCTAGTTTCTAGAATGATGGAGCTTGCTCATATGTACTTTTTTCATGTATTTTCTTCTTGCTTCTGGACGTTGAGGATTGTTCATGTGCATTTTATGTTGCTTCTTTTGGGATGTACTGCTTGATTATGAAGTTACTTCGTGGCATGTGTACCTATTATGGAGTTGCTTCATTTGGTTTATGATGTTCTATGATAATCGGTTTCTCACTAAGCTAACTAACTTTAGATTTGGGATCACATTGATTATTCAAAGGCATTGGTGGTGCTTTGGCTCTTAAGGGAGTCCTCCTTTGCTCAAGCCAGATCTTAGTAGCTCCTTTGTTGGCCTCTTGTGATTCGTGGTTGTTGTCCCAAGCTTCAGAGTTTGTGGTCAGAACTCTAAGAGTTTGACTTGGATTCATTGGTTTCAGTTGTTATTTTTGCGAAAAGTTGATGATTGTTAACTCTTGGTTGTTGAATGTCGATCAAGTTGTGTCTTAGACTTTGATATTGTTTACATTTTGAAATTATGATTTACAAAAAATGGAGCATGGAAGAATTTGTTTACTGGCTACTTCACAATATATTCTTTTGTAGGAGATATTTATGGGATAACATCTTTGTTCCCTCCAAATCTGGTTTAAGAAGGGATGTTAGAGCATATACTCACATTATTGTAAACCCTCATTGTCAGGGCCCTTGTTTCACTAGTTGTGGGTGTATCTTAGTATGTTCGATTTTTGGGTTATTATTCCATGAAGTGCCAACTTGTGGTGTTCCATGAGTTATGGTCTATAGGACCCAAATAGGTACAAGTTTGTGGTACCTTAGCTTCCAGGTTTATTGGGGCCTACCTTTGGTATAGTACAATCACCATCGCCTGCCTTTGTATAATAGTAGGCATGGTTCTAACCATCTAAGGTTAAGAAACTTCACATGCATTGTAATGTCCCCAATTGGAAATTAAAATAATATTATTAGTAAAACAAAAAGTATTTCTAAATACTTAAAATAAAGTAATAAAAATCTAATTTGCTTTTCACTTAAGTTGGGGCCTTTTGAGGGTCATGGGCTTATTTAGCCCTTAAGCGATTTTAAAAGCAAATTATCCTTATAATCCACTAACTCTTCCTTCATAACTAAAAGGTGGATATATAAAGGGGATTTGTATTTCATTTGAAGATTTTTGTAATATGTGATATTGATTTTGATGGTCAAGTATGTCAAGAATGATTATTGGGCATGGTATTTTGAAGAATGTTGCCCTTAAGTGCTACAAAGTACTTTCTAAATGGTGTTTTGCAACAACGCCTACTTTGGATTGGAGCGAACCCCTTTGAGGAGCTAATTTAACAAAATTGCAGGTCTTGGAGGTTGATGAACTGCATTGAATGGTCTATTTGTTGGTTTTCCCTTGGGCGACTTGCTCGGAGGGCTTGAGGATCTCTCTTGGAGGATTATGCATTGAGAAAACCCTTTTCTAGGGGTTGTGGTATTTTATGTGGACTTCCTAGAGCTAGGCAAATTATTTTGAAAGGTTGTGAGGCCATTAAGTGGCTAAAATTGTGTCCTAGGTTATAATAATAATTCTGAAAATTATTATTATAAAATTCTGAATTTTTATTGCAATTGTGGGGGCTATTTGAAGCCTAATAAATCTAAATATTAATTGTAATATTTTCCAAGTGGAGCGATCCACCTTGGGGAATTTTTGTGGACATTGAAGGGTGCTATTTGACCATAAAACATGGTAAATTGCTCCCTATTATTTCTGCCTATTTTAATAATTAGTTCCAGCTTGTTGGACAAATTATATGAGTGTTTGGGAATTTGTTAAGTCATCAATAAATACTGCTGCCAACATTCTGCAGGTAACGATTTGATTAGAGGGGTTTGGAAATGAATGTGAGCATCTAACAAGGGGCATTCAAGGCCACATCTTTTAATAATATTTTTAGTGTGTTTCCTAAAGTGCTTTATAAGGGTTTCAAGGTGTTTTAGAGCAGATATCAGGTGGCTGTGAGTTCATATAAAATCAGACTTGAAGGGAACAGAAATAGGTGATAAACTCATCTCACAAGGAGTAGCTAAAGAGGTATTTCATTACAGCATTTATTGGAAATAAATTGACATTAATTTGGCATGTTTATGAGAGGAAATCTGAATTGATTCCGGCGTTTATGAGAGGAAATCTGAATTGATTAGTGGCTGGAATCTAGCTTTTAGCCTTGGCTTTTTGGCACCTAGGGTTTGTGTCTGAATTAAGCACTGAGGAGGATATATGTGGCATCTTGATTGGCACTAGGATTTGCTGGTTTGGGTTCAGGTTTTAGTTGGTTTTCAGTTTACATAAGGGTTTGTTGGAAAACCCCAACTTGACCTAATTGTCCCATTTGGGGACATTGCACGCATATAAACACAAAAGGACTCTCTCTCTCATGTTACATTGCGTGCGGAGTTAATCAATCTAAAGGAATAAGGTTACATGTTCTCACATAGTTGGCATGTCAAATTTCATTGAGGTGGCAAGGAATCTCTACATGGCCCTTTGAGGAGGCAAATTCATTAATTTGATAGTGACTCGCGATAACCGTGGGGTGAAGGGGGTGAATAACATAATGCATATTTTAAATAATCAAAAGTTCAAAAAGTAAAAAGCTGCATGTTACCTCTTTTAGAGTTCTTACCTTCCAATAGCAGCCATAGAAGAGGATTTGTGGCTCCACTATCGTCAAAGAAGACATAAGGGCCTTCTCAAAGATTGGGAAACGAACATGAGGTTGTGTGTGGACTCTAGATTGGTGAATAATACAATCTCAATGAGTATAATTTCATAATATTTAGAACTACCAGCGCTTATCAAATTAGCTAGACTCTTTATAACGAGTCATAGAAACTTATATCATGCTTGACCTGATATTGGAGACCTTGTGATGAGGAGAATTTGCCACAAAGTTTCAATCCAGATATCATGCAATATTAGACCAATATCTTGCAATATGCATTCTATTTGCAATGTTAATGAGGCTTGACCATCTTACCCTTCAATCCATCCACCTTCACTCCCTCTCTTCCTCTACCTCAACTACTTGCACATTTCTAAAACCTGCAAATTCCGTGGGTATTTTTGTCTGCAAATTCTGTGGGTGTTTTTTGTAGTTTTTTTGTCATCTTTTGTCTCTCAAATTTTGTGGGTATTTAACCTGCAGAGTTTTGTTTTGTTTTCTTGCAAATCCAGGGGCCCTCATCCAGCATGTTTGTGCCCCATTGCCCTCTGAATGTCGCACTTTTTACTGCAAATTTGTCAAGGTCCTAGTCATGATTCTGACATTCGTGGCCAGCCTGACATTCATGACGGATCTTTCTCTACTTGGACTGACCTTCGAAAATGATTGTGAGAATTTTGAGGACCAATTTCAAGGCATCTCTTATACAAATCTAGGGCATGTTCTTTTCCTGTGTTTTCTCATAAAATCGTGACATTTCCTATTTAAAAAGGATATTTTTCAAACAATATAAGTTGTGAAATTTTTTAGCAAGTGTTTGTAGTTAGAACGAGGGTTTCTTAGTTTGTCCCTCATCCTGTAAACGAAAAGCAGGTTATAAAGTAAAACTTCAGAAGAGAGGTTTCTACATCTAAAGATTTTCAAGATTTTTCAGAGTGAGGGGTTTCGTGCAAGCTCCAAATCACACCAATTTGTGGGTTTATTTCCTAAAAAAATCTAGATTTTCCAGTTTTCAAGTGCAGCAGAATAAGAACCCAAGAACATAGTAACAGTTGTATCTGTACTTGACCCAAAAGAATTTCCTGATTTTTTAAAATTATTTCTGAATTTTCAGACGAGATTTCAGAGTTTTCGAATCTTCTTTTTTATTCTCTCACACAAGGAATAGTTTCAAAATACTAGTTCTCACCAAAAAAATGAAAATTCCTCTCCATTGGACGTAGGAGATTCAATCTCCTTAAACTTTCAAGGTCAAGATGGACAAAAGGCACAAGAACCAATACAACATATTGAGTTAGAATTCAGATTCAAGCAATTAGAATTCAGATTTATTGGAGCATTGTTAAGAACAAAATATCTAACATTCAGAAATATAACAGAAATGCACAACACAAGATGTACAGTGGGTACAAATGTACTCTAATCTTCAATATATTCGGAGATAAAATTACCCTTGGGTTACACCATAGAATGTTTCTTAAGGAACGAACCACTCCAAAAGATGTTTCAGCTTTGAGAGTCAAACCTGCTATATTATTCTATCTTCACAACTCAACAGAGTGAATCCATAATTTACGATCCATTACCATGATAGATGCCTCTATATATAGCATGTCATCTAATTAATAACCCTAGTGTTAGGGTAAATCCTTAACCCACCAAATACACATTAGGCCAACTAATTATGAATTATAACTTATTACACAAGTTACCCATCCAACCCATCCTATCTGAATATGAGTTATGTGCGCCACAAGTCAGTTATGTATATTGGTTTGGTCGGTTGGTTGACACACATGGACTTGTGAATATCATTATGAAAGACTTTATTGTTCATATGGTTGTGTGTGTGCAATGTATGTGTGATTGAGAATTGCAGTAATGGTGTGCAGGAGAGATCCTGCGGAGGGTGTTGGAGTAGTGCGTTCACACCTATTCTACTTTCGCTCACTATTATCTACTAGCTAGCTTGAGTTGTCTTCACACCTGGCTAGTAAGCTCACGTAGGGAGTTTCTAGACTAGCAATTATCTAGTTATAGTTGTTTGTGCACAACTATTTAGGGTACGTAATTTGGTGAGTGCACGTAACACTAATACCTTGTGTTAAGCACTTTTGTAAATGAAGTGGAAAAACTTATGAATGGTATTATCATACAATCTAAGGACAACCTTTTTCACTTATTTTGCTTAATCTAATTCCAAGCTGCGAAAACCTTAGTGATGGTCGTAAATGATCCAATGCCTTTGAGTGAATCAATAATAATAATTGGGCATTATTAAATATACAGGAGATTATTAACCCTTGTTGGGTATTAAATTATCATCAAGAATTTTGAGATTTTGATCCAACTATCAAATCATGATTTGGGTGGGGGTGGGTTATAATTTTGAATATTATGATAAAGATGGATACTCATTGGGATGACAACAATATTAAAAGAAACCTACGAATTTCGAGTTGGATTTGGGTATGATTTACCTTTGCTTGATTGAAAAGCATTGTATCCTTGGCAAAACGATACCCTGCATGTAAATGAATAACCATAGTATGACACACTAGGAATTGTGTAATGTTCCCTTTTTCATAATAAAGGAAAACAGGGTGAAGACCTTTAGCCTAATTTTCCCCGTAGGCTAAGAGATGATAATTGGAGAATTTATTGTAATAATTAATTAGAGTTGCCCGGATAGTGATTTTAATCATTTGTTATCTTAATGCAATTTTAATTAATTATTAGAAAAATGGAACTCTCATGATTAATTATTTATATTCCCTGAAAAGTGCTTTTTACTACTCCAAAAATTAAGGTAATTTAGGTAAATAATTAGATAGTATTTTTAATTAATTATTTGCTCAAAAAGTGATTTTTATCACTCTTGCAAATAGAGAAATTCAATTAATTAATTATTATTTTATTTGCCCCAAAAGTAGTTTTAATTACTATTATTTTTTAAGTCAAATTAATTTAATAATTGGAGAATGAATTGTGACTTTGTCGGCCTTTGAGTTGTTCCAATTGGAACGTCACCCTTTGGGTGGGATCCAAAAGTGAAAAGAGTAATTAAAGGTCGGCAATGATATTTAATTCATGCATTGGACTCCCTCACATGGTTCGCCCCCTTGGGAGGGTATTTATTGCAAGTAAAGGATCCACTTTTGGGATTATGTTTATTTGGATATTGAATCTTATGCTCAAGTATGTTAAGCTTGAACAAGTGACTTGAGGACAAAACCCTCCAAGTGCACAAAGAAGTTTGGGGACGAAAACCTCCATTATTCCACAAAGGGCAGCTCTATTCATGCGATGTAATTGTGCTTCAAATTTGTGGATTGCAGATTTGCACGCTCTCTTAGGGTGGCGAGTTGCCTTGGCAAGTGTGGTTGTGTGTTGGGGTTGTGTGGCTTGCTATTGGAAGTCATTTACAAGTTTTTGGAGAGCTCTAAATGGTGGCAACTTGGCCACTTGCGTTGAATACCCTGCTAAGAGCTACGCTACAAGGGAATAACAATCTCCTAGGGTATGGGAATTTATTATCAAATTATCCCAGCTATGGAGAATTGGTTTGGAGCTGATTTTTTAGGGTTTGGAGGGCTATTTTATGCCCAGATAATATTCTGAAATTTTCTATTAAATTTTCTGCATTTATCAATAATTTTGAGGATATTTTCCATCACTTTCAAGTTGGAAAAGCACCAAAAATCAATATTCGCTGTAAATTTCCTGCATGTTGGTGCCATTATAACTGATTTTATTGAGCGATTTGATGTCCTAAAAATCATTACAACATTCTGTAATTTTTATGCTAGGGTTTAATAATTTATTTCCAGCAATTTGTAAGTTTTAGGCACCTAGGGTTTGGCTGGAAAAATCAGAAAAAAATATTGCTTTGGCTAGGGTTTGCATAATATTCCAGATTTGAGTAATTTATCCCATTTGGGGACATTACAAATTGTGTGGTTGGGGATCTTTAAGATTAATCATAAGATACTTGTGGAAGTTGATCAATTAATACTACATATTAAAAGAATACCCTTGAGATTGGGAATCTATATCCCACACTTGTATGTTGATTTGACTTGGGATAATGAAAACTAAACCCATGTCAAGTAGTTGAATACCATTTGGATGTGTATTACATTGAATATAGATGCTAAGCTCTTAATTAGTATTTTTATGGGTATCAAACCACTCTAAAGGTCGGTCATTTTGATAAAACATAGGTTTCATCATGTTCTTGAGTTACGTCTTGGACTGGCGACACAATGTATGTTTAACATACATAAAACCTTTGGAATTTGTATTAAGTCCTAAATTAGACTAGTAATTGTTTAATAATGGTAATCCCCTATGTGAGAAACAAATAGATGAGATTAAAAGTCTATGAAATGATTTGTCTAAACCTAGAATTATGAATGAACATTGGAAACTTGGTACATATGGGTTTTCAGAAATTTGCCATGTCACCAAAACTAATACATGATTTCAGTTAACAAAGCATATCTCAATAGTAGAATTTGAATGCATTTAGCAGTCACCTAATGCTTTCCCAAAGTCGTGATCTTATGCATCTACTTCAGTACATTTTAGGAAAGTCACATCATTTTATACCACATTGCAGCAGAGAGCTACATGCCAAACTGTTCTATCTTCTAAGATTCTCTCTGCTCTATCGATTCTCTACATCTAGTACCTTCGTGGAAGGGTAAGGCCACTCTCAATGAATGAGAGGAGTGTGGGGGATCCAAAAGGCTCTGTGGTTGGAGGAAAAACCCTCCAATGATGTTCTCCCTTTTCGAGTACCTATATGGTCTTTCAGTGACAACAATGGTCCATAGGGATCTAATGGATTTTCCTTATTAAAATTTAATCATTTATAATTATATTTGACAAGTGATTGTATTGTGATATGGAAAGATGAAATTATGTAATAAACACTTCAATCTCTTGTTTCGTTAAGATTATATTCTTGTTTGTATGTTACTCTAAGATGGAATTATTGGATTAACGAAAGATAAATGATGACTTGCCAACTTAGAATTTATTGCATTTGTATTTGCAAAAAAATTATCTTTCGTCACTTATTGTGAAGGCTGTTTTAACTTCTAGATATGAATACAAATATGTATTGTGTAGCGATCATTAGTTGTACCACTCACAATGGAAGTATATGTTATGGTGAATACCTTGATTTAGCATTAAGTGTGTAATTTGATTTCAAGGTGTAAACACGTAATAGAGTTTACAATGATATAAATCGAAGGAATAGAAATCAATTTCATGAATGATTCCTGATTGTATACATGGCAATACCATGATTATGCTTATAACTTAATCTTGATTTAGTTTCGTGTTTGATCAAAATTTGGCTAACTTATTTACGTAATATAAGGAAAGCCCAGTAAGCACCTTTTGGGATGATAACATGAAGAAATTTTTATTTTTATTTTCAAATGTAGTACCTAACCAAAGGGTTCTTACAACAATACATGTTCTCACAATTGACGATCTACATTATCCTCCCCGTTGTCCCTGCTTTAAACAAGTTTGATTCCATTCGAATACAAGTCGTAGACAACATGATAAAAATTAGAATGAAGAGAGAAGAGAGAAGACATTCTAGTGGCGTTTGTGATGTAGAAAGTGTGTAACATTCCTAGGGTCAAGAAAAAACATGTTCCACCCAACACAATTCTCAAGCACTTTTTTTTTTCCTTGTAAAATCAAAGTGGGGGCCTATATGCTAAGTTTCCAAATCTGATTTTTTTCTAATATATTCTCTTCCACTAAAAAATACAAAACACTTTGTAACGAAGAATCTGAAAATGATGGTTGAAGGTCAGATTTTATAGTTAACAATAGGCCATACAATGCCCAACCAACAGATGGTTGCCTTTGTTCAGGGGAGGAAGGACATACACAGATTGAGAGTTCAAGGCAAGGTCTAGAGGGAACTTGTACGGTTGGGAAGCATTCAACAGATGCACGGTGTACAACAACAAATGCAGGGCCAGGCAAATAACAAGACATACGGAAGGGAGAGGGCGTACTAAGGGGTCAAAGACATCTGGAACAGCACCAAGGGATGTATAGCCAAATTGAAGAAGCCCAAAAACAAGACATACAAGAAAGTTTATAGCACTAGTTGGATGCTCAAGCCGTTTGGAAGACTTTGCAACAATTACACGAATTTGTATGGAGGGAGAGTGTAGTCATGTTGTGGCAAGGCATATGGTAGTTGAAAATCAATCATAGCATACGATAAGGTGTGAGTGTACAATGGTTGATATGAAATTAGAGCATCCGGCAAGGTTTGGACATTCAATGCCAAAAGTAGGGCATTCAAGACCACAAGCAAGGCATACAATATAAGGATAAAGTACAACATGGGGGTGTTTTGGGAGAGGCACATGTCGTACAACAGCAAGGGTGGAACGTTCAAGATGTCTGAGGGAGGATGATCATTCACTAACAAGGCGTTCAACTTGGGGTTGGTATATTCAGTGGATGGGCAAACTTTGTAGAGTGTATGGAGTGTGAGTTCCACTTTTATAACCATTCTCCTTACTCTGATTTATTTTATTATTATTCCCACAGTCAAAGTCCATACTTGCAATCGCTTTATTATTTTTTATGACTTCCATTAACTTTACCCATATCTTTATCTTTCCCACTTTCTTTGTCGCCCAGACATACCAACTCGATATCAATGTCGATGATGTTGGTGCTTTCCGTCCTTGGTCAATACACTTTTAACTTCTATCCATTTACAGTATCTTTGACCATCGTCCCATTCAAGTTTTCCAGCCTAACTGCCCTACTCTCCAATATTTTTATAATTTTAAATAATCCCAGCAATAATAGTTAGAACTTACTCCGTTTAGTTGTGCACCTCTTGTTATATCTCAAAACTAGTGTTTTGGCTTTAAAGTTCATCCATTGTAAGTGTATCGTGTCACTATTTCCTTCATTTGTGAATGACTTTAGTTTTGTGATGTTCCATCACCCCACGTTCATCCCATTTGAGCATGCCCATTGTATTCGACCATACCTAAAAAATAGGTTGTACTTTTGGTGGTTGTACCCCTCGTATTAAAATTTTTCCTTTGATACTTCGTTCACATTCATTGAAATTGGCTCCATAGAATGCATGTCGACTGCCTATTCCAATGGGTAGGCCAACTTTCCATCAAGCGTTGCACCCCTAACAATGTACTTGATGTGGCATTTGTTGAACACCTGTGGGTAAGCCGACATTGACGTTAGTGGCATTGTCGATTCGGAAGGACTTGGCATCACCAATATCAACTCTTGCCCATCATGTCTGCCTTGGCCATCTTTAATCTCCATAATCTCGACGATATTGCAATATGGTTGGAACACTTCATAGTCTTCAATTTGCCAATGGAACAGACCGTTGCGGGAGTTTGTCTCATCATCATCAAAGCACGACTGTAACTCCAAGACCCCCTCGTCATTTGATTCATTGTACATCGGTTCCCATCAATCGAACAATCTTATTCGTAGTCAGAATCCAATGAGTTTGATGAGTAATTCCTCACTACGTACTTGATTCCTCAAATCTATAACATACTTTTGTCCTTTGTTTTCAATGGATATCAAATTCTTTTTCTAGTTTTGATTAGCTTTGGTTGCTATCAACCAACCTCAACCCAATAGTGCATCATAAGCTTTCTTCTTCAACGAGTTGACTATAAAATTAAACAAAAAAGGTTGGCTTTAATTCATTACCTTTTGTTTCATTAGTACTATTGTCAATAGACCCTGCACCCTTGTGAAGGTAGTTTTAAGCCTTCACGGTCTGTTGGAACATGGAAACAATCCGAGGTTGTGGGTGACTTGCTAAGTGGATTGAGTCTCTAGATTATGAGGGCTAGCTCCCTTAGGTGTATCAATGAGGATCTCTACTCTGCGTTGCGGACTACCATGGAAAAGGGAGAAAGAAACTTGAAGGAGAAATCCTACCTAATGATGGTGATACACCAGAATGTTGATCCACTCAAATCGGGCTTCTGAGAACACTGATTTCAGACAAGGAAGAGGCAGAACTTCAACTCCAATTGGTCAATACACAAGTATTTCACGAAAAGGTTCTGTCTAATGATCTAAGCTTGAGGAAAAAGTAAAAATAGCCCTGACGAAAGGCACTAAACAGCTACTAATATCCACTATAAACTCAGCAAAAGACATTTAAACACAGAACATGCCCTGCATAAATGACCAGCTAGTAACTAGGTACGAATCTAGATTTGACAAGGAAGAAAGAAAATCTCACTTAGGCAAATCTATAAAAATAGTACACTATACTGGCTGCTGAAAATTAAAAAAACACAATCCTCTTCTTATTGATTCTGAAAAAAAGTTACAACACGAACTTTGGCAGAAGATTGTTTGCCAAAAGAGATCATTTTTACAAGGTTGAAAAGCCATTAATATAGAAAATTACAAAAAAGCCAAGAGATTGGCATTAGAAAATAGAGAGGGAGTAAACTCAAACCAACTCAGCATTTACAAAAGTCTATTTTGTCTTGCATGAAAATTCTTTTCGTTGAAAAAAGAAGACAAGCTTTGGATGCATGAAATCTACGAATAGATGTCTTGACTTGAAAACCAGTCAACTCCAAAACAAGAGTAGTCAAATCCACTCGAACTGCTAGAACGTTTGAAAGTCTCCCCTTTGCATGAAATCAACGCAAATGCCAAATTAAGAATTACGTTTGAACCGCCGGAACATTTCAAGCTTTGAGACAAACGAGAGTGCATGCATGGAATTTTTTTTGTTTAAGTTTTCCACCGTTCCACTACTCGAGTCCTCATGCAAAGCGAGCCTCTGTTTAAGAACTGAAGGTGACGTGTTAGAACGGTCAAATCTGGACGTGTCTATTTCTGTTCATCGTTGTTGCATGCACTTGTATTCTCGGACTATTTAGGCATGTTCACCATCTGTATTTGTCTTTTCCACGAATCTTCTTTTATGCCATTGTTCATGCGCATGTTCATCTTGTATTTCCATCAGGTTTCTGCATCTAACATCTATGTTTTGATTCTCCGGGTCATCTTTTCCCACAGATTTTGTTCTCTGCGTTTGTCTGTGTCTTTACTGTATCTGTCTTTTTTGCGTTAGTCTATGCTTTCAAATGGCTTTTCTGTTCATGGACTCTTCTTTGTATTCCGTCCGGGTCTATGCTTCCTTTTATGTGTTCTATCTATTTATGGCTTCACAGTTAGGTTCGGGCTTTTTGTATATGTCCTTTGGACAAATTGTTCGAAGGACTTTGTTCTTTCTTCCGCAACTTGTTCTTTGTCTTGGCCTTGTTCTCTGTCTTGCCTTTGTTCACGCTTTAGCCTTCAGGGTTTTGTTCATTGCTCGTGGCCTTGTCTTTTCTATCCGGCTTTTTGTCCCTCCATAATTCCTTTGAACAAAAAGTCCGAAGAAAATCCGTCTTTGGGCTATCTTTCTCCGAAGGGCAAGTGCCCTTCGGGAACTTTGTTTTTGTCCTTCGCTTTATGAAGGTGCCCCCCGCAAGGGCTTCCACTTCCCAAAAGTGCCCTTTGGGATATTACAAAAGGCCCTGTCTTTGGCTTTGGTGCCCCCCACAAGGGTATGTCGCTTCTAGAAGTGCCCTTCGGGCTTTTCCAAATGGTCCTGCCACTGACCAAAGTGCCCTCCACAAGTGCAAGTGCCCTTTGGGCTTTTTGTAAATAACCCTTCGAAACTTTTGTAAAGTCCACCTCGCCAATGAAAAAGCCCTCTGAAAGAAATCACCTGCCCTTCGCAATGTCCAAGACCTTTTCAGGCTTTACAAGTGCCATTACTTATAAAAACTTTATAAGACAAGTCGATGCACAAACCCGCTTCCCTCTGTAGACCAACTCAGGCCCTTGGATTGCTTTTACTTATAAAAGTAAATAAGTGAGACACCCCCGTAAACCCGATATGCACTATAGACCCATTCGGGTTCTTCAAGTGCTTCAACTTATAAAAGCTAATAAGTAATGCAACATCACAAACCCGATTAACACTGAAACTGCCATAGACCCTTTCGGGTTCTCTAGGTGCTCTTACGTAGTACTTATAAAGCTTATAAGTAATGTTGTCTTACAAACCCGAATTGCTCTGTAAGTGCTAGAAATGATCATTCCCTGATGAGAAAACCCCTATACCTGCACAAAATTGACTTATCCTCGATTTCTCAAGGGTCAACCCCTGGTTTTCAAGGCAAATGGTCATGGTGAGCAAAGTTAAGAATGGCAATGGTGACGATTTGGCCTACGGGGCAAAATTGTCAACAAGTACACCTAGTACCTTAATGCCATGTTGATTTGTTCCTAATTGTTGGAATATTAGAGGCCACATAGTTGGCTTCCCATGATTCTTCCAAGTCTACTCTGGAAGAACATTCACACTAGAACCACCATCGACGATGTTTGTCAAATCCCTACCCAAAACTTCCATATGTGCAATTGTCGATTGTCAAACTAGGTTCATCGTCAAGAGCATAGGATAAGTCAGTTGATCCCCTGACAAGGGTGGCCCAACTATGGTTTTATCCTTTTGTTTTTTTCTATCCCATCACCCAAGGTTAAGTGCGCCATTGTATGCTCGATGTTCAGGCTAATGTCTTGTATGGTAGCAGTTAAATCATTTTGAAAGTTTTGGGATGCTTTGCAATAAGTCAGCAATCTTCATAGGTACAGTGACTACAAGATGTGTCGTGTAATAGCTTTATCGGACTCTACCCTGATCATCATTGTGCTTGTATGTTCATTCAATTGATGCCATTCTTTGACCATGGCCCTCTCAACTTCCACCCTTTCTTCTGCGAGACTTTCCTTCTCCATAGGTGGGTCAGGGTAATTGGCTTTCTTGACTTTTGCTCTACTAAGTGCAATAACTTCCTTGACCTCAACTATGTCAATCATATCGACATTGGCTTACTTTGGATAATTGCCATCATTATGGTTCCTGGTCCCCATCCATTGCACTCCCAACACTATAAAATTGGTCGTCCTTCGAAGTTGTATTGAATCCAGCTCCAGCCACTACTATTATTCTGTCATCGGTAGTTGCTTGGCAGCATGGTGGGTGGTGTTGATAGTTCTCCTTGTGTCTTGTGTGATTATTACATGACTGCACTTATTCTGCAAATTGTACGGGTAGTCTTTAACTATGAGACATCCCTTTTAGTATATCACTTAAAACTCGGAAATTTAAAAAAATAACAAAAACAACAGTTCTGATTTTTCAGGATAGCAAGGTACAGAAATTAAGGGTAATTTACATCTTTCAGAATAATCACTTTCAACAATACCCAGAAGCTTCAAAAGATGTGAAAATTATGGAGAACAATAAACAACCAAAAAATAATTTTTATCTTAAAGGTCTGATTTTATTTTATGACAGAAAATGAGAGAAAAATACAGCTGACCATAATCTCCAGAATAACAATAGAAGAATGATGGAAATGAATTCTAGGGCATCTTTATGATGATAACAATCTTCAGCGCCGAAATCTCCTGAAAAAGCCCGCTAAAACCCTTCCAAATCACTCCCTGAAATCTCTAGGTAGGTCACCCCACTTGTGGGAGACTCACAACTGCCTCAAAACTGAAAATAAATGGATACCCAGTTGATGGTGGGCTGTCCTCTTCTCTAAATCTAAATTTCTAATCAATACTGCTGTTGACAATTCTTCCACAACTCAGATTGTCTCTCGCTATTCGAAAAATGCATGTCTCTAGCCAAGGAAGAAAGAATACATTGTTTTTCTTTGTTAAGGGCCTTTTTTTGTACGAAGGAATGGTGTTCATCAAAGAAGGCTAAGCCAAGGAAATAACAAATCAACAAAGAGCCTAAGACGAAGGAATTCCTTCGGAGAATCCAAAAGCCCGCACAAAAGGCAAGGAAAAGCCAAGGATTAATTCGGAAGGGTCATTTTCAAGAATTTCGAAGGGCAGGGTACCCTTCCGAAGGGTCACTTTCAACAATCCCGAAGGGTACCTACCCTTCGGGAAGGTGAGAGAACAAATTCAAAACCTTTGCAAAAAGGCCAGGTGCCCTACAATTCTTCCGAAAAAGGCACAGACACGAGCAACTAGCCCTTGCAAAGAGCACTTAGTCGGCGACAAGACCACGGTCACTTTTCCGAAGGGCACATTTCGAAGGACAAGGCCCCTTCAATAAAATCCGAAGGCTTCGAAAAAGTTAAAAGGCAAAGGCAGGGAATGACTTCCTTCGGACTTTTGTCCTAAGAAATTCGGAGAAAAGGCCGCGCAAAAAAGCCCGAGAAAATAAACCCGAAGAAGAATTCCAAAGGCCAAAGGAAGTGATCGAGATAATTCTTGCGGACATTTTGTCCGCAGGAAAATGACTAAGAGAAAACCTGACTAAGACAAAAGCTCGAGCAAAGGGAAAAGAGAAGGAAGATATCCTCGGCAAAAAGTCCGAAGGAATACTTTGGAGGATAAAGCCGAAGGAAAGAAAGCCGCAGGGAATACATGCAGAGAAGAGGTTCCGAAGGAAATAAGAAGACTAAGGGTGACGTCCCGCAAGCCGACAAATTCTGACCGCGGGAAGTAACCGTTGAAACAGGGGTAAAGAAGAATTCCGAAAGCAAATCCCAATGGAGAAAATATAGACCGAATATAGATTAATACATCCGAATATAAAATCTCGCCAGAAATAGACAGGAACAGGCAGACCAGAACAAGGTAAAATACATGCAAGCGGGAGCTATTTTCGAACACCGGTCAAAGCTTCAGTTGACTAGTTATTAAAGTCCTGCTCGTCTCCAAGTCAACTCAGCAGATCCCTTCGTCGAACTCAGCCTTCCAAACGTTCCAACTCGGCATCAAGCAGCTCACATAGAGTTCTAAAATTGACATTGGCGTGGATTTCCATGCAAAGAGAGGTGGGCATTTCATAACAAAGACAAGTTCACTTCCTCAAGCGCAAGAAGCTTCATGCAAAGACAAAAGAAAACATATTTTATTGAAAGGCCAAGTAAGCCTTGAGTTAACCGAAGTGAATCCTTCTCTTCAAATTTTCAACGCCAATCTTAGCCTCTTGTAATTCTCTATATAATGGCTTTCAGCCTTGATTAAAAATCATCCAATCTCTCTCTTGGTTAGACCAGACTCTGCCATTGGTGGGTTGTGTAACCTCTTCGATCAATAGGACTGTACTCTCAGATTTCAAGTGTTGGCATAGTGTATATTTCATTTAGCAATTTGCATAAATGGTAGATTTATCTCCCTTCCCAAATTCTAGTTCATACTTAGTTGCTAGATTATCCTTATGCAAGGCATGTTAAAGTGTTCCTTATGTCTTTTGTTGAAGCTTTAAATGGATTTTCGATGACTGCAAAGTGTCTTTTATCAGACCTCTCTCCATCGTTTTGCCTCAGGTTTTGGTCATTGGATCGAACCTCTTCATGAAATATTTATACATAAATGATTGATTGAAATCATAGGTCTCCCTTTTCTCTTGTTCGTTCAGTGTTCAAGGTTCCAAGTTGAGTGGATCAAAATTTTGGTGTATCACCCCCCTTTAGGTAGGATTTCCCTTTTAAGTTTCTTTCTCCCTTTTCCACAGTAGTCCGCAGCGTAGAGTAGAGATCTTAATTGATACATCATACAAGAACCAACCTTCTCTGGAGGTTCTTCTCATCGTTGAGGCACCCACCCTCGTGAGAAGATCCCATTGTTTCAGCCGGATAGAGCACTAGCCATTTCATGCACGTCTTCGAATCAGGGCGCAGCTCCAAATTAACAACAATTTTTGGCACGCCCAGTGGGACCACGAAAAGAGTTCTTTACAGAAAATCTTCACAGCAAAGGAAGATATTCATTTACAGCCAGCTGAAAAGTTCATAGCATCATTCAGACAATTCGTTCATGCCAAAAGTCACCACAAGATCAGCAAGCAAAGGTATTCCTTTTGAATTTGTAACTTATAAAAGAGCAAGGTCTAGGAGGGCAAGTCCATATCCTCAAAGGGAATATTTACCTCCCCCTCATTCTATTGTTCTAGACACTAAAATCCCCACCATGCAGATGGCCAATAGAAATCAAATATTTGCTCCATTCAATGGTAGGAGCCCACTAAATCTAGCACAGTTAGATGATATACATGTATCTGCCCTCAAAAGTATTTCATTCTTCTCAGGAGAAAATCAAACAACCCCTATTGAGCATATTCAGGTTGTGGCTAATCTTTGTTCAGTTCATAATGTAATTAAGGATAATGTTGCTATCAGATTACTAGCTGCTTCTTTCAAAGGAAAAGCGTTACAATGGTATAGAACCCTCCCACTTAGATCTATTTCTACTTGGGACAAATTGGGTGCTGCCTTGGTCAAACAGTTTGAGGACAAATCTGACCACTTATCTTTGGTTGAGCAATTAACTATCATACAGAGAGCTCCTCATGAGTTCATGTCTGATTTTAATCTCAGATTTCAAAAGACATGGCACAGGTTACCAATTATAATTAGGCCATCACCTGAATATGCATTTTCATATTTTTTTAAAGCCCTCGATTCTAATATTAGTGTGATGATACAGTCAATGGGTGGTACTACTTTGCCAGATGCTTATGAAGTTGCAATAAGAGCAGAAAATAGTCTAATTCAAGCAAGGAAGCTTGCCCCAAGACCTCCAATGCCCATATTTTTGGAGATAAGTTCAGTACCAGCCTTTCAAGTCCCTCAAATTCCATCCTTGGCTCCAATTCCAGCACCTCAACGTCCTATTGCAGCGTCTACTAGTCAATCTAGTGAGATAGGAGAGCTGAAAAGTCTATTACAATCTTTTGGAAACGAAATAGTACAGCGTAAAAGGCAGCAATTTCAGTCAAATAGTCTTTATCAACAGCAAAATCACAACTATCAGCCCTTCAAAGATCAAAAGTCTCTTTATCAGGGTTTAAGAGAAAATAGACTACCCTATCAAGCACAAGGGGCCATAACTCCAGCTAAGCCATATACTGCTCTTGATCCAAATGTTCCTTCCACTTCAAAAGCTATTGTTCCAACCCCAACTCAGAACAACTTGGTGCAGGATTCAAGTTGGCAGCCCTCAAATTTTAATGATGTTCAAAATCAGAGCTTAATAACACCAAACAGCACCATGCCACAGATGACACAAGAGGAGTTCTCTTTTCAAGAGAGTCAATATCACGATACAGGTTTGGCATCACAAGGAGCGATCCAAGGGCAGCCAGATGCTATTAATGTAAATTGGCAGGTAGATGATCATGTTGCTTTTACTCAAGATATTACAACTAATATTTCAAATGATCAAGTTGCAGCTCTAACCTATCAGAGAAATAAAAGAAGAGCTGTTGAAGAAACTCAAGTAGTGGCAAATACGTCAAATGCTCCTAGTATCATTCTCCAAGGTACGAAAGAACAGCTTGCTACCCCCACAGTCCAAAAAAAACAGAATGTAGAGGTTGGTAAAGTACAGCAAATACCTCTAATTCGTGAACAGCAAGTACCACAAAAGGTGCAATCAAAGGTTAGTCCATCTCAGTTCAGTATTGTAGATCAGATAAAAAAGTCTAACATCAGCATTAGCATGTGGGATACTCTTTCAATTCCAGGCCAAAAGGATAAACTCGTTCAAGAACTTTCAGCTCTTGAATTGTCTCCAAAATCAGTTGATAAAGAAGGTGTTGTCTTGACAAATTCGGATAAGCCAAATAAGCAACAGGTACAGCAAGGAGATAAGATATCTAAGGTGGACAAAACTGAGGTAAAAATAAAGAAAACTCCCCCTTTTTATCTTTCTTTGATAGTGGGTGATACTTTAATCGAGAATTGTATGGTGGATAGCGGACCCAGTAGTATGGTGATGCCCAAACAGATTGCGGACAAGCTCGGCCTTGTTTATGAGCCAAATACTTAAGGAGTACTGCAGTTGGATGGTTCACTTGCAAAAACGGTAGGGATTATCAAAAATTTGAAACTAACATTAAATTCCTATCCTAACGTAACTATTTAGCAGGACGTTGTAGTGGTGGATCTGCCTCCTTATTTCGCCATGTGCCTTTCAAGAGATTTCACCTCAAAGATTGGAGGATATCTATCAGTTGATTGCACTTACTTGATGTTCAGAACTAGATATGGCACAAAGGTAACAATTCATTCAGAACCTATTGCACGTTTTCACATGGAACCTTATACACCAAGTGTGGTCAATACAAATTGTTTCATTTCAGATGAAATAGGACAAACTAGTGATGTAGAAAAGGACTCACCTTTGGATGGAGTTCCAGATTTGTTTCTTGATGAGTGGGCTTCCACCTTGCATGAGCATGATCCCTCCAAGCTGATTGAAGAAGAAGGTCTTGGTGTGTATTGTCTTCATGAGAACAATGCACCAATCCCAGCCATGGTCAAGGAGAACAAATCTAATGAAGGCTTGTAGCAATTATACTTCGATGGATCAAGAAATAAGCATGGAACAGGAGCTAGAATGATGTTAATTTCTCTCACAAAACAAAGGTATTTCTCCTCTATTAAATTTCAGTTTGGTTGTTCAAACAACGTTGTTGAATATGAAGCACTAGTTCACGGTTTGGAATGGGATAGGAAGATGAAGGTAAATTGTTTACAAGTGTTTGGAGATAGCGAACTTGTAGTTCACCAAGTAAGAAGCTTGAATGTATGCAAGAATATGTTGCTTAAATCTTATAGACATAGAGTATGGGATCTACTTGAGGATTTTCAGGGTTTTAATATTCAGGCAATACCAAGAGATAGGAATAAACATGTTGATAGGTTGGCTGCTATTGGAGCACAATTTAATATCCCAGCTGATGTAAAAAGTGACATTTCTCAGTCACATATAAAGATAATTGTAAGGCCTTCTGTCCCAGATAACCAAGAGAATTGGCAGGTGTTCGAAAGTGACAATCAAATTGTGAGATTTTTGCAGGAAGAGGCTGAGTTTTCTTCAAAAAATCAGTCAAAACGCTTACAGCCATATGGTGATCAGATCGTACAGCGGAAAACTAATAAGCTACCCAAGGGATTGGTCACCCTTGAAAATATTTTCAGTGAGGATGATGAACTAAAAAAAGAGAAACCAGCCTTGTCAACAAAGGAAGAGCACTATGCCAATGTAGAGATTGCAACTGGTAAGATTTTGAAATTGAGCAAGGTATGCATTTCTCCACAAAAGAAAGCTTTCATTGAATTATGCACAAATTTTGCTGATATATTCGCATGGCAGTATAGTGATCTCAAAGGTTTTGATCCAAGTTTGGCTCAACACACTATTGAGTTAGAAGACGAAACTAAACCAATATGACAAAGACAAAGGCCAATCAATCCAAAGCTTGAGCCTTTGATTAAAGCTGAACTTCACAAGCTCATAGAAACGGCTATCATATTTCCAATCAAGCACTCAACTTGGGTGGCGAACCTCGTTCCAGTACGAAAAAAGAATGGTGAGATTCGTTTGTGTGTTGATTTCTGTGATTCAAACAGAGCCTCGCTCAAAGACCACTATCCATTGCCATCAATGGAACAAATTTTACAGCTTGTTTGAAGATCAGAGAGGTTTTCCTTGTTGGATGGGTATAGTGGCTACAATCAGATTCAGGTCAAAGAAGAGGACCAATTCAAGACAGCTTTCACAACTAAGTGGGGAACATTTGCATACAGAAAGATACCATTCGGTCTATCCAATGCCGGAGCAACTTTTCAGAGAGCCATGGATATGGCCTTCCAAGGCCTTCTTAACAAATTTGTGCTTGTCTATTTGAATGATATAACAGTATTTTCAAAAGATGCAAAAGATCACATGGTTCACCTCCAGCATATTTTTGACAGGTGTAGGCAATTTGGGCTATCTATAAATCCCAAAAAATGTGTATTTTCAGTTCATGAAGGTAAGCTTCTTGGACATGTCGTTTCAAAGCATGGTTTAAACATATATTCTGAAAAGATTCAATCCATTCTTGCACTCTCCTTGCCTAAGAACAAAAAAGCCTTGCAAAGTTTCTTTGGAAAGATCAATTTTATAAGGAGATACATTTCAGATTTTGCTACTGTTGCTAAACCACTTACAACCATGTTAAAGAAAAATCAGAATTTCAGCTAGTCCAAAGAGGGAATAATAGGGTTTGAAGATGTTAAAAGAGCCATAGCAAGTGCTCCTACGCTTTTGAACCCAGATTTTACGAAAGACTTCATTCTATATATGTATGCTAATGTAGACACCATTTCAGGTATTCTTATGCAGCAGAACCATGAAGATTTGGAGCAGCCAATAGCCTTCTTCAGCCAAGGTTTGCAGGAGTATGAGACAAGGTACTCTTTTGTTGAAAAGCATGTTCTTTCAGTTATAAGATCTTTGAAGAAATTTAGGCACTTGTTGTCTAATAATAAAATACGACTAATAGTTGCTCATCCAAGCATCAAAGAAGTTTTTTTGAACAAAGACATAAATGAGAAAAGGGCTGATTGGATAACTAAAGTGATGGAATACGACATAGAAATTAAGATCACAACGCTGGTTAGAGGTAAAGGACTTTGTGAGCATCTAGCTCAGGACTTACAAAAAACTAACGAAGTTGTTTTAGTGTAAAATGAAGAAGAAATTGTTGTTCAAACCTCATCTTCCAGTTGGTTTCGTGATCTGGTAAGCTATCTGCAAGAAGGTTGTTTCCCTTCTCACCTAAGTGCTCCAAAAAGAAGGTATTTCAGATTGCAATCAATTCCATTCTTGCTCGTTGCATTTTTTTCAAAAAGGATATCAATGGAATGTTACTAAGGTGTGTGGAGCCAAGTCATACTCAAAGATTGCTTGAAGAATTCCATGATGGACTTGGTGGAGGGCATTTTTCTGCCAAAACTACAGCACTCAAAATCATGAGAGGTGGGTACTATTGGCCTAATATATTTAGTGATTGATATACGTGGGTTAGGAAGTGCAAACAATGCGCTATGTTTGTAGGAAAGGTTAAACTTGCAGCCCTGCCCCTTCAGCGAATTACAGTGGATCAACCATTTGTCCAGTGGGGATTGGACTTCATTGGCCTCATTAACCCTCCTTCCAGTTCAGGGCATATGTGGATTCTAACAGCTACGGACTACTTCACACGTTGGACGGAAGCAGTTGCATTGAAGGAAACAAACGAAACTAGCGTCCTTGATTTCTATGAAGGTTTGATCACTAGATTTGGAGTTCCCTCAACCATTATTTCTGACAATGCAATGGCTTTTGTGGGATCCAGGATCAGCCAATGGGCTGTCCAACATGGAATTTATCTCAACACTTCATCGAATTATTATCCACATGGAAATGGCTTTGAGTCTACAAACAAGAACCTCTTGAGAATCATACGAAAGACTATTGAAGACAATTAAAGATCGTGGCATCTCAAGTTGAAGTCAACACTATGGGCTGACAGGATCACTTACAAGAAGTCAATAGCCAACTCCCCCTACAAGCTAGTCGATGGTAAGGAAGCAAGGTTACCTATTTCTCTCAAGTTTCCATCTTTAGAACTAATGCATCAACTTGAGTTGTTAGAGAACGAGCCTATGGAGATCAGGTATGCAGAGCTTATGGAGCTAGAAGAGGCAAGAAATCAAGCCATGCTCGCCATGGAAAGTCACCAGACATAGGTAAAAAGAACATTTGACAAAGACGCTTCCTCACGAAGCTTCAATGAAGGAGATTTGGTCCTCAAGTGGGACGAGGATCGAGCCAAACTAGGAAGGCACACAAAGTTTGATTCCCTTTGGAGTGGCCCATATACGATTTCCAGATGCAAATCCCACAACGCCTTCCAACTTGCTAAGATGGACGGCCAAGAGCTTCCAATCCCAGTCAATGGGATACATCTGAAAAATTGATATTAAAGAGCAAAATTCTATGTACATATTTAGTTATTTTTTGCTTTCCTCCAAGTATTGTTCAAGCACAATAGTTTGCTTCAGTTTTGTTTAATAAGTGCTTGTTTGCACATTTGCTTCTTAGTTAGTTTTTTGTTTTCGTGTGTTTTCCCTTCTTCTTTTGAAGGAGAAGGTTACTAGAGCCATGATCAGAGCAGATTTTTTTTAGTCAAAAATCAGGTTCACCATTTGGGAATTCAAATAAGCGTCTATATGTGGACTGAGTTCTCAAGCATAGCAGGCATGCTGAGCCAACTGAGTCCCCAGAAATGTTGACAATTCTTCCACAAGTCAGATTGTCTCTCGCCATTCGGAAAATGCACGTCTCTAGCCAAGGAAGAAAGAATACATTGTTTTTCTTTGTTAAGGGCCTTTTTTTGTCCATTCCTAGCCAAGGAAGAAAGAATACAATGTTTTTCTTTGTTAAGGGCCTTTTTTTGTCCAAAGGAATGGTGTTCATCAAAGAAGGCTAAGCCAAGGAAATAAAAAATCAACAAAGAGCCTAAGACGAAGGAATTCCTTCAGAGAATCCAAAAGTCCGCACAAAAGGCAAGGAAAAGCCAAGGATTAATTCAGAAGGGTCATTTTCAAGAATTCCGAAGGGCAGGGTACCCTTCTGAAGGGTTCACTTTCAACAATCCCGAAGGGTACCTACCCTTCGGAAAGGTGAGAGAACAGATTCAAAACCTTTGCAAAAAGGCCAGGTGCCCTACAATTCTTTCGAAAAAGGCACAGACACGAGCAACTAGCCCTTGTAGAGGGCACTTGGTCGACGACAGGGCCACGGTCACTTTTCCGAAGGGCACATTTCGAAGGACAAGGCCCCTTCAATAAAATCCGAAGGCTTCGAAAAAGTTAAAAGGCAAAGGCAGGGAATGACTTCCTTCGGACAAAAGTCCGAAAAAATTCGGAGAAAGGGCCGCGTAAAAAAGCACGCGAAAATAAACCCGAAGAAGAATTCTGAAGGCCAAAGGAAGTGATCGAGATAATTCTTGCGGACATTTTGTCTGCTGGAAAATGACTAAGAGAAAACCCGACTAAGACAAAAGCTCGAGCAAAGGGAAAAGAGAAGGAAGATATCCTCGGCAAAAAGTCTGAAGGAATTTGGAGGATAAAGCCGAAGGAAATAAAGCTGCAAGGAATACATGCAAAGAAGAGGTTCCGAAGGAAATAAGAAGACTAAGGGTGACGTCTCACAAGCCGTCAAATTCTGACCGCGGAAAGTAACCGTTGAAACAGGGGTAAAGAAGAATTCCGAAAGCAAAGCCCAATGGAGAAAATACAGACCGAATATAGATTAATACATCCGAATATAGAATCTCGCCAGAAATAGACAGGAACAGGCAGACCAGAACAGGGTAAAATACATGCAAGCGAGAGCTATTTTCGAGCACCGGTCAAAGCTTCAGTTGACTAGTTATTAAAGTCCCGCTCGTATCCAAGTCAACTCAGCGGATCCCTTCGTCGAACTCAGCGTTCCAAACGTTCCAACTCGGCATCAAGCAACTCACATAGAGTTCTAAAATTGACATTGGCGTGGATTTCCATGCAAAAAGAGGTGGGGAGTTCATAACAAAGACAAGTTCACTTCCTCAAGCGCAAGAAGCTTCATGCAAAGACAAAAGAAAACATATTTTATTGAAAGGCCAAGTAAGCCTTGAGTTAACCGAAATGAATCCTTCTCTTCAAATTTTCAACGCCAATCTTTGGCCTCTTGTAATTCTCTATATAATGGCTTTCAGCGTTGAATTAAAAATCATCCAATCTCTCTCTTGGTTAGACCAGACTCTGCCATTGGTGAGTTGTGTAACCTCTTCGATCAATAGGACTGTACTTCCAGATTTCAAGTGTTGGCATAGTGTATATTTCATTCAGCAATTTGCATAAGTGGTAGATTTCTCTCCCTTCCCAAATTCTGGTTCATACCTAGTTGCTAGATTATCCTTATGCAGGTCATGTTAAAGTGTTCTTTATGTCTTTTGTTGAAGTTGTAAGTGGATTTTAGATGGCTGCAAAGTGTCTTTTATCAGACCTCTCTCCATCGTTTTCCCTCAGGTTTTGGTCATTGGATCGAACCTCTTCATGAAATATTTATGCATAAGTGATCGATTGAAATCATAAGTCTCCATTTTCCCTTGTTCGTTTAGTGTTCACGGTTCCAAGTTGAGTGGATCAAAATTCTGGTGTATCACCCCCCTTTAGGTAGGATTTCCCTTTTAAGTTTCTTTCTCCCTTTTCCACGGTAGTCTGCAGCGTAGAGTAGAGATCCTAATTGATACATCATACAAGAACTAGCGTTCTCTGGAGATTCTTCTCACCGTTGAGGCACCCACCCTTGTGAGAAAATCCCATTGTTTCAGCCGGATAGAAGACTGGCCATTTCATGCACGTCTTCGAATCAGGGCGCAGCTCCAAGTTGACAACAACTGCCAATAAATCTCTAATCCCTAATCTATATCTGTAAATCTGAACGCAATTCAGAATCACACGAACAGCAAGCTAGGGATATGGATTGAAAACCCTCATCGAAGAATGCTCTACCAACTAGGAGTGGATCTCTCACCACCAAAGCTAGGGATCCTGCAGAATTTGACCTCCACAAGCAAAAAATGTTGTTAATAGCAATTGCTCCAAAAGTCTAAATGTGTGAATATCCCCCAAATGCCCTCAAGGGGAAAATATATATCCAACTTCAAAAAAATGAAATAATCTCCACCGTCCAAATTAAGGATTGGAAATCCAATGCCCAAGATTTAATCACCTTCAAACAAGATCAATGGCCCAAAAGAAACCCTACACCGCTTTTAGGAAGAACCCATGTGCATAAATCTATAACCTAAGTGACTTTATTGTGCACATGTTAAAAATATGACTTAAGTTATCTCAACATGAAAGTAGAAGCTCCATGGTGAAAAAGTACCACCTAGTCCCCATCACTTAAGTCAACGATGAAATTTAACATAAAGTGAAGGTGGTAATAGTAGCCCATACCCAATAGCCTCCAACGTCTCTAACCTCTTGGGTATGATCAAGGATAAGACTGAAATAAGCCTACTAAGCCTCTTGCATAGGGATGGGGACATTACAGACTAAATGCCCTGTAGCTTGACAAATCTCACACAAAATATCCTTGCAATCTTTCTTAATGTCTCCCTTTAGTTCCTTCATCATCCAAAGCATGTCAATTCTCAAGGCTCGCACTAATCCAAGTTTACTGGAATTAGGGTCATCTTCTTCACGTCCTTTCGAGTGTGATGACGTATTTTTCTCACTTTCAAAGTACATGGCTCAGTTGTATGCATCTTCATAAAATGAGGGTGGAACCACCTTCATCGTCCCCTGCAATGAGGGTACCAACCCTTCAATGAACCATCATTTTTTCAAGCATTCGATAGGTTCATTTTAAATTTTTCCCAATAGTTCTTTGAGTCTTCTATTATAAGCACAAACATTCTTGAGTTTACTCTGCCATGTATCATATATTTTTGCAATAATCTCATTGTCATCCTCAGTGGTTTGAATTCTTTATCAAAGGCTTCCTTGAATGTTTTCAATGTTGCTTTCTCCAAGCATGGTGCATTTGTGTACTAGTCATCCTTGAAGGGTGGTAAGCAAACATCTTAACCACATACTTTCCTCTATATGCCCATTGGCAGTCCACATGGTGATGCAACATTCTATAGTGTCGTACAAGATCCTTTGATTCATCATCAATTAACATTGGCAGGTTTTGTTTGGGGAGACCATGGCTCTAGCAGTGTTTTTCAAATACAAATCTCCCCTTAAGAAGGTCAAGGTTGGATGTTCCTCGACTTTCTTAGCAATATTGGAAATGTTCCTACGCCCAACCCTTTCTTCAATAGGGATTTGTAGACTATCTTAAACGTCCTCAAATTCCTTTTCGTGCACTCCGACTTTGTCACTTGGGTGCCATGGATTTTCCATAGGATACTTTTGTGTCATGTCCCTCTTTTGATAGGGACATCATTAAAGACCCAACTAATTCCCGGGGGCCAAGGGACAAGTAAGAAGGAAAAGAGTATTAAGTGTTTTTTATTGAATATATGTAAAAGGTACCTTTTTGGAAGTTACTTTATGCTTCTTACTTTGCTTAAAGAGTGGACCTTTAAGGGTCATAGAGGTTTAAGTGATTTTAAAAAGATCATAAGAAAAAGGTCTTTTAATTGAGTTACCCTCCCTTCCTCTTTTAGGCGCCACACTTGGAGGTCTATAAAGGCAAAAGAAGAATCATTTGGAGAGTTCACGGCTTTCATTTCAATAATATTGGTGCAATTTATTGAGGGTTTTATCAAGTTTGTTGCATGGTAGATCAGCTGCAATTATCCATTCATTACTCAGTTTGGGGCACCTATGGTTTGGAGGATTAATTCCTCTTTTGAAGGGCCACAATTGCTTGTTTGGATCAGCTAATAAATGGTTAGGGTTTGATATATTTTTTAGCTATTTTTGAAGGTGCTTGGGCAACTAAGGTTTGCTGCTACAAAAATCAGAATTTTACTTATTTGGTTAGGGTTTTCAAATAATTCCAATATTCAAAAAATTGTCCTATTTGGGGGCATTATAGTCGTATCAGAGCCAAATCTTGGCTAGCCTTGGGGTTTCAAAGTGATACATGCAAGAGAGTGACAAAGAGGTAAGATATTAATTGAGGAGTAAGAAGAAAGTGGAAGAAATTCCACAAACAGAATATATGTCTCACTTGGATCATCAAAGAGATGAGGTAGAAAACAGAGAAGAACAAAGACTTAATAGGTACACACAGGCCCAGGAACATCTAACTGCTATGATGATGGAGTTTGTCCGTATTATGAAGGAGATGAGGGGTGACAAACCATCCAATAGGGATGGTGGTGCTTCCAGAAGTCACAAACTCACGGATCAGCCTTCTAAAGGGGTTAGAAAAGCTTCACATAGGCCTAACCAACTTACTTTTTTGCAAAAAGAAGTGGTCATTCTGGATGGGGAAGTACAACCCACATTGACGGACAATTTGTTGAGAGATTATGATGAATACATGTCATATCCAATGCCTTTTAGGGATCAAATGGATTTTTCAGCTTTTACTTCATGGAAGCATGGCCAAATAGGTGGCAATAGAGCAGGCCAAAAGCACAAGGGCAGCCAAGGAGGACTCCAACATGCATTGGGAAAGCTCTCACTCCCAAATTTTGATGGTTCCCCCAAAAGTTCAGCTAGGGCTTGGATCCAAAAGGTGAATACATATTTTTCTCTAAGCCCTGTGATAGAAAAATAGGCCATTCAGTTTGCTACCTTGCACTTGGAAGGGGTTGCTCATGAATGGTGGTATCATAGTTTGGTCACTCAAGGGCACCAACTCATTTCATCTTATGAAGAATTCAGTAAAGGATTATTGAAAGATTTGATAAGGCTGAGCCAAAGCTACATCTTAGAGAGTTGGTGTTGGCCATTTTTTGGCCTACATACCAAAATTTTGCCTAAGTGTGAGAGGGTGGGCATTCAAGCAAGACTTCGGGTTTTACACAGCAAAAGACTTCGGGTTTTTTGGAAGGAGAAGTCTTCGGGTTTTACAAGAGAACTTATTTCACTCTATGAGTAATCAACAATTGAAACCCCTCAGCAGAAGTAATCCAAGTTGGAAAACCCGAATTACTCTTGACAGTGCAAATCGGGTTTTGAGAAGTGCTTTACTTATGAAAGTTTTATCACCAAAAGTAATCCGGGTTGGAAACCCTGAATTACTCTTGACAGTGCAAATTGGGTTTTGAGAATTGCTTTGCTTATGAAAGTTTTACCAGCAGAAGTAATCCGGGTTGGAAAACCCAAAATTTTCTTGACAGTGTCAATCGAGTTTTGAGAAGTGTTTTGCTTATGAAAGTTTTATCAATAGAAGTAATTTGGGTTTAGAAACCCGAATTACTCAGAATTGTGCATTTCGGGTTTCCCAGGGTGAATGACTTATCTCTTTTTAAAAGTAACATGCAATGAAGAATCCGAAGTAGGTGCCAGTGAAGAGTCCGAAGGATTCCTTCGAAATAATTGTCAAACACAGAAGAGACTGACATTTTTTCTACAAGATAAAAGTCCGAATGAAAGAATAAACCAAGGGTCAACGAAATTCCAAAGGAAATGAACCAAACAAAGCCCACAGGAAGTCAAAGCGAAAAAACCCTAGGGAATAAAGAAGAAAAAGAAAAATTTAGAAGGAAAGATATCCTTCGGACAAAAAGTCCGAAGGAATTGCCCCCTGGATTTACCTTTGGTTTTCTTGCGGACTTTTATTATCTCCTTGGCTTTATTATTTTCTGCCCCTTTTCGTTGATTTGTTTACATTTTTCCTGAAGGAATCCTTTGAACAAAAAGTATTCCTTCGGGAAAAATGTAAACAAATCAACGAAAAGGGGCAGAAAATAATAAAGCCAAGGAGATAATAAAAGTTCGCAAGAAAACCAAAGGTAAATCCAGGGGGCAAGATATAAGAGCCAAAGATAATAAAATCGGAAAAATTGGCAAGAAAGAAATCCGAAGGAATATAATACCAAGGAGATAGCCAAAAAACCCGAAGATAATATATACAGACAAAGCAGAATATCCGAAGAAAATGCGAGACCAAAAGAAATCCGCAGATAAAAAAGAATATCCAAAAGAATTAGGCTAAGGGAATAGCCAGCAAATCCAAGGAAATATAGACCAAAAATAGATAAAATAATCCAAAAATAGAATCCTGCCAAAAATAGACACGAATAGGCAAACCAAAATAAGAGAAAATACATGCGAACAACGGTTATTTTTGGCAGATTTCTAAGTTTCAGTTGACCCACAGTTTGACTAGTCAAAGTCACACTTCTCCAAACGTTCCAGCAGTCCGAGTAGAGCTCATCTATTGACTCTTAACATGGATTTCCATGCAAAGAGAGGTGGGCGTTTTAACAAGCCCAACCGTCCACTTTCAAACGCTAAAAAGCTAGTCTCTAATTTTAAACATGGCTCAGCGGATCATGCATAAGCAAAGTCAAACATTTGAGTCGACCATCCACTTTTCAACGCAAGGAATTTTCATGCAAGACAAAATAGACTTTTGTAAAGGCTGAGTTGGTTTGAGTTTACTCCTCTATTTTCAAATGCCAATCTCTTGGCTTTTTGTAATTTTTTATATTAATGGCTTTTCAGCGTTGTAAAAAGGATCTCTCTCTTGATAAGACCAGACTCTGCCATTGGTGAGTTGTGTAACCTTTTTACTCAATAGAAACACTGTATTTTCATATTTCAAGTGCTCGCATAGTGTACATTCATTCAGCAATTTCCATACGTGGTAGATTTCTCTCCCTTCCCAAATTTTGATTCGTACCTAGTTGTTAGCTAATCATGTTATGCAGGTCATGTTCAGTGTTTTATAGGTCTTTTGCTGAAACTGTAAGTGGATGTTAAGTGGTTGCATAATGTCTTGTATCAGACCTCTCTCCATCGTTTTCCCTCACGTTTTGTCATTGGATTGAACTTTCTCATAAAATACTTATGCATAGTGATCAATTGAAATCAAAGGTCTTCATTTTCCCTTGTTTGTTCAGTGTTCAAGGTTCCAAGTAGGGTGTATCAACATTCTGATGTATCACCTTCATTAGGTAGGATTTTCCCTTCAAGTTTCCTTCTTTTTCCATGGTAGTCCGCAGCGTAAAGTAGAGATCCTCATTGATACATCTTACAGGAACCAGCCTTCTCTGGAGGTTCTTCTCACCATTGAGGCACCCACCCTCGTGAAAAAATCCCATTGTTTCAACCAAATAGAGGATTAGCCATTTCAGCACATCTTCGATTCAGGGTGCAACTCCAGGTTGACAACAGTTGGCACATTTAACACAAAAGAATACTATAGAGGAGTATGTAACTGAATTTCAGAGGCTTTCAGTCATGGTAACAAATGTTTCAGAGAGAAGGTTGGTGGTTCTTTTCATGGAAGGCTTCGTTGATTCTATTAGGGGTTTGGTCAAGGCTTTTGACCTTTCTACTCTCCAAAGAGCCATTCAAAAAGCCCTTGATATTGAGTCCTCGGCACCACAAGGCAAAATTCTGTCATTTAATCTGCAAAAAACTAACTCTTTCAAGCCTTACAGAATGCCAAAAGACAATAAATGGGGGCAGCCAAGGGGCAGCACTTTTGGACCACCAAGATCAGCTCCTTTGTGGCAATTTGATAGGCCCAATAAACATGATTTGGGGCAGTTTGGTAGGCCAAACCAGCAGAGTTTGGGGCACAGAGAGTTGCCAAGAGAGAATTTTGAGACAAGAAACGAATTAAGAAGGAAGAAGTTGTGCTTTGATTGTAAAGACCCTTAAACACTGGGAAACCATTGATGTGGGAAGGGTCAAGTGCACTACATTGAGGTGCGTTCGGATGAAGAAGATGAGGATGAAGAAGACGAGGTACCTTCCTATGATGAAGAGCACTTAGAGATCCTTGGAGGAGAAGACTTGGAGGGCACCTTTGTTTCTTTATCGGAGACCCCCAGATGCTATCCATTTCATGTGAAAAGTAGTTTGAAAGGTAAGGATGTCACTATTTTCATTGATAGTGGAGCTACTCATAAATTCATTGATAAGCAATTGGTTACTCTGTGTGGGTTGCAATGTATTGAGTTTAGTGGTTTTCGTGTGACTGTGTCAGATGGCTTCACCATCCCTTGTACCACTAAAGTCCCCAAGTTGAGTATCATGAATGGAACAGATCTCATTGAGGATGATTTTTATGTAGTTGGTATTGGGGAGACCAACCCAGTGCTTGGTATACAATGGTTGCACTCTCTTGGAGAGTACATCCAAAATTACCAAACAATGCAGCTCAAGTTTGATGCAAATGGGAAAGAAGTGATTCTATATGGTTTGCATGATAGGGCACTCAAGGGGGCAACATCCAAGAGGATGGAGAGCATAATTCATGGAGGAATTCCGGTAGGGGCAGAAAGACAAGTTGTTTTTCCTGAGTTGGAATAGCCAACTCTCATGAAGGAAATGGGTCACATACAAGATGTGTTGAGTGGAGAAAACATGAGAAAAGATTACCTTTATAAAATGATCAATGAATGGGACATAAGATTGTTAGCAAATGAAGAGATGAATGTGAAAGCACTGGATGATTTGTGATCCATGCGTATATCTTATTTATGCAGTCCAAAATTGGTTATAGCATTTATGGTTATGGCAGTTACGGAGGTTATCAATTAGACTTAACTAATATGCAGTTAAATCTTTACATTATTTAACACCCCCTTTTATTGACTAAACTAGAGACACCACCAAGTTTGTCTCGAAACTTTACAAAAAGAATAAAACCAAGAGGTCTAGTCATTAGATCTGTCGGTTGCTCTGTAGAAGCACAGAAGTGAAGAGAAACATCCCTAAAATCAACCAACTGTCAAATGTAGTGATGGTGTATCTTGATGTGTTTGGTGCGAGCATGAAAAACAAGTTTCTTTATTAACTTCAATACACTTTGATTATCACAAAATAGTGGAGTAGATGTATATGAAGGAAGTTGTAACCCAGCAAGAATCCGACCTGGCCAAACTGCTTCACAACTGGCACTAATTGCTGCTATGTATTTTGCTTCAGTGGAAGAGAGAGCAACAGTATGTTGAAGCTTGCTCTGCCATGAAACAACTCCTAAACCAAAAGAAAACATATACCCCGTGGTAGATTTCCAAGTACCAACTGATCCTCCCTAATCAAAGTCTGTATAACCAATCAATCTGAAATCTATTGTCCTCTGATAGAGAATGCCAAAGTCAAGAGTGCCTTTGTGCAAAACACATTTTGCTGTTGTCTAGTGTACTAGCTTCGGTTGAGACAAAAACCGAGAAAGATAGCTAACAACAAAACATAAATTTGGTCAAGTGGTGGTAAGCTATATCAAGCTGCCCACCAACTATCTATATAATGATTTATTGACCAGTGATGAATCATCATGAGCTGACAATTTCAGCCCTACCTCCACAAGTGAAGAAGCAGAATTAGAATCCATCATTCCAAACTTTTTCAAAATAGTAGTGGCATACTTGACCTGAGCAATGAAAATGGAGTGGTCATGTTGCCATAATTCTACACCCAAACAATAGTGTATGAGGCCTAAATCAGTCATATCAAAAGCAGTGCACAAATCTGATTTGACTTTCTGAATCGATGTGTCTCAATTACATGTGATGGCAAGGTCATCAACATACACAATAAGTATCACAATGTCATCATCAATGCTTTTGATATAGAGATTTGGATTAGATGGGCACTGTTTGAATCCAGAATCTCGTAGACATTGATCAATCTTGGTGTACCGGACTCGAGGACCCTGCTTCAACCCATACAGAGACTTCATCAACTTGCAAACCAAATAATCACGACCAGGTTCCTGAAAACCTTCAGTTTGCACCATGTATACTTATTCATCCAGATCGCCATTAAGGAAAGCACTTTTGACATCCATTTGAAATACTTTCCTACCAAACTAAGATGTGATAGAAAGAAGTAACCGAAATGTGACCCTTTTTGCATTAAGAGCAAAAGTCTCCACGTAGTTTATTCCCTCCTGTTGTAAAAATCATTTCGCAACAAGACGGGCTTTGTACTTGTCCAAAGTACCATCAGCCTTGCATTTGACTTTGTTGTAAGAAACCTGTCTAGATCTAAACTGAAAATAACCCTACTGTCTTGAAATTTTTGATTTGTTTTTTATGAGGTTTAACTTAGGGTTTTAATATTTTGTTTTCATCGTGTTTGGTATGTTATGTAGATAGAAAGGTTGCAATATGACATTCAAATAACATGCAATGATGACTGAAATTAATTAAACCACACATTCATATACAAAAACACAATAGAACATACCCGAATGAAAGTTTAGCCTCTTTATTTGAAATGATGTTGGCTGATTACAAATGATGAAAGTCTGATTTTTATATCAGACTTACATATGCTTGCATGAATGATCAATTGAAACCAAACCAACCCTCACAAAAAGATGCTGGAAGTTTCACCAAACCCTAGCCCAATGATGCCAATTTAAAGCGTTGCAATCCTATGATGAAAATATGACAAACCCACATCAATACATGGCTGAAAATGCACCCATCTAAGGTTTGATATGAAATTACAGTGGTCTGACATGAATTTCTGAATGCAAAATATGTGATTCGACCTCCAATGAAACCTCTAAAACATGTAAAATCATCAATACAACATGGCCATGAATCCCAATAATGAAATCATCCTCAAATTGCCTTCAAATCTGAATATAAAGCCTCCAATATGCTTGATGTCTTCAAACCCTAGTTGAACCAATAAATTCCATTGAAACCTTGGCTCCAAATGGTATAAATCAGATCTGCAATTTTTCTGTCATACCCACATCAACGAATCTGCATTATCATCAAATGAAGCCATACCCACATAGAAAATCTATCCATAAATTCACCAAACTGATTTCAAACCCTAGCCGCCCAAAAAAAATGATGAAATCTACAAACCCTTGGCTGCTATCAACACAAACATGCAATGTAGCTCAATAAGAAACCCAGGATGGATTCCTCTCTCAATGGTGGAATTGGGGTTTCATCCAATCCACTAAATTCTAAGAGTTTTCGTCCTCAGAATTAGCTAGGCATGAAAATACAAGCTCAAATATAAAAACGTTCAAGTTTTTCAAAATCACATGATGAGAAAATGAAAGAACTAGGGTTCTTTTATAATTCTCCATTCACTTTTGGAACCCAACAACTCATTAGGAAATAATATAAAGTTATTTCACATCCATAAGTGGGTGTCCCACCCTTGTAGGAAATAATAAAATATTCCCTTTTTAATATTTTCTCACTTTATACCCACTTTATGATTTTCTTTTAGTTATTTTTATAAATTCACTTTATAAAATCACTTTTATGATTTTTGACAAAAAGTAACTTTATAATGAAATATTATAAAAACCCATTATGGATAAACTCACTACAAAGCTCCTCCGTGTGGAAAACACCATCATACCTCGCAATTCATCCCCTCAACACCTCCATTGGCCTATGGGAATGATGGAATAGGCTAATCCAATGAACTGAATGATCACTCCGAAAAAGGGGGCATTACATTTGTACACCCATTTGCAGCCAATGGGTTGCTTCCCGAGAGGTAAATCCACCAATGTCCAGGTATTGTTTCTCATCAAGGCATCATATTCTGATTGCATCGCTTTCTCCCACTAAGGTTTACTCTGTGCATCAGAATATCATTGGGGCTCTAAAATACTGAAAAGATTAGAAGCAAGAGCAAAATACATAAGTTCTTCATCATCAATTGAATCCACAACTGACTTTCCTGGTTGTCGAGACCGTGTATGAGATTGAGGAAAATCCCCCTCTCGCACATCCTGTAGTGGTGTAATAACACTTGGGTCTCTCTGTACCAATGATTCTTGTACCTGTTGATCATCAAATGGAGTGGTCGATGATGTTGATACACTAACGGAGTGTTAGTTGTAGATTGTTGCACTGAAGACTATGAGGGTGTCTCCAAAACATGTGGTTCCTCATCTTTCAATGGCAGTACAATGCTATAAACCTCTGGATTAGCAGAGACAACTTGCTGATTACAAACAAAGAATGATTATGTTTCTTTTACATCAACATCTCGACTAATGATGATCTTGTTAGTAGACACATCTATTAGCCTATACGCCTTTGATTGAGTACTATAACCAGCAAAGAAATGTCATGCACATTTAAAATCTAGTTTACTCCTTTGTTTGTTAAGAATGAGAGCATATGTAGCAGAACCAAAAACACAAAAATTTGTTACCTCTAGTTTGATGCTGGATCAGGCTTCTTTAGGGGTGATGTTTTCCAAAGCCTTGCAAGGACTTCTATTCAGTATGTGGACTGTCGTGTTTACTGTTTCTCCCCAGTATTTATACGGCATACCTCTGCTATGCATCATGGATCAAGCCATCTCCATGATTGTGCGATTCCGCCTTTCAACCACTCCATTCTGCTGAGGAGTGTATGGGGTTGTTCGCTGTTGATGAATTCCTTCCTTGCCACAATAGTTATGAAATTGCTTTGAAGTGAATTCTCCCCCATTATCAAATCTTAAGACTTTGATCCGCCGACTTATCTCATTTTCTACCAGTGCTTTGAGTTTTACAAACTCAACAAAACAATCAAACTTTTTTTTCAAGAAGTAGACCCACATTTTTCTAGAAAAATCATCTACGAACAACAAGAAATAACTTGCACCAAGAATGGTAGATGACTTCCAAGATGGCTCACATATACCTACATGAACAAGATCAAGGAGCCCCTTTGCTCTCCAGGCACCTTCAATGGAAAAAGGCTTCCGCTTCTGTTTACCAACCAAACAACCTACAGAGATATCATGTTTGACCTGGATAGTAGGCAATCCAAGAACCATATTCAATTTTTGGAGTTTGGCCAAATACTGAAGATTGAGATGTCCAAATCTCTCATGCCATACAACATTGATATTATCCTCCACAATTAATGTATTGAAACTGACAATGGCAAGATCAACAAGTCTATACAAGCCATTTTGCCCAATGCCTAGGGCTATGACTTTATCATTTTTGATATTAGACACATACGTTTCTTTCCTGAGAAATTGACTATAATGTGAAGATTTTCAATTCCCTGATTGATTGATAGAAGATTTTTGTTCATCTTAGGTACATACCTAACATTCTTAACTATGAACTTGGCAGCAATATTAAATACAATGCGTATACCTCCTATCCCTTCTACAGCATGTGATCTACCATCACCCAAGGAAACTAAATCTGAAAAACTTTCTTTGGTAGTAAAATTTACATATCAGTCTTTTCGACATGTAAAATGTCGTGATGCACCAGAATCAAAAAACCAATCACTGGTAGTCCTCTCATCAAAACATGATGCCATGAGAGCATATTCCTTCTCATATTCAACTTCAACTGCTATCATATTTGCATGCCCTTTTGCCTTCATGTTATGTGTTAGATCATATTGTTTTTTTATGCATTCTTTCTTAATATGACCAAATTTTTGACAATAATAACATTTTACCTTGAATGTCAAGGAAGATGAAGACGTATTTGAATGTCTTTTCCATTTCCCTTTGGATTGAGCAACCAATGCACTTTCCGATTGGCCAAAACTGGACTCACTGAAGTGTGTCTCCCTGTGTTCTTTTTGCAGCAAATATGAACTCCCCTGATCAAAAGCCAGTGTTACTCTTTGTCATCGGGTGCAAAGCTTCCACGAACGATTCATACGAAGGTGTCAGGGTATTCAGAACAAGAGCCACCATATCATCATCATCCACCTTTTTGTTGATGGTTGACAATTGGTCACGGAGATCTTTCATCTGTAATAAGTGCTCTAACAAAGATCCACCTTCCGAGATTTTTGTGAAAAATAACAGATTCTTCAAATAAAGTACTCGATTCTTTTCCGAACCCTGTGACTTGTTCTTGAGACTGGTAGTGCACTTGCCTGTGCAGCATTGCAGACCTCCAAAATCATGTCAACTGACACAGAAAGTTTCAATAACAGAAGGGCTTCTTTATGACGTTTGTCATAATCGACAAAATTCGTTGCCAATTAATGTTCTATGTCAAGTATGATCTTGTCGCAATCATGGAATTCCACAGTCGTCAAGATTTTATGACTCCATACATTATAATTTTGCCGAGTTAATTTTTGGGCCTTAGGGAGGACAAGGTTTTGAACGACGTTACCGGTTCTTGGCTTTTGGGCTGTGTTGGACACCCAAGTTCGAACCGGGTTCTGGTTTGGGGTTCGGTTCGCTGCCCCAATGCTTAGGGTTCGTCCTTGGGCACCCGGGTGTGGCTTGGGTTCTTTTGGGATGAACCCTGGGCGTTGGGACAAAGAACCAACAGTCAAAAACACATTTTTTTTTTCCATTTTTAGTGGCTTGGCTTTGAACCCTTAAAAGGAATATCTGAAAGAATAAGAAAATAACTTAACTTGAAGCGTTAATTGAGGATTTGGAAGACACTGGCCAAGCCCAGTCAACTAATTTTTAGAACAGAGGACCAATTTGCAATGGAATACATAATGCAATTCACATCCATCAACGGCATTCAATCAGGAAATCATAAGCTAGATGTTGACAGTGTTCATTGTCTTTACTCTTTATATATAAGATGTGCAATTTCAAAGCTAATCTGTCAACTGAAATTACTTTGAGTTAACTGGGCACGCTAGGGATTACATGTCGATTAGTGATGTATAAATAATAAAGTCCAAACAATTATACAAACACCTAGCACCTATACCTTCTAAGGGTTCATAGATGAGTCACTAAAAATTATGCGTCATTATTAGTGACTTTAAATTTACATTTAAGTTTTCAGACTTTTAAGTTTGATGTATTTTATTACAGCCACAGGGTAATATCATAATTATTGACGTTTAATATTTTATCATTTATATTTAATGATTATTATGACATTTGGCATTCGGTTAGTATCTACCATTTTTGGTATTTTGTGATTATTTTCATATTTTATTTTTCATATCAATATGCATACTATATGGTTAATGACAATGCCACTAATTTCCTAAGTAATAGGCTATAATTTCTATATTTTTTAATTTTTTATATATTTTTTGTACGGACGAACCCAAGGGAAAAAAATATTGGCCATTTTTCACTCCGAAAAATAATATTTAACCGATAAAATGAAATTCCGCAAAATTCCGGAAAAAATTGAACTATATTTTTTTTCCTGATTCCGTTCAATTCAACTTTCAACCATTCGGAAAAAATATTTGTTTATAAAAAATATGAAAATTTATTAAAAGAACTCACAGGAATTTTAGCCTTCCTCGACTGTTGGTGTGTCAGAAAATTTTGATCGTGTGTTGTACTTTTCCGCTACAGTTTCGATGTTTTTCTCTTGTGCCCTAGCGATCTTCCTCGAACTCGTTCACTGTGTCCTTGTGTCTTCACAAATCTTCTGCACGTGCCCTTCAACTGACGTGCCCTTCCTGTAATGTCGACGTTTTTTTAATGGTAGCAACGTCAACTTTTCTTCCTGGCATCAATTTTGCCCCTTGTCTCTTTTTCTCGATGTTTTTCGTCTGCAGACCCTTGCGTGACTATGCAAATGTTCCTGCGTCCTTTCTGCCAGTCTCTACTACCCATGACCTTGTAGAAAACCCTAGTGACTGCATTTTTGACTACATCATTTTTTGTTTTTTTTGTTTGCCACAAATGCGGCTGAAATTTTCATGCCCTTCTTGTGCTCGCATGCCACCTCCACAAGACTGTGACAAACCCTCGACAACATTTGTGCCCTTGACTGTGTGTATTCCACGATCCTTCACGAAAACCCTTCGCGATTTATCTGTTATCTACAACTTGTGATTTCTTTTCCACCGATTTCTCTTCCTCCTCATTCGTAACCTAACACCAAGGTTTCCTTGAACGATGAATCACTCGTACCGTCTATTGGATTTCCTTGAGTGGTGGCTCTAATACCACTGTTAGCAAATGAAGAGATGAATGTGAAAGCACTGGATGATTTGTGATCAGTGCATCTATCTTATTTATGCAGTCCAAAATTGGTTACAGCAATTATGGTTATGGCAGTTATAGAGGTTATCAATTAGACTTAACTAATATGCAGTTAAGTCTTTACATTATTTAACAAGGGCAGCCTCTAAGGTATGTAAAAAATATTCAAATTTGTCTTTGCATGAGCTGGTTTCTAAGGCATGTTAGAGTGATCAAGGGTTTGTTGAAAGGAGACCATGCTAGTTTGCTACCAAAGTATGAAGAAAATTATTTAATCCCCTTTTCTCTAAGCCCTACAAATTTTGAAAATATATGCTTGAAATTAGTGTTGAGAAGATTGAAATTCCATGTGTGAGGATAAGAAATTCTGAAATTTGCATTGGAAAGAGGAGGCAAATACACTCAGAAAATTCTGAGTTTTTCATGTCAATTCAGCCAAGTATATATTCTGAAAATATGATGAACAAAGTGTTAACTCAGCTAGATAAATGCACCCCCAGGTCTGAAATTATGAGGACACTTGGTGTTGGTATTAGTGAAGGGGCAAATGAGCAACTTCAGTTGACTATATGTCCATAGAACAAGGCGAAAAAGAGTAATGTACAGCACCCTATAAAGTCTGAAATTGCAAAAAAGTGTGGGTCTTTCCTTGGTGACAAAGGTCCAATTGCTGCACCACTTCCCCAAGGTATGCAACCCCAATGCTTGTGGGACTCAACATGTGCTCCCAGGATCCTCAAAATGTATGAAGGTCAGCTCTTTGACAATTCCTAGTCCTGACTTCTTTTGCTTATTGCTTGGGTCCATAATGTTTTCTTTATGTGGCGTAGACATTAACAGTTTGTTAAAGCAAAATTGGTAATGGATTGGTTGGCTCCATTGAAGATTTGCTAGGTTGTTGGAAGCCAAATCAGCCCACATAACAAATGGTTCAGGTTTCTTAAGGAGTTGGTTCGCTCCAAGGCAAGAAGGCAAGTGAGTATGTGGACCAAGGAGGAGTTACCACTCCCACATGTGAGTTTCCAGCTCTTGGGAGGTTCGAAATTGAGAGTTTGAGGGGTGGAATCAAGGATATATGCAGCTGTTATGAGTTGCATAAGGTAGAATAGACTTGGAGCAGCAAGTTGTTAGGAAGAAAAATCATTTTGAGGGCTGATAAGGAGGATGCTAGGGGCTGTACCATGCTTAGCAATGAGGAGTTTGCAGCCATACCCCATAAAGAAGGCATTGCCAAAGACCAAAAAGTGGAAGGAAAGATTTTTTTTTTGTGTACTAATGTGTTTGCTTCTTGTGCAAGTGTTGATGTAAGGGCAATCAAGGCCCTAATACTTGAAGATCACCTTGTTGGAATGCACTTTTCCAGCCACCTTTGAGAATGTCAATTCTGAATTTTTTCTTGTTTTCATCATCTTATGGGCATTTTCAGAATACTTGGACTCAATGACAAGAGGTACAAAACATAGTACTGCTGTTTTTTCATTTCCAGCGTACATGAACAGCAAAGGAACTTCATCTACAGCAGTAGAAGGCTTCATCAAGAGGAGCCTTTTCATTGGGAAGGGCCTAGGTTCAAGTTTTGCACAAAGTCCATGGTGGAGATACCACTTTGGTTACTTCTATTGCTTGACGACAAGCAATTTTGGGTAGGGAGGATTGCCATGTCTCTCTTTTGATAGGGACATCATTGAAAACCCTTAGCCTTAACTAATTCCCGGGGGCTAAAGGACAAGTAAGAAGGGAAAGAGTATTAAGTGTTTTTTATTGAATATATGTAAAAGGTACATTTTTGAAAGTTACTTTATATTTCTTATTTCACTTAAAAAGGGGACCTTTAATGGTCATGGAGATTTAAGTGATCTAAAAAAGATCATAAGAAAAAAAGTCTTTTAATTATTTGAGTTACCCTCCCTTCCTCTTTTGGGCGCCACACTTGGAGGTCTATAAAGGCAAAAGAGGAATCATTTGGAGAGGTTCATGCTATGTTTGATATTTAATCTTAGTCTTTTAGCACAAAAATGCTAAGCCATTTGCTTTGAAGACGAAACCCTTCAAGCAAAGAGTTAGAGGACACAAACCTTCTTTCTTCATTGAGGTAGCTTCATTCAAAGGTTACCATTGGAGTTATCAATTTCACTCAGAGGTTACCATTGGAGTTATCAATTCCTACAAAGGTGTTTTAAACACCATTTTTGCTATTTTCAGGTGGGTGACTTGCTTTTGGTAGTGACGACTTGCTTGGTGGTTGGATTCTCATGCATTTGGGTGGTTTTATGCCCTAAAGGCAATTCTGGAATTTATTATAATTTTTTGCGTAGTGGCGACTTGCCTTGGAAGAGGTTGGGACCTTGTTTGAGGGTCAGATTTGTCTTGGATTAACTCTGTAATTTTTCTATAATATTCCAACTTGGGTGATTGGGTTTTGGGGGCTTTTTGACCTCAAATACATTTAGAAAAAATCTCTAAAATTTTCCCTTTCATTTTAATAATATTGGTGCAATTTATTGAGGGTTTTATGAAGTTAGTTGCATGGTAGATCAACTGCAATTTTTCATTCATTATTTCAGTTTGAGGCGCCTAGGGTTTGGAGGATTAATTCCTCTTTTGAAGGGCCACAATTGCTTGTTTGAATCAGCTAATGGTTACTTAGGATTTGATATATTTTTGAGTTATTTTTGAGCTATTTTTTGAGGTGTTTTGGCAACTAGGGTTTGCTGCGACAAAAATCAGAATGTTACTTCTTTGGCTAGGGTTTTCAAATAATTCCAATACTCAAAAAATTGTACTATTTGGGGGCATTACATTTTGCAGCACCCTCCGACCCAAACTAGTCAAGAACATCGGCACTTCCTTCTCCTAAAGGGGCTATGGCAATCTCTACCCACTCCTTATCACGAGAGGCGTAGGAATCACCCATTCCAATTGAACCCTTGCTTGGTTTTGGCTCCAACTATGGCTATGACTTCTTATGCTTCGACCTTGGCTTTCACTTTGGTGCCTACTTCGTACTTCACTTGATGGATTTTGAGAAATGATTATTAGTTGCAGCCTTTATTTTCTTTAGTGTTGCTCCACCAATCAAGTAGACCATTGAACTTCTTGGTCCCCTCCCCAACTGTCTCTCTCCCACCTTTGATCGAAGTCGATAGCATGAATTATTGCTCATTCATGTTGGTCTTCTTGTTTTTGAACTCTTTTTACTATTGTAATATCTTTTGTCGTTGTGTTTCATGGTTATGTTCAGCACATAGGTTTGTGAACCAAATTTAACTTGGCACGACGTTCTTTAAGGAAAAGTTGCCAAAATGTAGTATGATTAATGTCTACTAAGATACTAGACTATCAATAACAATCTACACATAATAGTAATTGCATAACATATCAAGGTAGAGCAGAGTATCTAAACATTAGCAGCTTTGTATTCATAAAAAATAAATCTCGATACAATTGATACAGTACAAGGAGGACCCGATACCAACACCCATAACCCGACATATAATATGCTACTTGAAGGACAAGACCTAAAGGTTGTCAGTTAACCCGGCCGTCACAATCGACATAACTAAGGGTCTTCTTATATCACTAACTAAATGTCAACAAAAGGATTACAGAACAATGTCAACTATAACAATACATGTTCTCAAAATTGACAGTCTACAACGTCATACATTTTTTCCCTATTTTGGTTGATGACATTATGATTTAATTCAACATCCTCTACCGGGCCAATATCATTAACTAAAACTAAGACTTGACCTAGGGATCCAAACCCCTATTTATAGGTCATCCTTTGGTCATTTCTAGATGAACAACAAGTTTTGCTCTGCTTGTGCTCTCAAATCCCTTTCAAGAAGATAAAGTGCAATAGGGTAAAGGACTTCACAAATGAAGACAAGTTGCAGTAACAACATTGTAGATTCAACAACAAAAGCTATGCCAGAGAAGTAAACCAAGTATTTGGACTCCCAAAGTGAGGTCTTCAAAGGATTTCCTCTGCCTATCTTGACTCCACCTACAACCATCTCTCACAAAGTGCTCGAAGCCAAGGAAATATTAATGTGCCAATAAGTTGACTTAAAAGTTAGTATCCCCGGCCATACCCCCTTTACTTTGTGCATGGTTCAATTATGAATGTTGTATGTTCCATTTCATTTATGTTACATTTCATTTATGTTATAGCATGCGCTTATTACCATTTACTTTATTGTTATCTTTAAATTATTGTTATGGCCCTTGCCATTGACGTAAATACCATAGCTCTTGCTTATTGTCTAATGACATGTTAGTTCTAGTAAGTTCTTCTACCCTCTCTAAATAAATATTGCATATATAGGTATCCCTTATTAGGCCCATCGAGACTCTTAGTCACAATCTAGTTACTTAGCTCATTTGTTCCTATAGCCACGAATGGCTTTGTGGACCATCATGATTATGTATTGAATCTAGAATGGTCTTCTACCTTTTACCAATTCACAAGCTTGTATATGTAGAGACCCCTTTCTAGGCTCAATACAACTCATCTATCCCATCCTATCCACGCATGGGTTATGTGCACCACAAGTCGACTACTCCATAACCATGTATACATCACAATACTACGCCAACAAGTCGACTTCAGGTAAGTATCCCTAACCTTACCCCATTTATTGTGTATGGTTGGATTATAAATGTTGTATGTTTCATTTTATTTACATTATAGCATATTATTATTACCATTTACTTTATTGCCATCTTTATATTGTTGTTACAGCGCTTGCCTTTACCATGGTCCTTGACCTAAATATCATACCTCTTGCTTACTGTCAAATGAAATTTCAATTCCAATAAGGTATTCTAATCTCCTCCCTCAATATAGATTGCATGTATAGGAATCCCTTACTAGGGCTATCATAACCCTAAGTCACAATATAGTTACCTACCTCATTCGAACCTCTTTACCTATAGCCACGAACCATTTTGTGGACCGTCATACTTATGTGTAGGATCTAAAATGGTCTTCTACTTTTTACCTATTTATGAGCTTGTATATGTAAAGGCACCTTTCTAGGCTCAATAGATCCAATTTGTCCCATCATATCCAAGCACGGGTTACGTGCACCACAAGTAAACTACACCTAAACCCCATATACATTGTGATACTATGGCCCCAGATACATAACATTCCATGCCATCTATATCCTAAGAAGTTTTGTCTCGATTCGAACAACTAATCCAAGAGAAATTCCATGCCCCCCGATTGAGGCTCAATGGTTTCAGCAATTGAAAGTAGTAGTATTTGAAATCCAAAACAATCAATTAGAGATTATAAATCAGCCTGGACATCTGAAAAAAGAAACTACATCCCAACAATAGTCTCTCCAAAAACAAGTTGAGGTACAAAAGTCATGGGTGCAAATCACTATGGGAAAAAAGGCACTCTCAACTATTAGCATGGTTGTCCAAGCAAAATTTGAAGAGAGAGCATGACAAACAAAGGCTCTCAACCTTAGAATTTTTGGCCTTCCTAAGCCCGTTGATCCTTTGCATGTAGGCCATGCCTATTTGCACAATTCTTTCGAGGTAAAGGATATCTCCCTGCAAGAGCTTGGGTGACTCCGGATTACACTCTTGTTATCAAGTTCCGATCTACAAAAAGAGCATCTGCAAGAACTAAAATCCAAAAAGAAGCCTATCTCCTTACCCAACAAGATTTATTTAGATGCATAACTTAAATGACTCCAAGCGGAGAAACTCCAAAAGGCTTGTGCCCAAGTTGTGGCTGCCATAAGACAAAACAAATGGATTATAATTCAAGACTGCAAGGTGGTGATTCATGATTCTCTTCCCCCAAGGTGGTTATGTCCTTGGCCATCCAAATGATGGTGTGGTCAAGTCTTAGTAAGTAGTGAGGCTATCCCTATTGCTTGCTATAACTATAATGGTAAAGTGTGGTCTTATTCAGGTACCTTTCAGGTTGTAATTGCATTACGAGGCCTTATCTTTCTTAGACCCATGAAAGCCCCGAACAAGCATTCCCTCCAATCACATGATACCTTTGGGTCTTGACCTATAGGTATGAGACTAGTAAATCTAAAGGTATTCATGGTTCTAGGTATGTGGCTTGCCTCATTCATGATTACCTGTAATCCAAGGTGACATTGTGAGCAGCATATGTGCATTCTAGATACATGTGGCTTCAAATTCAAAGGTGGCCCCCACCCCTCCATATAATTAATTGTAGTTTGGTATTCCCCTTTTTTCGTGCACAATCATGATGATTCATATCTCGATCTCTATCAAAAGGTCGCCAGTTATTCTTCATGGGGCGAGATCATTCTTTTTTGTGATTTTAATGGCCCCACTGGGACCTGCCAGACGTTGACAAATGATCTCGCAGAGGATGAGCTCTACCTCCAGGAGCTTGACCCTAAGGAGATCCCATACATAGATTATCATCATCTCCTATGATGGAAGAAATAAGTGTTTCTTGCTTTGAGGCACCCTGAGCTCCTTGATACCCTCCATCATTCCCCAAAAAAGCTTTTTGCATACCCTCCTCCCGAGAAAAAGCCCCACTTCAGATATTGACCCCAGGCTTGGGTCGCCTATGCAAATACTCTTTATGATATTCCAGATCATCCCATGACCAGAGTTCCCTCGACTCTCCCCTTTTCTCATTTATTTTCAATAGGTGATGCCGGGAGAGCCATCTAGAAGCTCTGTACCAATAAAGCAGCTGATAGTGATGGGTCTTGAGTCAAATTCCTCAAAAATGGTGGAATTCACTTGCCTTCCCAGTGGTAGAGCTATTTAATAAAGCTGTTTGCTCACAGCTTTTCCCCTCGTGGGATAACATATAATTCACCCCATTCACAAATCGAGAGGTAGCTCAAACCCATATAACAACAGGACTATTATGATTGGGCATTCATGTCTCAAACTTTATGCCATTGTTCTTGCATATAAGCAATGGAAAATTAATCCATTGTTGCCGAAGGTGGTTGCCCTCAGCTTGTGCTTTACAGTTCATATGATGAGCAAAATACAAAATAGCAGTGTTGGGTCTTAGCTGTGGTTGCTCTTGCATGACAAGTCATATAATGTCAACTAATAAATTTTATGATTCTTTTGGTAAGTGATGTCGCTTAGCATGTATTTCACGTCCCTATAAGCATGACAGCTAGGTGTATCCATTCTTTGTATTTATGATCTAAGAGTTGGTCCTCCATATGGAACTTGACAGGCAATCAGTTAGTGCAGTAGAGAATCCCTCTGTAAGGGTATCATGCAAAATGAATAAGAGTGGCACTTACAAATAGACAGCAAGGCTTCATGCATATAATTGGACAGAAGTGTGTTATGTGATCTAAATTTCAGGTGATACTAGAGTCTGTAAACACAAGCTTAAATCCAACCATATGCTTATACAAACGGTTACTGTTAGCGACTTTAAGCAAAGAAGCTTAAAGCTGCATAGTAATCTTGTCAGCCTCCAAGCTAAGCTGCATAATATTGTTGCAAAAAACGGGCAGTTATATAGAGCAATAAAATAGCTGGGTTGCATTTCAAGATGTGTGTTAACAACTTCACACGTATGCTGATGATTCAGTGGCGGTTTTCCAAAGGCTATGTGCTAAAGAGGCAACAAGCCATGTTTATGTTAAAGTATTGTGTGGATCCTGATAAATCAGTATTTATTAGCGCACTTGTGTCAGATGCCTTGCCCGACTGGCAAGCACCACAACTATTTACAGAACTAATCACTAAAGATTTTGAGGATGACACTAGAACTTGAAGAAAGTGTTGTTGAAATTGACAAATTAAATCAAATATTTCACATTTAAAAATACTATGCAATTCTGATAAAGGAAAAGTCATGCATGGTTTCCAGAAAGTGAAAATATAGTAGATGTAACACTTGTGAACTATGCTTACAAGATGATCTCAGAATATACTTTTCGGCTTTAAACTTTATACTGTGCTTGCCATTTTTCCTTTTGATCTAAAAGAAGGTTCAATATTGATCAACAACATTAGAGACTTACTACTAGCTTACATTTTTCTGACTAATGTCTGTTTTGTCAAATTGGATATCAGAATTTGGAATATGATTTGTAAGGACCAGAGGACAAATCAAAAGTGATGAGGAAAGCAACAGAAAGATATTCTCTTTCATTATTCTTTAAAATTCTGTTTTTTTCAACTTGGAATACATGTAGCAGAAAGCACACTTCCACTAATAGACGAAAGGCTAGAACCCAGCATAGGCACACAAAATGTTAAATTAAATTAATATGACGTTATAAGCATCTAAAGCTACGTCCTCATATCCTGTCTCTATATGCATAAGCATGCATATCACAGCAATAGCATGCTTTATTTAATTTTAGAGGAATATGCTATTTTTTAATTTTTACATATTGCAGGATGTGAAGGAAAAAGACCTGTTCCAATTGCTTGATACTCTCCAAAGACTTGGAATAATCGGCAATCAGAGGGGCCTCTTTCATGGCACACATATCCCCCGTTTCTCTGCACCATTTTGCAATGCAAACATGCAACAGAAATTATAAAAATGGCATGCATAAGTCAAAAAAATAACAGAATTCTATTGTAATCATAAAGAACTTCAAGAAAATGCATCAGACTCTGCTTCACGATATAAAAATCTAATTCACCTGTTAAAACCAACATAGACAGTACCAAACGTGCCACTACCAAGAAGCTTTCCCTTTTGCCATTGACCTGGAGTAATTAATGTCTCAGTTCTTAGTGAACTGCACTGGACAGCTACAGATGGAGAATTTGGTGATGGAGCAGCACCAACAGAACCAGCATTCCCAGGCGGAAGGGGCAATCTGTGTACAGTAACATTGGTACCATCATCATATGGTCCTGTTGAGAAACTTGGATGCAAAGGCAATACCGCACCACTGTGAATTCTTGATCTCGTACAAGGACTTCTCATCCTTGGACTTTGAAGTGGAAATCGATCCGGGCTAGTGAGGACTTTATCTGATAAAGATTGCATAATTGTATTTTTTTCAGCCATCAAATTTTGGCCCAATGATGGAACTGATAAAGAAATTCCAAGATCACGTCCTTGAGTAGTTTTGAAATTTCTTGATGGTGAAAATTCACCACTGCTCAACCTTCTAGGACTGAGGGCAGGACTTGAAAAGACAGTTGTAAAGACAGTTGTAGGAGCACTTTTAGTTGCACCACCCAACTGCAAGTTCAAATGCAACCTGCTGCTCACATCCCTCCATACACCCTCATGCCCTTTCCATGGTTGGCCCCCACGACCTAAAACAATTTGAGCTGATTGTGGCAAAGCATGTTCTGGTGAATTACGGTTTGTGTCAATGAATGGAGGCCTAAAAAATGAAAAAATCTTATTAATTGTACTCTCGCAGTTTGTGTCATTCTCTCTCTCTCTCTCTCTCTCTCTCTCTCTCTCTCTCTCTCTCCAAACACATGCATGATGAGTTTCCAATGGCAAGGAATTCTAATCCACTGTATATGAATCTCCAGAAACATAGACTTCAGCCAAGTAACTAAAATCAGAAAAATTAAAACACACCCGGCTCTTCTGCAAACATTCAAAGAAGAAATGAACGTAAGAAAGAAGAAGGGAATGCACAGTCGAGGAATGTTTTGAACTAAAAAGATAATTGTATAACTATAAGATTAATGAGAGATTAAAATGTGAGAAAAACGGATGAACAATTAATGCTGTTCTTTAGACATCTAACAGGTTTGCCATAAACCACTAAGCGTTGGATATAGGGGAAGAATCAGGGATACCATAAGAATAAAAGGAATAGGTACATACACTATCAAGGAAAGAAAATATCAAGAAAGAAACTATTCTAACATCATATTTGATCCCCTCCCCTGTCAACGGGCTAAGTGTAAGAAAATTAAACTGTAGACAATTCAGATAGTTCCCGCCACCACCCGACATCTACAATCTTAAATTGGACAGTGCCTCGAAGGGCAATCCCAGAATGGCTGGGGCAGGAAGTGTACTTTGATCACAAAAGTACCTTCTTAGTGGCTACTATTATCCTTATCCTAAGAGGCACAAATAGTGAAGCACAGGATATAGGTATGGTGGAGGGGGCGAAGATGGCTATTTCCATAGATAAGGATATAATGAGAAGGCAAGTCACAATTGATTATTAACACGGTGGTGAGGCGATCTAGTCCAAGCTGGAAGTTTGAAAGTAGGTTGAAAGAAGCTAGAGATTTGATATCCAACTTTCACTAATATTAGCTTCATTCATTGTTACAGTGAGCCCAAATGGCCAGCAGATATACTTGCTAATGAACTAGCATCCTAGGATAAAATTAGCATGGATTTCAGCACTAAATTCGACAATTGCTATGACCTAGAGGGCCTCCTTTCTAAAGACTTCATCCAACAAGATTGTAGTAGTTTAAAAGTAAGCTTACAAGGGAGGATTTATTGAAAGAGAAATACGACGAATCAACCTTAGATTGCGAAATAAGGAAAATGTCACATCAACTAATGATGAGAAATCATCCGATGTCGTGAATCTCAAAGTTTTTGTCCTTTTATAATTGCAATATTATTAAACTCTTCTCCTTGGATTCCCACGTGTCTCTGTTGTGGACTGATTTTGCTCATAGTCTAGGTAGATAACAATGGTGCAGAAGAGAAAACTGAATCTAGGTCGCAACATAAGGGTAAAGAAACGTCAGATTGGTTTCAGAGGAGCGGTCACAAATCATCGTGTCATAAATATCTTCCATGCTGAGATAGATGATACTCTGAATACGATTAGATGTGTGCTTGGCCTGCGGGGTATTGAAGACATTCTAGAGGTCAGAAGGATGAATTCTTTTGTGGAGGATATTTTATTGGTAAGCTCTTTGACTTGATTATTAATGAGAATGTCTTCTCTTGGGTCTTGGCCGATGTCTCACATGCAAAGGATTTCCTATCTAGTGCAGACATGAAAAAATCAAGGGGCAAGGCACCGATGGGGCAATTCCAAGCAGTTTCTCAAGTGAGGAGAAAATCCCAAACATTCTGAAATTGCTGAGATCTTGGACCAGTCATTTTGCGGCCATGTAGGGGCATTTTTCCAGACTTGTGGAATACGCAATGGGTTTGAAAGTGGTTGTGTGGGATGATGCTCTATGAAACTCATCACCTAGGCTCTTCCTATTCTTTACTAGAAAATGTCTCTGTGTCAATGGGGGAGGGTCGAGCCATGTTAGATAGAAAAACAGCTGTCCTTTTTTGATGACCTTGGAAGGCACATTTTGAAGGAGCAGGGCCTGCTGGAAAGGAGGAGGTGAAGGGTGTAAATGAGTCTCTTAGTTGAAGTAGTTGAATAATTCATGCGAGGAAAAATATGGATAACATTCAGGTTATTTACGAGGTGAGGGGTGTATGGAAAGTGTAATGTCCCCTTATAGGGCCAAAGAAGAAAGTACAAAAACTCCACAAATCCCACTTATTTTCAAACGGAAAAGTCACAATATTAAAATGTCAAAATCTAACTAAATTCCCAGAAAGACTAGATCGCTGCCCTAGGTAAGCAATTTGGTAAAAAATGCTTTTTCTGCCCTTAATCAACTCCAAAAATTATAAAATTTGGTTTGTAAGTGCTAAATGAATATTCAAATCAGATTCTCCAATTAGTTTTGCCACATCATCAATTCTAGAATTTTTATAGGCAAAATACAGTAGAAGCTTATAAAATTAATTGCTCCAAAAATACTCAGCGAATCAACACAAATTATATACCAAAATGACCACAAAAATAGGAGGAATCCAATGATCTTTACTGCAGAATTTTTTGAGCACAAAATGTCCAAAAAAAGTGGAAATTACAATCCCAAAAGTGATGTCACCCTTAGGGAGCGTGATGTCACACTCTTAGAGGGGTTCGCTCCACCCTAGAGCCCTCACAAATGTCTTCAATCCGATCACTCACTTCAGATATGATGGCTTTGCTCACTTGCCTTCAAAAATAGACCTAAAATGTGGAAAAACTGGAAATGCTTCTTCAAATCAGCAATCTCCAAAAAAATAGAATGTCTTCAATATGATTTCCGGGTGAAATCACTCTTCAATCAGCAACAACCACCTTGGGCATTCACATCCTAGTCCTTCAAAAATGAAGATTCAATATATGAAATTAGCATATCCAAAACAGAAGTCCTCATGTCCATATATAGTCTTCAAAGTGGGGCGAACCACTTTTGGAGGCAAAATATCTTTTTTTAAATAACTTAACCACTTTTCAAAATATATTTTTTTCTTTTATTTTCCCTCCAAGCCGACATTTACTTTTTTTTCTACTTAAAATATTAAATTAATTGTCAAAATAAAATCAATAATTAAAATTACTCTAAGGCAATAATTTAACAAATAATTAATTAATTTACCCAATTTACAAGAATAATTAAATCACTTTTGGGCAAACAATTAATTAAAATACCTTCTCCAATTATTATTCAAACTCTCAAATGCAATAGTGGTTGAAACCACTTTTATAAAATGTAAAAACCACTATTTAATAATATTCTATTAATTAACTAAAATTGTCTTATATGGTCAAATGATCAAAATCACTAATAAAGCAATGTTAATCAATTAATAAAATAAAATCCCCAAAATTATCCCTTAGTCTATGGGGAAAGGTAGACTAGAGGTCCTCAATACCTGTTCACTTGTGAACCGGAAATGGGGACATTATAGTCCTCCCTTCCCAAAATTGCTTGCCCTCAAGCAATTCCAAACATGGTTGATCCTTCTCTTCCACATGACCATTTGGTTTCCTTGATAGTGCATCCGCTACCACATTATTTTTACCTTTCACATATTCAATGTCAAAATCATAAGCTTGCACTTTGCTTACCCACTTTTGTTGTCGATCATTCCATTCCTTTTGACTGAGAAAGAACCCAAACTGTTATGATCAGATTTTACCACAAATTTGTTACAAACCAGAAATTGCCTAAACTTACTCAAAGCACGCATGATTGCCAACATCTCTTTGAATGCTATTGGATGACGATATGAAGTGACAATAACCGGTTTGGCACCCACTTCTAGTTCAATGTTATGCTCAAAACCTCTATCTGGTGGCAACCATAAGGCAAATCATTAAAATCATGAACATAGTTGTCTAAAATAGTTTGTAACTCACCATGAGGGGGTTGTTCTGTTTTTTCTGATTTTACTGTGATAAGGAAGTTTGCTCCCCATGCAATCTGACCTCTCGTAAAAGCTCTTTCCATCTTCTTCATGGACACTTCTTGTGGAGCACCATTAGCTAGACCTTTGAGGACCACTTCCTTGCCTTCTTTGAAGAATTTTAGCTCCGTGGTCTTATAATTTTGAGTGAATTCACCTAATGAATGCAACCATTATACACCCAATACAACATCAATCTCACCAATGCCAACAACATAAAAATCATCAATTACCTTGTGCTTCACAAGAGTGAATGGAAGTTGTTGAATCTTCTTGGAACAAGGAATAGTGAAACCATCCACCGCAATCACTTGAAGCCTTTGCAATATGTGATTTCAAATGCCATCTTCTTAACCAAGCCCTTATCAATGAAGTTATGAATAGCTCTACTATCAACCAAAGTAGTCACTCTTTGTCCTCTCAATGTGTCTTTTACCCTGAATGCATGATATTTAAGAGCTCCTGAAAGAGAAGCAAGTGTGCTGCCCACTTCTTTTATGTCATCCTCATGCACATGCTCATCAACAACATTTTCATTTTGCTCAACATTAGTATTAACAACATCAAAATCTGAATCATCATCAATTACCTCAATGTAATGGACTTGTCCTTTGCCCATGCAACGATGGCCTATAGTCCATGGATCTTTGCAAGTGTAGCACAAACATCTCCTTCTCAACTCATCTCTTGAATCGTTCATGTTGTTATAGGGCAGCGCTTTATGTGGTGGAACATAACGCTGAAAGGGCTTCTTTGGTGGTTCACTAGGTGCTGCCCTAGTCTTCCCACTTGGTGCTTTTGGCTGCCCACTAAAATCAGACCTTGGCTGCCCACTAAAATCAGACCTTGGCTGCCCGGTAGTTCTCACTTTTGGCAACGAATAAGTGGCTGCCCTTGCTGTCCTTTTGGCCACATATCGCACCTATAAGTTGAACACTCTAGATCCAAAGCTTTAGTAATTGCATTTTGCAAAGAAAGATAGTTAAAAACTTTTACCAAACCTCTCAAAGGCTCAATCAAACCCTCAGTAAAGAGAATAACCAACCTTCTTTCACTTACATCCGGTTCCATGACTCAAATCTTTTGAAAAACAGCAACATATCTCTCAACGTCATGATTTTGTTTGAGTTGTGTCAACTCATGGAAGTGGATCTCTGGATCTCTTTTATCAAATCTCTCCATTACCCACTTGCTGAATTCTTCCAAGGTAATAATAGATCCATGGCCTTGTGTGATCATGCCATAAAACCACCACTCATAAGCAATACCCTCCAAGTGAAGTGTGCTAAACTTGAGACCTTTGTCCTCAAACATGGGGTTGAGTCAAAAATAGGTCTCCAATTTCTGCAACCATGATCCCACTTGAAGTTTATCAGTACCATCAAAAACAGGAAGAGAAACCTTACCCAACCTTTGTTGTAAGTCGCTATGGGCCTACAAGCTCGGTCCTCTTGATTTTCACCCATCCTTTATCTCACAATACTCACGAAAAGTCAAAAGTTCTTGAGTAGCATAGCTTAGGGCTACATACTTTGATGTGTATCAAGTGGATTACATATCGGTGGCTTATCCTCAACAACTGGTTCTTTTTGCAAAAATGTGCTCTTGAAGAACTTGTGGCGAAGGGGGGGGCGGGGGTGGTGGGTTGGTAGAAACCCTCTCACCGCTATTCAAGCTTCTTTCTCCTTTGAGGTGATGACTCTTGCTTGGATCTAGTGTAGTCTTCAACATGGTTGCTAATTGCATACTCAAGGTATGTTGAAGATCAATTTGGATCTCCTTGATCAAATCCTATAAAAACTTGCTCTGAAGTAAACCCTTGATCACCCATGGCTTTTATTTTTCTCTGATAACAGAATCTTTTTATCTACTTGCATCCATATTTGCACACATAAGATATCACAGGTGCATCAGATCGATGCTCTAAAACCACTGTAATGTCCCCTTATAGGGTCAAAGAAGAAAATACAAAAAATCCACAAATCCCACTTATCTTCAAATGGAAAAGTCACAATATTAAAATGCTAAAATCTGAATAAATTCTTAGAAAGAATAGATCACTGCCCTAGGTTAGCGATTTGGTAAAAAATGTTTTTTCTCCCCTTAAACAACTCCAAAAATTATAAAATCTGGTTTGCAAGTGCTAAATGAATACTCTGATCAAATTCTCCAATTAGTTTTGCCACATCACCAATTCTGGAATTTTTATAGGAAAAATACAACAGAAACTTATAAAGTTAATTGCTCCAAAAATACTCAGCGAATCAACACAAATGATATACCAAAACAACCACAAAAATTGGAGGAATCCAATGATCTTTATTGCAGAATTTTATGAGCACAAGATGTCCAAAAAAAGTGATAATTACAGTCCCAAAGGTGACGTCACCCACAAGGAGTGTGACGTCACTCTTAGAGGGGTTCGCTCCACCCTAGAGCCCTCACAAATGTCTTCAATATGATCACTCGCTTCAGATCTAATGCTTTTACTCACTTGCCTTCAAAAATAGACCTAAAATGCAGAAAAACTAAAAATACTTCTTCAAATCAGCAACCTACAAAAAAACAGAATGTCGTCAATGTGATGTCCGAGTGAAATCACTCATCAATCAGCAACAACCACCTTGGGCATTCACATCCCAATCCTTCTTCAAAAATGAAGATTCAATATATCAAATTAACATATCCAAAATATAAGCCCTCATGTCCATATATAGTCTTCAAAGTGAGGCAAACCACTTTTGGAGGCAAAATATCTTTTTTTAAATCACTTAACCACTTTTCAAAACATATTTTCTTGTTTTATTTTCCCTCCAAGCTGACATTTACTCTTTTCCCCACTTATAATATTAAATTAATTGCCAGAATAGAATCAGTAATTAAAATTACTCCAAGGCAATAATTCAATAAATAATTAATTAATTTACCCAATTTACAAGACTGATTAAATCACTTTTGGGCAAACAATTAATTAAAATACCTTCTCCAATTATTATTCAAACTCTCAACTACAATAGTAGTTAAAACCACATTTATAAAATGTTTTAGTGATAAAAACCATTATTTAATAATATTCTATTAATTAATTGAAATTGTGTTATATGGTTGTTACCTTTTGAGTCGCCCTTATTCAAATTTTTGTGAAATTTCCTTAAACAAGACTCGACTTACCATTTTCCCTTTATTGGTCATATCTTTGTTCATTAAATCGGCTCTTTATTTTTAAAGTTCACCCACCTATCGTCTTTTGTGTGTGAAATTACTAAAGAATTGAAATTTTAAACTTGAACCATTATCAAAGGGTTCAACGGTTCAATGGTTCAAAGGGTTCAATGGTTCAATGTTTCTTAAAGTGAATTGTTTGTCCCTTTGTGTAACCCAGTCTCTGCGTTGAACCCCTGCGTTAAACCTCTGTGTTGAACATTTGTGTTGAACCTCATATCGGGAGTTCAACGATTCAACAGTCCACTGGTTCAAAGTTCAATGTTACTTGAAAAGTCGTGACTGTTGGTCGGACTGTGTAACTCATCTTGTCTCTTTGGACCTTCGAGTTGAATCACATTTCAATGGTTCAAAGTTCAGTGACTATGATCTCATTTCTCCCCGAGGTTTTCTCTAAGTCAAAGTTAGCGGGACATTTAGAGGAAAGTATATCCGAAACTCATTATAAAAAACAGAGAGTTCTAACTTTTTGAAGGATATGGATAATTATGATACATCAAGGTCGTACATATTGGATAATTATGATTCATATCCTTTCGAGTATCTTTAGCACGTATTGTTTCGGTTAATGATTATCCGACCTGGTTAATGCCTTTATAAAGAGAGAAAAAGCCAAATTTAGCGAATAAACACATTGGGTGATGCAAACAGAGAACAGCATGGAGGTATAAGATTTTTGTTGCCCACTTTCACAGTTATTTCAGATACATTGAAGGTGAGTTCTACTCTTCTTGTAAGTTGTTTCCATTTCTTAACTGGAAAGAAAAATCCTTTTGAGTTTTTGACATTATTTAAGAAGTTCGAAGCATTCTTTTTCATTATATCCTCCAATCTGTAGCTATGAAGTCAGTGTGTCTTGGTTATGAGCATGGTTCTGGTCTCGTCTACTCTCTCCTTGAATTTGGGGATACCTCTTTGGATCAATATGACTTGGAAGATTTTAGGGAAAGGGTTAAAAAACCTGTACCAAATCTTATGATGAAAAAGATAATAGAAAGCGATTTGATTGAAGCTGCGGCCTTTACCATGGCCTTACAGTGCCCCGAATTAGTTCTGGAGTGCATAAATAGATATGAACCTAAAAATAGATGCATCAGCACTGCAGATGGTAATGTGTTACTTCATGTCGATAGACAAACCCTAATGTCTGTGATGAGAATTCCACCCAAAGAACCCTACTCTGATCTCAATATTACTTCTTCCTATGGGCATTTCTCATTTAAAAAAATGAACTAAAAGAGCGTAATAGCAAGAAATTGGTTATTGAAATTCCAAAAGGGGGTTCAACATTGTCCAGACCACTGACAAGAGATCACATGATTCAAAAGGTAAAGGATATTGTGGTATTACTGCACAGGGTGAAGGGTAACTCCCAAGCATATTATTGGGAAGACTGGATGTATTTCTTTATCTAGGTGATCTTCCAAGGGGAACAGTATTTGGACTGAGCCGAAATTATAGCCAAATGTTTGCATCCGAGTCTCAGCAATTGTTTGGGAAGTAAAGATTTTTGTATGTCTTCATATCTTTTCTATTGCCTAGCATCTACGAGACAATGGTTAGGGCTACCTCATGCACCCTTGGTCGAAAACACCAAAATTGATGACTATCATTCACAGTTACAGATGCATAATTGTTATGAGAATTACAGGGAGGTTAATGATATTTTTACTGGAAGAATGACTTATGAACTGGCAGGCAATATAAGCAAGAGAATATCTGATGAAGCAATGCCGCTGATCAGTATTTATGGCAGCTTCTTTATCCAGTTCCCCAAATTTACTTATATCAGAGTTGAGGGTTTTGACGGTGAACCCGTGAAGTTGCCCAGGTATGTTTTTGATCGTTTCGTATTGATAGAAGCCTGCAGACAGCTAGCCCATGTGGATAAGAGGTTCTCAAAGGACGTTGGTATCTCTTTTCCCATTGAACTTGGATATTATTCTTGTCAGTCAATTTCTGACGCTTTGAACTTAGAAGTGGATCTTAAAAAATTCAATTTTCAGAATTATACTGCCCGATCCCAGTTTGACAACAGAGGCTTTGCCAGAGATAATTTAGATTTTGGGACAGGATTTTCACATATCCCTCAAATAGAGGATTATTGGGAAGATTGTTCGGATGAATTTGAGGTCAGAAAGAGACTTGGTGTAGGTTCTCCTTGGGGCAAATAGTCACCCTCAATTTAAATATGAACATTTCTGGAATAGTTGACAATGAAGAACAGCTGATTGATCCTCAATTTGAAAAAATAAAACAATTACCTATTCCAGAAATTGATTGGGATAAAGATGAAGAGGATCGAATTGAGATCAGAACTCTCCTAGTAATAAAGAGAACTGAGAAATGGTTGAGGGAATGTAGGCTAGAAGAAGTTCAAAATAAAGGTTCCCTGCAATGTGCATCAATGGTTGAATCAACATCCCCAATAAGCTCTTATAATCGGCTTATTGCTATCTGTGATGCAGGTACTTCCAAGCCTAAAACTAGAAGGGGCCCTGTCATCAGAGAATCCAAGAAAGCCCTCACAACTATTCTACCCCCTCGTGCCACCAGATCAAAAACTAAAAGCAAGAGGAAAAAGCAAATTTTTGGGAGAATAGTTGTAGACTTGAATTTGAAGAAGATTTAGCAGAAGCAACAGGTGATAAAGACTCTGATTCACCAATGGCAGAGGAGGTTAGTGCAAAACAACAGACAGAGGTTGCTTTAGAGTCTGCTGACCTAATGATGATTTTAGATGTGCCTTCTGATCAGTTAAATCCCGATAAAGAAGTCCCGGCCTCTGCACCCAAATGGCTGGAAAGTTCGATCAGCGACAAAAGAAAAATAGTCCCATTTTCATTGCCATTGGAGGACATGGACTCCTAAATCTAAGAAGCTAAAAACAACATCCAGGGTCGACGTCGATCCTAACACAGAAAACTGGAGTGCAAAAATAGCCCGGCCAATAACTAATGAGAAAGTTCAAGATCCTACAGTTCAGGGTTTTACAATTGAAAAGATAGATCTTGGGACTGCATCACGTGTCGCAATTGTGCATCACCTTAAAGCATCCACCAAAAAGATAGTCAGCCGAACCTGGAAAGATGAGAAAGATAAAAGGGAGTTGAAACAAACCTTGTGATCAATGGCAAAGTATATCCACGCCATTCATAACCCAAATCCACAACCTATTGCCCAACTGCCCGTCTTTCGATCCAAAATCGTCAGTCAATCAAGAGATGCTGGACCAGATATACAGAAACAAAATGGTTGCTAGGGTATTTGATGATTGGTTGGATGGCATCATCCAGAAAGGTACAGAATATATTCATGAACTAAAGAATATATATATGATCAAACCACAATGACCATCGAAGACTTGAAAAAACAGAATGTTTCATGGACAAAAGATGAATGTAAATGGATGAATGTGATGAATCAGATTGACGAAGTACAAAAGTATGGGATAGCAAATTTTTTGTCAGAAAAGAATTTAGCAGGTCTGAATGAGGATATGTTGTATGTAAGTAAGAAAAATATTGAATAGAAAAATTCAGTATCCAGACAAGAGCAAATTGAACTTACGAAAATGATCAAAAAAAATAATTGAATTCACTCAATCCTTGCAGCATGATTTACAATGTATTGATGTAAAGTATATAAAGGATGACAGAGAACCCGAAAAGACATCAATACTGTGATTCAGTCCTTTATGGAAAAGATCAGCTTCATTAAAGAAAATGACAACTTATTAACCGAAGATTTATCCTGGATTTCAAAGGTGGAGTCACTCCATCTCTGTGTCGACAAACACCCGAAGCATGCCGAGAAAGTAGGGAAAATTTGGAGGGAGAAAGACGTCTGGAAGGCAAGATTGAAACACATTGGCATCCCTAATTTCTCGAAAATTCAAGAATTTGTTACAGCATCTCAGGAGTGGAAAGTGCAACTTATCTCCTTGACTGAGCAAAACAAACCCAGAGATTCTAATCCGTCTCCCCAGTCTTAATCTTACTTGCATAATCTTTTATTCAGTTATTCAGTTGGTATTTTGTTTAAAACTTGGTTTTTAAATGAGTTTGTAAAAACTAAAAACCGTATGGGTCAGAGTCACTTTCAAATCTGGATTTGGTTTACAAGATCGGATAATTAGGGAAACTATATATGTGTGTGTGTGTGTGTTTTTAGTTGTTGAAACAGATAGAAAAAGAAAAAAAAGAAAAAGAAACAAGAAGTTTTAGAGTTGAAGATTCCCTATTTTACTATATATATGATGTTTTTCTGAAACATTTTTCATCTGTGAATGAAAAGGAGAAACAATTACTGCGTACTTAGATCTGTGCGTTTGAGTATTTGAAATTGGATTTTCTGTGCGAGATCTTCTTTCATATGGTAATTGCTATTTTATTGGACAACTCATTGTATGTGTTTTATTGTTTATTGGTTCAACAATTTACATGTTTATATCTGGTTATTATTAAATATGGGAGTCCGTGTATTCTATTACCAAATGATGTTATAAAATCTCGCATTCATAGCATGATGATGTATGGATGTTAGTTTGCTTTTAAGCACGTTCTGATTAAAAGTGTATTTGAATATTTAGAATAATTCGAATTCATTGAAGATCTTAAAGGGAGTTGTACCTTAATTCAGAGGGGGAACTATTCCTGATAGTTCACCTATTTGTTGATTAACTTATTTGTTCTTGAAAGAAAAGGGTATAGAGTTAGAAGAAATTAGAACAAATCTATTAGCCAAAAGTTCTTGGCGACTCTGCTGGGGATCGAAGAGTCTTTGTTGAAAGATTAGTCGCCTTGATATGAAGCAACAATGGTGCTTCCACATGAAAATATAATCCCTGTTCTGCAACCTAATCTTGGTTTTCAAGATGAGCAGGAAGATATAATTGGTCAATTAAATACCCTTGCTTGGCGCACTCGCCAGAATATTGATGATTATAGGAGGACAAGCAGAGTATTAGAAAAAGAAGAATTGGCTGATAATTTGAGATTGTTGTTGCTCAAGCAGAGGAGACAAGTGGAAAACGCAGCAAGAAACCGAGCCCCTGAAGTACGAAGAGATCAAGAACAGCTTCAAAACCAATAACTGCTTATCCAATCACAAAATTATACGCTGGATTCTAGAAGGTACACAAAATCTTTGAGAAGAGAGGGAGTTGAAGATCCTACTTTTCAAACGCTGCAAAGCTTAAATTTTCCTTATATTTCTACCTGTATCAGAGGAGCTAGAAGTAGACCTCCTAGCCCCCCTAAACCCTCTACATCCCCTGTCTGTCAAACCTTAACTCTTTCTAGCACCATCATCCCTTCTACCATAAGTTTTCTTCCAATGGCCCAACCTTGGGGAGGAGCCATAGGGCCTCTAAACTTAGGGGCCAACCTGAATCCTCTGCCTAAAAATGCAAGGGAAAACTTGCCTAAGTTTAATGGAGATGGGAGACAATCACCAAAAGAACATCTGAACGCCTTTGCAACAGCATGTGGTGTGTTAGGCATGCAACATCAAGATGTAACCATAAGACTTTTTGTGCAAACTCTAACTAATACTGCAGCACAATGGTTCTATCATCTAGCTGATTCTTCAATTACGAACTAGAATGATATGAAATATGCATTTGAAAACAAGTTCAAGAGCGCGGACACTGAGCATTCCTTTCTTGCTCAGTTGACTCAACTCAAGAAAGAAATACATGAGCTTATGAGGGAATTTATAGCCAAATTCAATAGAATAGTGCACAAAATCCCAACAGATAAAAGACCGACTGCTGAGAATCAAAAATGTTTCTTTATTAATGCTATGCCTCCTGATATTAGCTTCCATCTTAGAAGAGGTGTAATTGTTGACTTAGCAATCGTTCAAACCTTAGCGATTGGTTTATAAGATGATCTTATTATGGCTGAAAAATGGAAGAAAGAAGTCCAAATACCTAATGTTCATCCTTCATCCTCTACGAATCTTGTGATCCAAAGATTGGTGAATGATATGATTGCCCTGAAAAGGCAAATGCCTAAGGTTAATACCCCATTTCAACAACCATATCAAGATATCAGCAGGAAAAATCTTAATCAACAGATCAATACTGGTAGGACATTGCCACTCACATCAACACAACCAAGGTTAGCTATTGAAGCTCCTCCTGGGAGAGGGAATATGTGTGCCTTTCATTTGACTACTAATCATGATGAGAATTCTTGTCCGGAGATGCTTAGATATGCTCAAATGGCTGCTACTCAAGATGTATTGGGAGAGGCTATCGAAGAAAAAAAGAATTTTGAGGAACCTAGCGACTCTGAAATACACTTCCTAGAATATGAATCAGATTCAGAAAGCGGAGGTGAAATATTAGTTACTCTCGAAGATCCTTCATGTGTTGTCCTCACCAGAAGTCAGAAAAATCCGAAATTTTCTAATACTCAAGAAGTGCCCTTTAAAGGTAAGGAACCTTTAACTAGAACCTCTGATGCTAATCTGAAGACCCAAGAAAATAAATTGTTACATAAAATGATCGTGAGACTTCTTTTAATATTTTAGAATTTAATAAGTCTACAAAGATTCAAATATCCCTTACTGAATACCTCAGGTTGAAACCCAAAGAACTTGATAAATTGGTTAAATGTGTCAAAATGGCCCTACACAAGTTGAACCTGAGAGTCAATTAAATGTTAATACTGAGTCTCCCATTGCCCAATTATTTGCTTCTCCACCTAAATCACCCACACATTCTCCTAAAATGACCCTTAATTCATTTGATGATCCTTCTTATATCGCTGATATGAAGCCCAACCCATTTTATGTTTCTTTGTTCATAAATGGTCATAAACTCAGCAATTGTATCATAGACTCAGGTGCTTCTAATAATATAATGCCTTCTTCTGTAGCCAAAGCCCTAGGCTCATCCCTTACAAAAACATTTGGTAGGTGTTACTCCATGGATGGCAAACAGATTTTTTTGCTCGGACAAATTAAAGATGCATGAGTTGCTCTTGCAGCCTATCCTAATAAAAAAGTGAAGTTGACTATCTTGATAACGGATAATCCTGCTAGTTATGGGATGTTGTTGAGCAGGACTTTTTGCGAAGATTTAGGTGCACAGATTAAATTGGATTGATCAGAAGCTATAATTCTAGTGGGAAAGCAGAAAGTTAAGCTAGAACCTGAACCTAAATGTAAATTTACTGTGTATCCTTATGATAATCTTAAATCTCAGATTCTATTTGAGGAATGTGAATTTGATAATTATTTTCTCTTCTCAAGGAATAAAAGAACATGTCCCAAAAGTTGTTCATTCAGATGATATATGGACTATGGAATTTGATGGTAGTTGTGTTACCATTGGTTCAAGAGCAGGGGTTGTTTTGATCTCATCTAAAGGTAAAATTTTTCCTTACTCTTTCAAGTTAGAATTTAAAAATGCTAATAACACTGTTGAGTATGAAGCCCTATTGCTGGTGTTAAATGAAGCCAAAGGAAAAGGTATAAAGATGCTCAGAGCAAAAGGAGCTGCTGAATTAATTGTTAAGCAGGTGAGAGGCATTTTTTCAGTTAAAAAGGAAAGATTAAGACATTCAGGAATAGAGTTTGGGATGAGATAGAAAATTTTGATGTCTTTTCTATTAAGGCGATTCTCAGAGATTTAAATACACGCGCAGATTCTCTAGCAGTGTCAGCTTCCCTTCTCCTCCCACACCCTGATTTCAAAACGGATTCATATAGAATAGAATTGGTCTACCATCCTAATGTCCCAGATAACGCTGAAAATTGGCAAGTGTTTGAGATTGATATGCAGATTAGAAGATTCTTGGAGAATGCTGAGATGTTCCTGAAAACTTATTTTGAAGGCTCTGAAGCAGGATGTAACGAATTCAGTCCTGACCCAGGGATCAATTCAAAAGATGATGTAATTTAGTTGAATGGAAACAAAATCCCCAAAGGATTGATCTCTTTAAAATATTTTTTTACTCGACAAGATGAATATACAAAAGGCAAGCTTGTTCAGGGTTCTGGCAAATTGGGAGACTATGAGAAAATAAACATTGGAAGTGAAACTGATCCTAAGTGGATTTCTATTGGTAGATGTTCGCCAAAGGAGAGAAACAAATTGACTAATATGTTGATCAGGTATAAGGATGTCTTTGCTTGGTGTTATGATGACCTAAAGGATGTTAAGTGTGGGCAATTTCAGCATTATATTCCTTTAAAAACAAATGCAACCCCATTCAGGCAGAAGTTGAGAAATTATAATCCAAAGGTTGTTGAAGTCATCTTTAAGGAGATTGACAAAATGTTGAAGACTAGAATTATTTATCTCATTCATCACTCCCCCTGAGTGGCAAACATTGTCCCAATACGTAAAAAGAATGGAGAAATAAGAATCTGTGTTGATTTCAGGAACCAGAATCTGTGTTGATTTTAGGAACCTGAATCAAGCCAGTTTGAAGAATAATTATCCTTTCCCTGTGATGAATCACATCTTACAAACATTTGTTGGGTCAGAAATGATGTCTATGCTGGATGGTTTCTCAAGTTATAATCAGATAAGTGTAGCTGCAGCTGATCAACATAAAACTGTTTTTACTACACCCCGAAGAACTTTTGCTTATAACCGTATGCCCTTCGATTTAATTAATGCTGGTACAACTTTTCAACGAGCGATGGATTCATCCTTTAGAGATCTAAAAGATAGAATTATTGTCATTTATCTTGAGGATCTGACTGTTTTCTCAAAAAAAAAAAAGATCATCTGAAGGATCTAGAAATCATTTTGCAAAGGTGTCGGAGTCATGGCATATCTCTTAACCCTAAGAAGTCGGTTTTCTGAGTAACAGAGGGTAAGTTGTTGGGACACTTAGTTTCAAAGGATGGAATCAAGATTGATCCAGAAAGGGTTAGAGCAATACAACTAAGCCTTCATTCAAATAACACTGGAGTTAAGTCCTTTGGCCAGATCAACTTTCTCAGGAGGTTCATTCCTAATTTTGCTGAAATTACAAAACATATTGTGGAGATGATGAGTGAAAAACAGGGTTTTCGATAGAACGAGACTGCTAAGAAAGCATTTGAAGATATTAAAGAAGCAACTGCACAAACACCTACTCTGATAAATCCTGATTTTCAAAAAGATTTTATTATTTATTGTTATGCTTCAAAACATATCATGTCCGGTATCTTATTACAGAAGAATGACTTGAATGTAGAAGCCCCAATAGCCTTTATGAGTGTTCCTCTCAAGAAACATGAACTTAGGTATTCTTTAACTGAGAAACAAGCTTTCGTTGTGGTAAAGGCTATCAAACAATTCAGATATTACATTCTACACTCTCATTCAGTTGTGTTTGTACCTAGTTCGGCTGTAAAAAGCATTCTCACTCAACAAGATGTTGAGGTGAGCAATAGAGCAACATGGGTTGCTAAAATTCAAGAATATGACTTGGAGATTAGACTAACCAAATTGGTTAGAGATCAAGGTCTGTACAAATTGATTGCTGAAAGTAAGGAAGAAAAAGAACTCCCCACTATCCTATTGGTAAGTTTACAAGATCCATGGTTCTTAGATGTGGCACACTATCCTACTTATGGAGACTGTCCCAGTCACTTATCCCTGAAGGAGAAAAGGAATCTAAAGTTAAAAGCAGCAAAATGTCATTTGGGGTGATGTTTTATACAAGAAGGGACTGGATGGAACTTTTCTAAGTTGTGTAGATAAGGAACAACAACATAAGCTTTTGGAAGTTTTTCACAATGAAGCCTGCGGTGGACACTTATCTTCAGTCACAGCGTTCAAAATCCTTAGAAATTGTTATTATTGGTCGGGTATGTTTAAGGATGCATACAGATGGGTAGCCAACTGTGAAAAATGTAAAATGTTTTCAAGAAGGCCACAACTTGCAGTATTGCCTCTGAGGCCTGTTGTTATAGAAGAACCGTTCAAACAATGGGGTTTGGACTTTATTGGGCCTCTTTCACCTCCTTCAAGTGCCGAACATACTCACATTTTAATGGCAACAAACTATTTTATAAAATGGGTTGAAGCAGTCCCTATGAAGAGAACCACTTCAGAAGTGGTGTGTAATTTTCTCAAAGAAAATATATTGGTACATTTTGGTGTCCCTCAGAAACTTGTAGCAGATAATGCCACCAGCTTTTCCTCAATTGAACTTACTTTTCTTTGCTATCAGCACAGTATATCTCTATCTCACTCATCAGATTACTACCCTCAAGGGAATGGACACGCTGAGTCCAGTAATAAAAATCTGATAACTATCATGAGGAAATTGGTGAGTGAAAATCCCAAAGATTGGCATAAAAGATTGTATGAAGCACTCTGGGCTGACAGGGTAACCCCAAAAAGAGTAATAGGAATGACGCCTTTTGAGTTGGTTTATGGAATAAGAGCTCAGTTATCATTAACTCTGGAATTATTTGTAGCCAAATTACAAAATGTAATTGAAGATCAATACTTTCAAGATTCCTTGAAGAAAAGAGTTATGTACTTAACTAAGATTGAGGAGAAAAGGAATGACTTGGTTGATTGAATTACTGCTCACCAAGCCAGGGTCAAGAAGATTTTTGATCAGAAAACTAGACCTAGAAAGTTCATGGAAGGAGATGAAGTATTGCTATGGGATAGGAGAGAACCTAAAGGAGCACATGGCAAATTTGATTCACTTTGGAAAGGGCCTTTCAAAATTTATCAGGTACTAGGTCCTAATTCTTTTAAATTGAAATATCTGGATGGAGCTGTTTTACCCGTGTTCTATAATGGACAGGATCTTGAGTTGTATCGACTGTGAAACAGATGTCCCCTATTTTGTACATAGCCTTTCTTTTGTTGTCGTGTGTTGTGTTTTCCTTTCTCGATTTTGGTTTGTCTTGCTTCTTTTCTTCTGTCTCTGTATTTCAATTTATGCGTAACCAGAGTTTCTGAGTTCTCTGCATTTTGCCACAAAATGCAGTCCCCAATCAGAGCCAATGTTACCTTTTGAGTCGCCCTTATTCAATTTTTTGTGAAATTTCCTTAAGCAAGAGTCGACTTATCCTTTTCCCTTTATTGGTCATATCTTTGTTCATTAAGTCGGCTCTTTATTTTTAAAGTTCACCTGCCTATCGTCTTTTGTGTGTGAAATTACTAAAAAATTGAAATTTTGAACTTGAACCATTTTCAAAGGGTTCAACGATTCAATGGTTCAAGGTTTCTTAAAGTGAATTGTTTGTCCCTTTGTGTAACCCAGTCTCTGCGTTGAACCCCTGCATTGAACCTCTGTGTTGAACCTCGTCTCGAGAGTTCAACGATTCAACAGTCCACCGGTTCAAAGTTCAATGTTTTTTGAAAAGTTGTGATTGTTGGTCAAACTGTGTAACTCATCTTGTGTCTTTGAACTTTCGAGTTGAATCACATTTCAATGGTTCAAAGGTTCAATGGTTCAAAGCTCAGTGACTATGATCTCATTTTTCCCCGAGGTTTTCTCTAAGTCAAAGTTAGCGGTAAATTTAGAGGAAAGTATATCCAAAACTCATTATGAAACAAAAAGTTCTAACTTTCTGAAGGATATGGATAATTATGATACATCAAGGTCGTACGTGAAGAATGCTTGCCATTAATGCGTATGTCAGAATTCATATCCTTTCAAGCATCTTTAGCACGTATTGTTTCAGTTAATGATTATCCGACCTGGTTAATGTCTTTATCAAGAGAGAAAAAACCAAATTTAGCGAATAAACACATTGGGTGATGCAAACGGAGAACAGCGCGGAGGTATATGATTTTTGTTGCCCACTTTCACAGTTATTTCAGATATATTGAAGGTGAGTTCTACTCTTCTTGTAAGTTGTTTCCATTTCTTAACTGGAAAGAAAAATCCTTTTGAGTTTCCGACATTTAAGAAGTTCGAAGCATTCTTTTTCATTATATCCTCCAATCTGTAGCTATGAAGTCGGCTTGTCTTGGTTATGAGCATGGTTCTGGTCTCGTCTATTCTCTCCTTGAATTTGGGGATACCTCTTTGGTTCAATATGACTTAGAAGATTTTAGGGAAAGGGTTAAAAATCCTGTACCAAATCTTATGATGAAGAAGATAATAAAAAGTGGTTTGGTTGAAGTTGCAGCCTTTCCCATGGCCTTACAGTGCCCCAAATTAGTTTTGGAGTGCATAAATAGATATGAACCCCAAAATAGATGCATCAGAACTGTAGATGCTAATGTGTTACTTCATGTCGATAGACAAACCCTAATGTCTGTGATGAGAATTCCACCCAAAGAACCCTATTCCGATCTCAATATTACTTCTTCCTATGGGCATTTCTCATTAAAGAAAACGAACTACAGGAGTGGTTATTGAAAACGAACCCTAATAGCAAGAAATTGGTTATTGAAATTCCAAAAAAGGGGTTCAAGACTACCTAGACCACTGACAAAAGACCACATGATTTAGGAGGTAAAGGATATTGTGGTATTATTGCACAAACTGAAAGGTAACTCCCAAGCATATTATTGGGAAGACTGGATGTATTTCTTTATCCAGATGATCTTCCAAGGGGAACAGTATTTGGACTGGGCCAAAATTATAGCCGAATGTTTGCATCTGAGTCTCAGCAATTGTTTGGGAAGTAAAGATTTTTGTATGTCTTCATATCTTTTCTATTGCCTAGCATCTACGAGATAGTGGTTAGGACTACCTCATGCATCCTTGGTCGAAAACACCAAAATTTATGACTATCATTCACAGTTACAGATGCATAATTGTTATGAGAATTACAAGAAGATTAATGATGTTTTTACTGGAAGAATGACTTATGAACTGGCAGGCAATATAAGCAAGATAATGTCTGATGAAGCAATACAGTTGATCAGTATCTATGGCAGCTTCTTTATCTAGTTCCCCAAATTTACTTATATCAGAGTTTGGGGTTTTGACAGTGAACCCGTGAAGTTGCCCAGGTAAGTTTTTGATCGTTTCGTATTGATAGAAGTCTACAGACAGCTAGCCCATGTGGATAAGAGGTTCTTAAAGAAGAAGGAAGCTGGTATCTTTTTTCCCATTGAACTTGGACATTATTCTTGTCAGTCAATTTCTGATGACTTAAACATAGAAGTGGATCTTAAAAAATTCTATTTTCAGCATTATACTGCCTGATCCCAGTTTGACAGCAAAGGCTTTCCCAGAGATAATTTAGATTTTGGGACATGATTTTCACATATCCCTCAAATAGAGGATTATTGGGAAGATTGTTCGAATGAATTTGAGGTCAGAAAGAGACTTTGGTGTAGATTCTCCTTGGGGCAAATAGTCACCCTCAATTTAAATATGAATATTTCTGGAATAGTTGACAATGAAGAACAGCGAACTGATCCTCAATTTGAAAAAATAAAACAATTACCTATCCCAGAAATTGATTGGGATAAAGATGAAGAGAATCGAATTGAGGTCAGAACTCTCCCAGTAATAAAGAGAACTGAGAAATGGTTGAGGGAATGTACGCAGGAAGACGTTCAAAATAAAGGTTCCCTGCAATGTGCATCAATGGTTGAATCACCATCCCCAATAAGTTCTTCTAATCGGCTATTGCTATATGTGATGCAGGAACTTCCAAGCCTAAAACTAGAAGGGTTTATGTCATCAGAGAATCTAGGAAAGCCCTCACAACTATTCTACCCCGTCGTGCCACAAAATCAAAAACTAAAAGCAAGAAGCAAATTTCTGAGAGAATAATTGTAGACTTGAATTCTGAAGAAGATTCAAGAGAAGCAACAGGTGATAAAGAGTCTGATTCATCAATAGCAGAGGAGGTTAGTGCAAAACAACAGACAAAAATTGCTTTAGAATCTGTTGACCTGATGATGATTTCAAATGTGCCTTCTGATCAATTAAATCCCGGTAAAGCAGTCCCGACCTCTGCACCCAAATGGCTGGAAAGTTCAATCAACGACAAAAAAAAAAAGTCCCATTTTCATTGCCATTGGAGGACATGGTTAGCAAGTGCCTAGGGAAGACTCCTAAATCTAATAAGCTAAAGACAACATCTAGGGTAAACGTCGACCCTAACACAGGGAACTAGAGTGCAAAAATAGCCCAGCCAATAACTAATGAGGAAGTTTAGGATCCTTTAGTTCAGTATTTTACAATTGAAAAGATAGATCTTGGGACTGCATCGCGTGTCGCGGATGTGCATCACCTTGAAGCATCCATCGAAAGGATAGTCAGCCGAACCTAGAAAGATGAGAAAGATAAAAGGGAATTGAAACAGAGCTTGCGGTCAATGGTAGAGTACATCGACGCCATTCATAACCCAAATCCACACCCTGTTACCCAACTACCCCTATCTTTCAATCAAAAATCATCAGTCAAACAAAAGATGCTGGACCAGATACACAAAAACAAAATGGTTGCCAGGGTATTTGATGATTGGTTGGATGGCATCATCCAGAAAGGTACGAAATACATTCATGAACTGAAGAATACATATGATCAAACCACAACTACCATCGAAGACTTGAAAAAACAGAATGTTTCGTGGACAAAATATGAAGGTAAATGGATGAATGTGATGAATCAAATTGACGAAATACAGAAGTATGGGATAGCAAAATTTTTGTCAGAAAAGAATTTGACAACTATGAATGAGGATATGTTGTGTATAAGTAAGAAAAATATTGAATGGAGGAATTCAGTATCGAGACAAGGGCGAATTGAACTTACGAAAATGATCAAAGAAATAACTGAATTCACTCAATCCTTGCAGCATGCTTTACAATGTATTGATGTAAAGTATATAAAGGATGACGGGAACCCGCAAAAGGCATCGATACTGTGATTCAGTCCTTCAGGAAAAAAATCAGCTTTGTTAAAGAAAATGACAACTTATTAACCAAAGATTTCTCCTGGATTTCAAAGGTGGAGTCACTCCATCTCTATGTCGACAAACTCCCGGAGCATGCCGAGAAAGTAGGGAAAATTCGAAGGGAGAAAGACGTCTGGAAGGCAAGAGTGAAACACATCGGCATCCCTAATTTCTCGAAAATCCAGGAATTTGTTACAGCATCTCAGGTGTGGAAAGCGCAACTTATCTCCTCCGCTGAACAAAACAAATTTGGAGATTCTAATCGATCTCCCCAGTCTTAATCTTACTTGCATAATCTTTTATTCAGTTATTCAGTTGGTATTCTGTTTAAAACTTGGTTTTTAAATGAATTTGTAAAAACTAAATCCCGTATGGATCAGAGTAACTTTAACTCTGGTTTTGGTTTAAAAGATCGGATAATTAGGGCAACTATATATATATGTGTTTTTAGTTGTTGAAACAGATAAAGGACGAAAAAAAAGAAAAAAAAACAAGAAATTTTAAAGTTGAAGATTACCTGTTTTACTATATATATGATGTTTGTTTGAAACATTTTTCATCTGTGAATGAAAAGGAGAAATAATTACTTATTGTATACTTAGATCTGTGCGTTTGCATATTTGAAATTGGATTTTCTGTGCGAGATCTTCTTTCATATGGTAATTGCTCTTTTATTGGACAACTCATTGTATGTGTTTTATTGTTTATTGGTTCAACAATTTACATGTTTATATCTGGTTATTATTAAATATGGGAGTCCGTGTATTCTATTACCAAATGATGTTATAAAATCTCGCATTCATAGCATGATGATGTATGGATGTTAGTTTGCCTTTAAGCACTTTCTGGTTAAAAGTGTATCTGAATATTTAGAATAATTCGAATTCATTGAAGATCTTAAAGGGCGTTGTACCTTAATTCAGAGGGGGAACTATTCCTGATAGTTCACCCATTTGTTGATTAACTTATTTGTTATTGAAAGAGAAGGGTATAGAGTTAGAAGAAATTAGGACAAATCTGTTAGCCAACAATGGGCAAATAATCAAAATCACTATTCGGGCAATCTTAATCAATTAATAAAATACAATTCCAAAAGTTATCTCTTAGTCTATGGGAAAAGGTAGACTAAAGGTCTTCAATACCTATTTACTTGTAAACCGGAAATGGGGACATTACAGAAAGGCTAGAACTAGGAGCAAGGATTCCCATTTATAGGAGTGGATGGGAATGCAAGAGTTCATAGTGGGCAATAGGTGCGGGCTTCTTCAGATGACAGGGGCCGCTTCATGCAGCAATTTGCACAATCTGACGTGTTGAGCTTCTGGCAGGGCAATCAAGCACCTTCTACATTTTTCCTTAGCTGAGGATTAGATTCCCATATTTGAGTATGTTTACTTCTTGTTTTTATTTAATGATATGAATTAAAAATACACACTTAAGTTTTGTTGTGCCTCATTTTGTATAGCGGAGGTTTTAGTATGTTGGTTGTATTTTAGCTAGTAGGGCAATGGATCTTGGTAGTAAATTGGAACCATTTTGTCCAGCTGGCTGCTTTTAGTTTCAGTTAGGCCTTTATTATTAAGGATGATCGTTCTTTGTACTCGAGTATTATAGTATATAATAAAAGGATGGTTTAACTACTCTTTTCCCTAACACACTATGTTCAAATGGTGTACTACTAATGACATGGGTATATAGTCAAATGAATATAAAACTCCACAAGAAAAGAAGAGAACACAAATATATGGTGGTGTCGATAGACATCCAAATAAAAATGCACTCAATATAAAATGAAACACAATGAATTGAATAGATCGAATAGGTGGGAGACATTCTCTATTTATACGCCTATCAACAAGTTACATAAGGGTAGGCCAACCCATAAAAGGCACAACCCCAATACAAATATAAGTGTTAGTTACACATTAACCAACCCATAAGCCAATGGTATAACACAAGTATCCATAACTCAAAGGGACCTAACAAGATGGGTTTTACACTATAACAACCCCCCAAAAAAAAACACACAACTTGGAGGGTAAAAATAAGGTGGCATTAACAAGCCAAAGTTCCAAAAGAAGAGGAGACCTTAACATCTATCTTAATGACAGCTTCTAAAGGCCCAAGCAGCTCCCACAATCTAAAGAAGCAACCAAAATCACATGCACAAACCACACTCAATGCTACAATTAGTACTCCTCTATGCTCTATGTAGACACCTAGTTTTGGTCCGGGGGTAGTTTTAGTTGTCATATTGCATTGTTCAGGGTACTTGTGTGTTTGTCGATTATCAATTCCTGTTAGGCTCTTATTGGTGCGTTTTTTCTCATGCTTTGGCCCTATTCTTCCCTGTTTTTACCATCTAACTTTCTCTCTCATCTTTCTCCTTCCTCCCCACCTCTTTTTCTATTGTTGTGGGCCATTGGCTCAAAACCATACATTGTTTCTAGGTAACCAAGACCATATACTATATAGTTCTGGTGTGGGACCTTGTTTGGGGCCTCTTGTGCCTTGTGTTCCTTGTTTGTCGGCCTTTCCCGTCAGTTGTGTGTCAGCTTGCGCACTAATTTGGTCGTAATTTGAATATGAACAGTCTATAAATACCAATGTTCCACGGGGACGCGCCCCTCCCAAAATCCCCACGTTTTCGAGACGGGGACGTCAGGTGGACGTCCCCCTACCGCACCTCCACCGCCGCCCCGAATCGCCACTGTCCCCGAGACATTTCCCTCTAGGAGGGGGCGTCTCCATGGCATCCCTTCAAAAAGGGGAAGTCTAGGGAACTTTGGGACGTCCAAGGGACGCCCAGACATCCCTCACCCCCCCCCACGAAACTTCCAAGCGTCCCCCATCCTAGGGGACTCTGGGACATCCCCGAGACGTCCAAAGGACATCCGAACGTCCCTCAACCGCCCAAGAAACTTCTAGGCGTCCCTCACGCTGGGGGACATCAAAAAAGCATTTTTTTTAAATTTAAAAAATATTTTGGTTTGTGAGCCCTCTACCCTAACCCTAATTGCTAATGGGTTCCACCCCCACCCCCAAGTCCTTCCAAAAGATTTTTAAAAACCCTATCCTTCTCATTCCAAATCACACAAAAACTTCATTAAGTGAAGTAGAGAGCTGAAAGTAGAGGCAACAGGCTAAGAGGGAAAAGTTTGCAAGAGTGAGAGAGCATTAGGAGAGAGAAAGTGAGATCAAGAAGAACCGATCTACTTACATCTTCATCCACTCCATTAAGAGGAACAAGCTTACCTCTAGGAGGGCAGAGAAGCTTGTGGTTGTACACAGTGCCTTGTGTCTCATTGATCGTAACACACTTACGTACAAGGAGAGTCCAGTAGCCAGATGGGATGTAGAGTCAGAGGAGCCAGCACAGATTGATGATGATGCTACACAAACAGGGCTGGTTGGTATTGGTTTGGAGGAGCCTGAGCATGTGGAGTCCAACAGTTCTAGTGATGAGGAGTTTGGCGAGAACTTTGGGGATAATTAGCCATTGGCTCATTAGTATTTAGTATTTTGTTTTTTGTTTTTTAACATTGTTGTTACTTGATTATAATCATGAATCATCATTATAAAATTTTGAAATTTTTGAATTCGGTATGTTCATTTTCATTTTCCATGTTCAATGTTCAATGTTCATTAGTTCAATGGTTCAAACTTGAAACTTCATTGTTAAAAATTAAAACTTAAATGTTGAATTGTTGATGTTCAATGCAATATATTGATTCTTTATACATCTTTTCATAACTAATTTTTCAAGTACTATATGTATTTGCACCGCTCCCCGCCGCCATCCCCCCGCCGTCCCCAAACTTAGGCCCCTCGTCCCCTCGTCTCGGAAACCCATCCCCGAGCCCCTAGCCCCGTCCCCCCGTCCCAGAAACCCATCCCTGAGCCGCTTGCGCCAGCCCCCCGCCCTCAGTCCCCCCATCAGGAAACTCCATGGAACTATGATAAATACACAAGTGCATTAAACATAATCAAAATGACAATAATTGAATCCAATTCTTATTCATAAAATGTTTTATTTATACAAGTGTCTTTAGCCCACAATATCTCCTACATATAAGGAGATTATTCTATGTCGTAATCTATTCTATGCTACGGATCTAAACCTACACCAACAACCTAGTCTAATAAAAATCTACGAGATTATATTCCTCCCACAATGGCATAGCTAGATAATTAATCTAAATGAATAGATAATTACCTAATGTAATTATTTATTCTAACAACATTAGCATATGAAATTGAATGCAAATGCCACCGGTGATAAAGTGAATTGTGCAAGCAAGAGTAAAGTTGTTTGTGAAGAGTAGAACTTGAGTATTTCGAGCAAAATTTGAGTCACAATTTGACATCTTTATTGCATCGAGCCACTTGTTCATTACTAGCATAAAAAGTCATATAGGATTAGGGCTTGCATTCACAAATTGTTTGTTGAATTGCATTGAGTGCTTGTCCAAATTTGTCCTAATATAGGGCTCTGATAATAATGGAGGGATAACACAAGCCCCTCATTGACCCCATTTTTTATTGGTCTTTAATGAGTTGTTAGGGTTACAAAAAAGATCTGTGTAGAATTTAGAAAAGGTGAGCAAGGTTTTCAGAGCCCCGAAGCAAGCGAACAGGTTCGTGGAATCAGTTTTCAAAAAGACATAGGTGTCGAGAACAGTGAAGTCCACAATTCTAATAGTCCAAGAAAAGTTCTCAGTTTATCCCGAGATTTCTATGTCTTGTTTGTCTTGTCGTATAGCCCTACTTTTTGGTATCTATTTCTTCCGATTGTTTCCAACTTTGTGACAATTCAGATATTCTTCTAGAACCCTCTCTTTGCATGGTTTATTTATTCTATAATATTATTTATTGCAATTAGGTGAGATTTTCTTGTTTTATTAGAAAAATCTGATTTTTCCTGATTGCAAGTAGTGTAGGTAGAAGTAGTACACTTTCATGTAAAACTATTTTTCCTATACTACATTTTGGTGGACATGTGCTCCCTTACACTCCTTAAGGTTAGATCTTGCTTTCATTGAGGTAGATCTTAAATTTCTAGGGATTATTTTAGTTTGTTTGCAATCATCAGTCCTAGGCCTTGTGTGTGGTTTATAAAACCTAATTTTGTTGTGCTTACGTTATCGTTCAAATCACAGGGTATCTTGCATGTTACATACGTTTCTATCTTATGCCATCTAAAGTGATTGGATCTAAGAGCCCTACTAGGCAAAGTAAAGGCTTTTTAAATCATGTTGATTTTGTTGAAATTCCATTGGTTAACACTATGCTTATTTGAAATATAAAATGGTCTTCCTCAATGATGTTGATGTTCCTCCTACTGCGACATGTTTTGTTGCAAATGATGTTGAAATCATAGTAGCAAAACATGCGATTTAAATGCGATTAATCACGATTAATTCTTATAGTTGGCCCAAAAAGCTTTTTTCAACCCGATTTTTTGGTGCTTTTTTCAACAAATCAATCCGCAAAGCCTCGTATGATGGGTCAATTTGAAATGTTGTCTACAATTTAAAAAAACTTAAATACACCTAAAACTTGAAAAAAACTAAACCTAACCTTAACCAGTAAACCTAACCCTCCTTTGTAGTAGATGTTATATTTGACATTCACTCGAACATGTTTAATATTTTTAGCTGTGAAATATAGTGGAAATATTTCTCATTATATCTCACTTAATAATCTACCCTTTGATTAGTATCTCGTGGGCAAGATGTAGGTAGGGGAAACATTCAAGCCTTATTTAGCTTTCGCACTACAGATGGAGTGCAAACCACACTTGAGTGTATAGATTGGAAAAATATTGCTCATGAGCAAACAAAAAAGACAATCTCCAAATTTTGGTACAACTTTAGCTTATCCTTTAATGTGGCTAGATCTCCATATTGGCAAAATATGGCGAATGCAATTGCAGCTGCAAGTTTTGGCTTCACTACCCCATCATACAAGGATTTGCATACTGATTTGTCAAAGGAAGCTATACAGGATGTGAGCGATGTTCTTGCAAAACATTGTAAGGAATGGAAAAAAATTAAGATGCATTATAATGTCAGATAGATAGACAAATAAAGTCACACAGTCATCAACTTCTTTGTGTCATTTGACATTGGCACTATTTTTATTAAGAGTGTCGATGAATCTGAGATGATAAAATCGGGTAAGACGCTCTTTCATTTAATTGATGAAGTTGTGATTTAGATGGGGCCACAAAATGTGGTCCAATTCATTACAAATAATATTGTTGTTTACATGGCTGCTATGAGGCTTCTAATGGACAAATGATGGAATTATGCTTTGGACTCCATATGTGGCACATTGTCTTAATTTGACCTTGGATGACATAGGCAAAATTCCATGGGTGAAAGAAGTGTTGCAAAAAAACTCACATAAGAGTTCTTAATATAATGCACAGATTCATAAATGGCAAGAAACTTCTTCAACGAAGGGTGACAAGATTTACAACCCACTTCCTTGCGTTGCAAACTCTTTTTCAAAAACAAATAAATTTAATATGAATGTTCACTTCAACTGAGTGGATGGAATCTTCCTTTGTAAAGCATACGGAGGGCAAAATGGTGGCTAACTATGTTTTATCACTATTTTTTTGGGAACAAGTAGATAAAATTTTGTTATTCTCTGAGCCTCAAGTTCAAATTTTGAGACTCATCGATGGGGATAAACCCCTGTGGGTTATCTATATTAGATAATTTATAAGGCCAAAGGCGCTATTAGGAGCATATTGAAGAATAACAGGGCCAAGTACATACCATTATGGGAGATAGTTGATAAAAGATGGGATCGATAGATGCATTCTCCCTTCCATGCAGTTGGATATTTTTTGAATCCAACGTTGTTCTTTAGCAACTAATTTCCAGATGATGCAAAGGTCACAGAGAACCTATTTAAGTGCATGAAAAGAATGTTTCCTAGGGATCTTTTGAGGCAACTATGGGAGAGTTGCCAAGGTACAATCAGGCAAGGGGTTTTTTCTCTAGTAAGGCAACCATCACAAGGAAGGAGACCTTCAAACCAGGTAGACAATTTTTCTACATACGTATAGTGAAAATGTTAAATTTTGATTGAATTGTGCATGTTACAATGTTGACAAAATCTATTTTTGCAGCAAAATAGTGAGATTTCCTTGGCAAAGATCCCAAACACCTTTAATAGATGACAATGCACATTTTGAGCCAGCCACGCAGTTCACCCACTTGTGAGCGTAGTTGAAGTGTGTTCGAACATATATATTCACCAAAAAATGCAATCAATGCACTCAAAAACGGATTAATGATTTGGTGTTTGTCCATAAAAATCTTTTCCTGAAGATGAAGAAAGCTCAAGGTTAACAAATATTGCATTTCTAATTCTCAATACATATAGAAAGTTGATTTATATTCTTCTAAAGTATTATTCTTTGATCACTAACATATGCACCCTATTTGATAATGTTAGGTACCATCGAGAAATATCAACCGATTGAACTTTTGACAAAATCAATCCAAAATCTGAATGGCTTGAAAATAATGATGACCCTATTTATAATGGCATTGACTTTGACTTATTGGAGAAGGTTGGGTACGACATTAAGATTGTCTCTCAAAATAGGAGAGGCTCTAACCCTAGAGATTCAATATCTACACCTATTAATCCCTAGTCTACCTCTTTACCATTGACTCACTCCCATTTTTTGTTCCTTTGTAAACAGCAATAGTATGCATTTTGAAATGAAAATTAAATAGTCTAGAAATTAATGAAAGAAAACAGTAGGCTGATTTTGATGATATACAATCTAATTTAACTTCCTCTCATAATCCGTGTCTATTCTCTATGCAATTAAATGCCTAATATGTATCTCTATGCCTTTAATTTTTTTTTAAACTATTGTTTTTCTTTTTTTCAATAATTTTTCGACGGTTTTATGTTTTCTCGACTTTTTCCCGATTAATCGTGATTTTTTTAAAAACACTTACACTTTTGAAAAAACGATTTTTTCCCCAAATGATTTTTGCTACTATGGTTGAAATACTTGTAAATGATCATGTTGTGAATGGGTCTCAAAATGATAATGATTTTCATAATAATCATCATGATGAGAATGATATAGTTGAAAGACTTGTTATATTTAGAAAACAAATTCAAACTAATCCTAAAGAAATAGATGCAATGTTATATGTGTTGAAAAATGTCCAAGGCCAAACCCTAAGTCAAGAGCCTTCAATTGAAGTATACCCTGTAGAGTGAACAATGGATATTTGAATGCAGATAATGTAGATTAACCTTTTGGAGGATCCCTTTCCATTCCTAAAGATGTAGTTGTTTCCCAAATTGCTTATAATACTATTCCTCCTATTTCTATTGCTTCCAACCTTGTTGATGTTTCTTTGCCTTCTCAAAATGGTTTCAATGTTTCTAGAGTTCTTCTCAATCCTTCTTTTGTTGCTTCTCAAATTTCTCAATCATCTCAACATGCTTGCCAACGCTCATCTCTTCTTCATGGTGTTTCTCAATTGACTTCTTTGAACAATGCTTCCATTCCAATCTCTTCTACCACCACTTCTCTTCCAACCCCTCAAATTGCCACTCTTAGTCAAACCTTGTATAATGTTTAACAAGTTAAATTGTTGTCTCAAGTGTCTCAAAATTCAAGTACTTGGGGCTCTTCACACGATATTTTGCTTAAACCCTTGGCTTATTAAGCTCTTGCCTACTCTTTCCCAATAGGATTTGTTGCTCCAAAGTTCAAGCTATTCCATAGTAAATATCTTTCTCAACATATTAAGATATTTTATGGTTCTTGTCTATACTTTGCTCATATGGATAAATTGTTGACTATGTTATTTTCCTAAAAGTCTTTGGGATTAGGCATTAGATTGGTTTTATGTGTTTGCCATGTGGACCTGTGCTTTCTTTCACTACTTTAGCTAATGATTTCCTAGCTCATGTTTCAATTCAACTTAAACGAGGACCTAATGCAAACATTAGTATGTGCTTAGATTCAAGATAATGGTTACTGTTGGCATTCTAGATTTGCACCCTAGCTGAGAAGGGGATTGTTCAAGTCCTCTTACTCAAATCTAGTCCAACATGGGACTGATCCTAGGTTGTGGGTATCCTAATAATAGATCAGACCTCCAAAGAAGGCCGGCTTCCTTTTGGATCTATCACCTATACTAAACCTAGACTAACACTTACTTGGAAAAAGGAGATGGAGACTTTAACAATAACTTATGAAAGCATGTAAAAGAGGTGATGCACCAACGATTCGATCACTCAAACTCGCACAAGACACACTATAAGATGTATTCAAGACCAAAGAAAATCAGTCCCACAAATATTTCAAAATAAGGCATGGATCAGTTATCAAACTAGCATGAGAGGGCAGATATCTACTTTCAAGCTAAACAACAAACTGTAAATTGCACTTATAATGATCTGTGAGAGCTACTAAGGACTTCATGAAGGTGAGAAAACTCAGACACAGACAAGGAACATACATTCACTTAACCACAGTACATGAATTCATAAGACACTTCAATCTAGCTTGCAAAATGATGGAATTCAGTGTTTATTGCATCAAAAGATGTTACAATACAAATTTCGACAGAGTTTAATCATACCAAAAAGAGGGATCCACTTCAAGGCTTGGAATCCTGTATTTATGGAAAAGGGAAAGAGAGAGAGAGAGATGTGCATTGAAAGAGGCCCAACCACTTCCGATGGATTAGCACCGATTCAAGAATGCTGAGTCATGATCTTATCAAGAAGGAACAAACTCTGTAAAAGAATTAAATGCCCGTTGTCTGTATCCATCCACTAGGTATCCTTGGAACTCCATGTCATTATCCATCTAATCTGCTAACGAGGACGATGTCTTGGAATTGACAGAATCATGCCACATTTGCTTTGGACAACCATGAGAACCTGCTTATCGAAAATGTGACCCTAATGATATGCGAGACACCTCTCCATTATCACATTTACATCTGTATTCATTCCAACTCGAACCTAGGTCCATTCTATAGACGGAAAAACCAATCTCAGACCATTGCTTTTCATATGGTCTTTACGTCGATGGGGACCTATGGACTATATAGCCCCGTTCTGGATTACAATATGTCAAATTTTGTTTCTGCACAGGTCCTTTTTCTACAAAAAGGCGAACACAATTGCAAAAAATGAAACCCACAAGCTACAAAATATTGAACCAGAGATCTATATTGAGCTCTAATGGCATCCCTTTATGTTTTATATCTTGACTGCATGGCTATGTCCGCTACCTTGCGTTTGATCGAGCTCCAATGGCAGAATGATGGCCCCCTGCAAGACCTATTTGCTTTAGTCGAAACCTCCTTCCTTGGTTCGACTTTGTCTGTCGAATATTGCTTTGGCCAATTTTCTTGGCAGTGACCGCTCATCATAGATCTTGATGTAGGATTGCACACTGGCCGTAGATCTACTCGGACCCACCTCCTTATCAGTCAAACTCGAACCGTTGGATCCTTTTCTGATTAAACACCGACCGTTGATCTTGAATGTTTGAAATCAAATGGCTACTTCACGAGGCTTTACTTTGACATCCGCGTGACTGTGTTTGACGTCCGCGTGAACGTATTTGACATCCAAGTGACCGTCTACAAGATTTTTGAAATCAAACGGCTATTTGTCATAACCTTAATTTGACATCCGCACGCCCGTCATTTGACGTCCGCGTGAACATTGATGACGTCCACGAGACTGTCAATCTTTGGACCTTAACGAATGAATGTTGAGCTTTACTTTGACATTTGCGCGAACGTCTCCAAGACATTTAAAATCCAACGGCTAATCGCCGTGGCTTTAATTTGATAGCTGCGCGAACATCTTATTGACTTCTTGACCTTACACATGTCATTAGATCTTTGCTTATATTGAATGCAAATCGTCGATCTTGGATGTTTGAATACAAACGGCTATTTGCCGCGATTTTAACTTTGACATCTGCGCGAACGTATTGACGTCCACATGACCGTCACTGCCTATTTGAAAACCAACGATCATTTTTTGTGCTTGAATTTGACACTTGACCCGTCATCTCTCTGTTGGATCAACTTTGCCAAAACAATTCCGTCGAAGCTTTTGCATCGGGCATTTTGTCTCGGAGCTATTTCCTCGAGATTTTTGTTTCGACCACTTTTCCCGAAACAAATAAATCTTCAAGACTTTTGTTTTGGCCAATTTGTCCGAAAGAATCAAGTCTGCGGGGTTCCTGTCTTGGACAATTTGTCCGAAAGAGATCAATACTTAGCTTTTTGCATCAAACATTTTCTCCGAAAGAATTTGGTCTTCGAGGAAATTGTTGTGGAACAATTTTCCCGAAAGAAATACTTATGCCTCGAACATTTTTTTCGAAAGAATTAAGACTTAGCAAAATAAAACCCTGAAACATTTCCTAAGGACTTAGCCCAAAAAAAGTTTTGCACTTAACTTTTTTAAACCTTGAAGGATCTTCTGAACTTGTGCTTGAACTTTGAATGTTCAAATGACTTTCCAATGCTTGTGCAACTTGACCCTGACTTTTGATCTACTTGGTTTCACCATGAAACCTGCTCAAGAACCTTCTCTTTGCCAAACATATTTATCCCTCAAATATTGACAAAAATACACTTTAAGTAAACTTAAAGTGTTCCTTGGATCACTCATCCCATCCAGAAAATTTGTTCAAGCCTTGCTCCATATTTGATCCTCTGGACACTACAATGTATTCAGGGAAGTTTGCTATGTAGGCCAAAAATTGGCTAACATCTTTGTCGACTCTGCTGAGCAGCATGCATGCTGAAAGATCCCTGATGGATCTCTTCGGCTGATCTGCTGTAATTTTGTTATTTTAAAGTGATTTTTCCTGTTTGTGAATGTTTTCTTTCCGAAATAGACGGAAGTTGCAAAAGGGTTTGATTGTTTTTGTGTTTTGATGATTTTTCAGCAAGAAAATAATGAAGTACAAGAATATGAACAATTTCTGAAATTAAATACCAAATATAACCAAACAAATTCGCTTATAGGCAAAATTCTGGATATTAAACCAAATAGGGAGCCAGATACAAATTTCCAATAGTTTCAGGAAGATTACAATCATAAATAGACCCAACCTGAAGGCTAAAGGAGAATTGTACACCAGAAGGAAGCCGCGGCAAGGTTCCAGCCCTCAATGCGCTGCATGCGGGAAGGAAGCTGGCTGCCAGGTACAGCGGTACAGCTGCAAGAGCTGCCAGGTACATTCGTACAGCTGCAAGGTCCTCTCAACTGAAATGAACCCTCAAATCCACGCTGAACTCTGTCACAATCATTGCGCACACCAGAAAGAATATTGAGCAATCTCCAGATGCTACTGAGCAAATCAACAACCACTGAATTGGGGGCTACGTCCCAAACAGGCAAGGCATTGGGGTTGGCGTCCCAAATGCTGAAAGCTCTTCCAGAGCCAAAGCACAAATCCCAAGATAAAATGTCAAGAATGAATTAGAATTTGGTCTTGACCTCCTTATAACCCCTTCACAATTAGCTCGAACCCTAAAAGCAACTCAATGTGGCGTTGAGTTATAACAAGTTATATTTCTCCTTTTTAAGTGGTCAAGTACATAGAAAATGACCATTTTTTCAAATAAAGAGAAATCCGTTCACCGAAAGAATCTGAGTCAAGAGAAATATTTAGAAAAGTCCAAGACCTTTCCAACGAGCTATTACACCATGGGATACGCATCCAGATGAGGCCAAAAACCCCTTATTACTCCAAAATGGCTATAAACTTAGCCTTATTTAATTAAAAAACGCTAACTTAGAAAATATTAAAAATATAACCCAAATAACAACAAAATGCTCCAATGACACCACAAACCAGAAAGTCACCCTGCCACTTGTCTGTGATTGAAGTCGAAAATCAAGGATTCACTGGCAATCTCATCCCTAAAATATAGGGATGCTCCTAGAAACTAGGAAACAAACTCTAATCCTCTGAAACTGAACTCCAAGAATAATCTCATGGAGACCCAACCCTGGGTATGATTATACCCTCCTAAAAGGTAGGGATAACCCCATAAATTTCGGAACTGCCTCCTAAAAATAAGGAACGTCTCCAAACTGATCAGCGACGGCCAGAACACCAAGTCCCCAACACTGTATAACCATATTGGGTCTCTATCCAACACTGTCAACCTACAAGACCCCATAATAAGCTGACTCACATGTCTCTGCTAGACCGAGCTAAAGAGGGGACATGACAGTCCTCCCCTCTCGGAGATGCTTGCCCACAAGCATCTGTAAAGCTAGATGTTGTAAAATGCTCTCACCCTCCCAAGTGGCATCCTCTATGGGAAGATCTCTCCAACGTACCAAATACTCTCGAAACACCCTACTTCTCAACCGTCGTTCCCTCACCTCAAGAATCTCATCAGGAACCAAAATCAATGTACCTTCCTCATCCATGGGAGGCAACTCGGGTGAAACTATAATATGCTGTCCAAGGGCCTTTTTCAGGCAAGAGACATGGAATACATTATGTATTTTACTACCAGGTGGTAACTCGACCTCATAAGCAACCTCTCCCACTCGCTTGAGTACCCTGTATGGACCATAAAAACGTGGTTTGAGCTTCTTAGCTCCCCCCCTTTTAAGGGTGCTTTGCCGATATGGTTGTAAGCGAAGAAATACCATATCATCCACCTCAAATGCTCTCTCAATCATGTGCCGGTCAGCATATATCTTTTGCTAATTCTGAGCCTGTTGTAAATTCTCCCTGAGAGACCTCATGACATCCTGGTTCCCCTGTAACCAATCCTGGGCCAAAGGAACTCTACTATCACTAAGTGCCAAATCAATGAAAGCTAATGCCTCATATCCGTAAATAGTTCTGAAAGGCGTCATGCCAATGGACATATGATGTGTGGTATTATAACAATACTCGCCCAAATACAACCAGCGTACCCATGCTTTTTGCTGCCCTGACACATAGTTACGCAAATATCCCTCAACCCACTTGTTGACTTTCTCGGTCTGTCCATCAGTTTGAGGGTGGTAACTCGTACTAGGTGTCAACACAGTACCTGTTAGCCTGAAAAGTTCTTGCTAGAAAGAACTCATGAACCTGCTGTCCCTGTCACTCACTATGGTCTTGGGAAGACCATGGAGTCTAAACACCTCTCTGAAAAATAACTCAGCCACCTGAGATGCTGTAAAGTCCGCTACAATGGGAAAGAAGTGGGCATATTTTGTTAGCCTATCCACCACCACATAAATACAATTCTTCCCTTGCACCCGCAGAAGACCTGTAATGAAATCCATAGAAATTTCAGACCACTTTTGTTCCAGTATCGGCAAGGGCTGCAACAATCCAGCAGGGTAAGTATGCTCCGACTTGTTCTGCTGACAAGTCATACACTCACGGACATGCCGCAAAACATCATCTTTGAGACCCTTCCACGAGAATCTCTCTCGAACTGCCCTGTAAGTCTTAACATACCTTGGATGTCCTGCCATAGGAGTATCATGGGAAGCATACAAAATTTGTTCCTTCAATTGTGAACCCGGAACAAGATAAACCCTGCTCTTGTAGTAGATAATATCATCTACTACGCTATATCTATCATCCACTATCAAACCCTCCATGATCTCACAAGCGTGCTGATTTTTGGAGTACTCAACTAAAAGTTGAGCTTTCCAATCTGTTGAAATCTCGCTCAATGAACATAGGGCAGCCAATGAGGGTTTCCTAGAAAGTGCATCAGCCACAGTGTTATTCTTCCCCTTTATGAATTCGATATCGAAATCATAAACCTGAATCTTGCTCACCCATTTTTGTTGTCGATTATTGAGCTCTGTTTGATCTAGGAAATATTTCAAACTGTTGTGGTCAGTCCTTACCACAAATTTGCTGCCAACAAGATACTGTCTGAACTTGGCTAGAGCATGCATAATAGCCAATGTTTCCTTATCATAAGTAGAGTACAACCTTTCATTATTTTGCAACTTCCTGCTCTCATAGGCAATGGGGTGTCTGTTCTGCATCAACACGGCTCCTATACCCAAGCCTGAAGCATCACACTCTAAGACAAATGGCTGCGAGAAATCCGGTAATGCCAAAACTGGACAAGTGCCCATAACCTCCTTGAGTCTATCAAAGACTCCCTGTGCCTGGTCTGTCCATCTGAACATCCCTTTCTTTGTGAGATCTGTCAAAGGTGCGGCCAACTGAGAGAAACTTTTCACAAATCTTCTATAATAAGCACACAATCCAAGGAACCCACGCAGCTCAGTAATATTCTAAGGGCTGGGCCAATTCCGAATTGCCTGAATCTTCTCCTCATGCACCTTCACCCCATCAGCACTGATCACATGGCCCAAATATAAAACCTCCCTAAGTCCAAACTCACATTTGGATAGCTTAGCAAATAGAGACTGGCTCTACATTATGCTAAGTACCTCCTCAACATGTCTGAGATGGTCCTCCCAAGTACGGCTGTAAATCAATGTCGTCAAAGAACACTAGGACCGACTTCCTCAACTGCTTGTTGAAGATATGGTTCATACAAGACTGGAAAGTGGTTGGTGCATTGGAAAGGCCAAAGGGCATTACCAGAAACTCATAGTGCCCATAGTGACAACGAAAGGCAGTCTTGTGTACATCTTCTGCTCGTACACGTATCTGATGGTAACCTGAACGGAGATCAATCTTTGAGAAGTAGATAGCTCCATGAAGCTCATCCAACAACTCATCAATGCGTGGAATAGGATATCTGTTCTTGATTGTCTTCTTGTTCAATGCTCTGTAATCTATACACATCCGTAGAGTCCCATCCTTCTTAACAAGTACTACAGAAGAAGCAAATGGGCTAGAACTAGGCCGAATGAAACCCATATCCAACAATTCATGAATAGTCTTCTCAATTTCATCCTTATAGGCCCTAGGATGACGATATGGGGTAGTAATTACTGGCTTCGCTCCATCCTCCATCTCTATGCCATGCTCAACACCTCTATCTGGAGGTACTCTTGAAGGTATGTCACCAAATACTTTCCCATGACGGTCCATCACTGACTGAATATCAACATGAAATACCCGGTTACCCTGAGGTGTGGGTGTTTTGGACTTAACCAAACAATGTGTAGCCCAAATCACATCATTATGTCTAATAATAGTCTCCATCCTGCAAGATGACACCATCTTAGGTCCACCATCTGACGCTGCCCTCAAGATAGTCTTCTTTCCCCCAAAAAGGAACTCTAACTGCATACAGTGGTGATCAATAATGTAACACCCAATACCCTGCAACCACTGCATGCCCAATACCACATCATAATCCTCTAAGGGAAGCACATAAAAATCATCGATCAGAGTATAATCCCCCATCGAAATACTAAGCTGTGAAATCCATTTGGTACAACCCAAAATTGCACCGTCTGCCACCTTTACTCCAAAACCACCAAACTCCTCATACTGTAATGCACGCCTCTCCACTAATTTTTGGTCAATAAAGTTATGCGTAGCACTTGTGTCTCCCAAGCTCATGACCCGCTTGCCCTTAAGTGTACCTTTCAACCGAAAGGCATGAAATTTAAGATAACTAGAGAGGGTAGCCATAGTTACTTTGGCTGACACCATGGGCTTAGGTGTATCTAACTCCAACTGTGTCTGTACCTGCTCAACATCCTCCATGCTATCTTCAATATCAGTGTCGGGTACCTCCTCATCCCCTAACTCAGATGGCACCTCAATCAAATGAACCTTTCCTTTACCCATACAACAGTGTCCGGGTTCCCAAGGTTCTTTGCAAGAAAAGCATAACTTTTTCCTTCTCAATTCGTTCCTCGTCTCCTGATTCATCCAAGGGGTTCTAGAAGATGACCCTCCTTTATTCTGTGGTGTGTTGACCTTCTGTGCAGGTCGAGAGTCCCTGAATGGTTTCTTATCTGCCTGATAAGAAGTAGGAACAGTATCCAATCTTAATGTCACATCAATGGCCTCCTTAAGAGTGGCTGGTTGGAAAGCACGTACCAGACCCTTAAGTCTATCCTGTAATCCCTCAATGAATAACATCACACTCCGTCTCTGGGGCATATCAGGTACCATAACCACAATACGCTGAAACTCATTAATATAAGCTTCTGCGTGACCAGTCTGTCTAAGATGAGCCAACTCTCTATAGTAGAGCTCTGTGTCCTTACGATCAAACCGTGTAATGAGTCGCTCAGCGAACTCGGCATAGAAACGTACCAAGGCATGATCCTAGGTGACCAATCCATGGTGCCACCAATCATATGCCGTTCCCTCTAAATGCAACACAGCAAACTGAATAGCCTCACGCTCAGGCATGGGCCGCAAGGATAGATATACGTCCAGCTTGTGCACCCAAGCTCGTGTACTCGTATCACCTGAGCCATCATATGTAGCCAATGTGATCTTCCCAGTAGCTCTATTGAGGTCAAAGTTCTGTTGCTGGGGTGGTCTATAACCACGATCTCCCCTGAATCTAGTTGTATCTCTACGCTGCATTGTGCTGGGGAAGAGGGAAAACATCCCTAACCTCTGGGGGTAGAGCTCTCCACTCCGTTGTGGCTGCCAAAACGGACTCCTGAAACCCAACCTCTGGTGGCTCCCCCTGTGCTGGTTGTTCACCTGGTACACACTGAGGAAGCAATGGTCTATTCGAAGTTGGTGTACAATGGCGATTCTGCCTAGAGGAATGAAGGGAGCTCCCAACTGAAGAATGGGATTGATGGCTATGCTGACTGCCGGCCACTGAAACTGATCTACTCCGCCTGCCTCTGTGTCTGTCCACCTCCAAATGCTCCAAGGTATCCTATAATCTATCTAAAGCCTGAGCGATCCTGGGCTGAGTAGTGATGAGAGTCCTCACCATCTCTCTCTTCCTCATCCTGATTTCTTCGAGCATCCACCTGTTCTTCTGCCATAATAGGTTCCTGTTCTGTTCCAAACTCACGCTCGTACTGAGCTCTTCTGCGTGTATAATACCTATTTATATCAACTCTTTCCGGATGCATAGAAAACAATTCTCTGAACCCCACAGGCTAGCAGGTCAAGAGCTCTGATACCACTGAAAGATCCCTGATGGATCTCTTTGGCTGATCTGCTATAATTTTGTTATTTTAAATGGATTTTCCCTGTTTGTGAATGTTTTCTTTCCGAAATAGACGGAAGTTGCAGAAGGGTTTGATTGTTTTTGTGTTTTGATGATTTTTCAGCTAGTAAATAATGAAGTACAAGAACATGAACAATTTCTGAAATTAAATACCAAATATAACCAAATAAATTCGCTTATAGGCAGAATTCTGGATATTAAACCAAATAGGGAGCCGGATTCAAATTTCCAATAGTTTCAGGAAGATTACAATCATAAATAGACCCAACCTGAACGCTGAAGGAGAATTGTACACCAGAAGGAAGCCGCGGCAAGGTTCCAGCCCTCAATGCGCTGCACGTGGGAAGGAAGTTGGCTGCCAGGTACAGCCATACAGCTGCAAGCGCTGCCAGATACAGCCGTACAGCGGCAAGGTCCTCTGAACTGAAATGAACCCTCAAATCCACGCTGAACTCTGTCACAATCACTGCTACCACCAGAAGGAATACTGAGCAATCTCCAGATGCTACTGAGCAAATCAACAACCACTGAATTGGGGGCTACGTCCCAAACAGGGAAGGCATTGGGGTTGGCATCCCAAATGCTGAAAGCTCTTCCAGAGCCAAAGCGCAAATCCCAAGATAAAATGTCAAGAATGAATTAGAATTTGGTCTTGACCTCCTTATAACCCCTTCACAATTAGCTCGAACCCTAAAAGCAACTCAATGTGGCGTTGAGTTATAACAAGTTATATTTCTCATTTTTAAGTGGTCAAGTACATAGAAAATGACCCTTTTTTCAAATAAAGAGAAATCCGTTCACCGAAAGAATCTGAGTCAAGAGAGAAATATTTAGAAAAGTCCAAGACCTTTCCAACGAGCTATTACACCATGGGATACGCATCCAGATGAGGCCAAAAACCCCTTATTACTCCAAAATGGCTATAAGCTTAGCTTTAATTAAAAACGCTAACTTAAGAAATATTAAAAATATAACCCAAATAACAACAAAATGCTCCAATGACACCACAAACCAGAAAGTCACCCTGCCACCTGTCTGTGACTGAAGTCGAAAATCAAGGATTCACTGGCAATCTCATCCCTAAAATCTATGGATGCTCCTAGAAACTAGGAAACAAACCCTAATCCTCTGAAACTGAACTCCAGGAATAATCTCATGGAGACCCAACCCTGGGTATGATCATACCCTCCTAAAAGGTAGGGATAACCCCATAAATTTAGGAACTGCCTCCTAAAAATAAGGAACGCCTCCAAACTGATCAGCGACAGCCAGAACACCAAGTCCCCAACACTGTATAACCATACTGGGTCTCTATCCAACACTGTCAACCTACAAGACCCCATAATAAGCTAACTCACATGTCTCTGCTAGACCGAGCTAAAGAGGGGACATGACACATGCTCTGTTTGAGAACTCAGACCATTTACATGATATATGGACCATTTATAGATAATACATTTGTTTCATGACTGCAACAAACTTCTTGACTGAAAAGACAAGAATTCCACCAAAACATGGAAGAAAACAAGGAAACTACTTAACAAAGTGAATGTGCAAACAAAGCACTTATTTGGGACAAAACAGAAACAAACTAATGTGTTAGAACACTTGAAGGAAAACAAATAAACTATGTACAAGGAACTTAGTTTTTTCAATAACAGTGTTTCAGATGTATCCCATTGACTAGGATAGGAAGCTCCTCGCCATCCATCTTTGCAAGCTGAAAAGCATTGTGGGATTTGCAGCAGGAGATTGTATATAACCACTCCAAAGAGAGTCAAACTTTATATGCCTTCCTGGCTTAGCTCTGTCCTTATCCCACTTGAGGACCAAATCTCCTTGAAAACTTCTTGAAGTTCTTTTGTCAAAAGATCTCTTTATCATTGCTTGATGGGCCTCCATAGCCAACATGGACCGATGCCTTGTCTCTTCTAGCTCCATGAGCTCAGTGTATTTGATTTCCATTGACTCATTCTTCAAAAGCTCAAGTTGATGCATTAATTCCAAAGCAGGGAAGTCGAGTAATATGCATTCTTGCTTCCTTACTATATACTAGCTTGTTTAAAGAATTGGCTATTGACCTTTTACAGGTGATCATGTCAACCCACAGAGCTGACTTCAGTTTGAGATGCCATGACCTCTGATTGTCTTCAACAGTGCTCCTAATGATCTTCAACAAATTCTTGTTAGTGGACTCAGCAAGGCCATTGCCTTGTGGGTAATAGTTTGATGAGGTACTAAGAAAAACACTATGTTAAACTGCCCACTGGCTGATCTTAGACCCTACAAAAGCCATAACATTGTCAAAAATAATGGTTGACGGGACTCCAAATCTGGTAAGCAAACCTTCATAAAAGTCTAGAAAATTGGTTTTATTGGCTTCTTTTAATGCTACTGCTTCTGTCCACCTAGTAAAATAATCTATGGCAATTAGGATCCACTTGTGTCCTGAGCTTGAAAGGGGGTTAATGAGACCAATAAAGTCAAATCCCAAAAGAGTTGATTCACTGAAATTGGTTGGAGAGATAACGCTGCAAGCTTAACTTTCCCAACAAACATAGCACAATGTCTGCATTTCCTAATCCATGCATGACAGTCACCAAATATACTTGGCCAGTAATACCCACTTCTCATGATTTTGTGGGTTGTGATCCTTGCTGAATAATGACCCCCACCATGTCCATCATGGAATTGCTCAAGCAGTCTCTGTGTTTGACCTGGCTCTATTCACCTTAGCAAAATGACATTTATATCATTTTTGAACAAAACATTGTCAACAAGAAGAAAAGGAATTGACTACAATCTAAAATATCTCCTCTTTGAAAGGGTCAAATGAGAAGGATAAACACCATCTTGTAAGTATCTTACCATATCTTGGAACCAGCTGGAAGGTGAGCTGTGATCATTTGCAACTTCTTCATCATTGACACCATAACCACCCCACTAGCCTCTTGCAAGTCTTGGGCTAGATGTTCATAAAGTCCTTTGCCTCTAATCAGCGTCGTGACATTGATCTCAACATCATATTCCATGACTTTGGTTATCCAACCAACTCTTTTGTCTATTTGTTCAAGAGGAAATCCTTGACATTTGGATGTGCAACCATCAAGTGTATCTTATTATTGGACAGCAAGTACCCCAACTTTTTAAGAGACCTTATAACTTAAAGTACATGCTTCTCAATAAAAGCGTACCTTGTTTCATACTCTTCTAAGCCTTGACAGAAGAAGGCTATTGGCTGCTCCAAAGTCCCTTGATTTTGTTGCATGAAGATACCTGAAATAGTGTTAATATTAGCATAGGTGTACAAGAAGAAATCTTTTGTGAAATCAGGGTTTAAGAATGTACGAGCACTAGCTATAACTTTCTTAATCTCTTTAAAGTTTCTTAATCCTTCCTTGAACCAGCTAAAACTCTGACCCTTCTTTAGCATAGCTATAAGGGGCTTAGCTAAAGTAGCAAACTCTGAAATGTATCTTCTTATGAAATTGATCTTGCCTAAAAAGTTTTGCAAGGGTTTCTTGTGGTTAGGCAAGGAGAGTGCAAGAATTGAATCTATCCTATCAAGATCTATACTCATACCATGCTTTGAAATCACGTCCTAAAACCTTACCTTCATGAACCGAGAAAACACATTATTGGGGATTTAGAGATATCCTAAATTGTCTACATCTTTCAAATACTTGCTCGAGGTCAATCATGTGCTCAGCTGCACTATCAGAGAATACTGTTATGTCATCCAAATAAACAAGTATGAACTTGTTAAGGAGACATTGGAACGCAATATCCATGGCTTTTTGAAAAGTGGCTCCAGCATTAGACAATCCAAATGGCATATTTCTATATGCAAATGTCCCCCACTTTGTTGTGAAGGTTGTTTTGAACTGATCTTTTTCTTTGACCAAAATGTAATTATAACCATTGTAGCCATCCAATAAGGAGAACCTTTCTAAACCTACAACTAACTGTAAAATTTGCTCCATTGATGGCAATGGTTGGTGGTCTTTAAGGGAAGTCTTGTTCAAATCACGAAAGTCGACACACAATCTAATTTCACCACTCTTTTTTCGTACTGGAACAAGATTTGCCACCCAAATTGAATGCTTAATTGGAAATATTATCGCTGACTCAATGAGCTTATGAAGCTCGGCTTTCATCAAGGGTTCAAGCTTTGGGTTAAGAAGCCTTTATCTTTCTCTGACTGGCCTAGTCTCATCCTCTAACTCAATGGTATGTTGAGCTAGACTTGGATCAAATCCTTTAAAGTCACTACACTGCCATGCAAAGACATCTGCAAAACTTGAACATAACTTCATAAAAGCTTCCTTCTCTAAAGATGTGCAAACTTTGTCCAATTTTAAGCTCTTACCAGTTGTAATCTCCACATTTGTATAGTGTTTTTCCGTTGAATATGTTTTCAAGGGTAACCAACCTTTTAGGCAACGTATTTGTCTTCAATTGCACAATCTGGTCACCATATTGCTGCAAGTGCTTGTCTTGGTTCCTTGAGGAGAATTCAACTTCTTGTAAATATCTGACAATCTATCATCTTCAAATACTTGCCAATTGTCATTGTTGTCTGCAACAGAAGGCCTTACAATCACCTTGATGTGTGATTGAACCCTTCCATTCTTTATGTCATCTGGGATGTTGAATTGTAACCCAAAGGCAGTCAACCTGTTTTCATATTTGATCTTATTTCTTGATACGGCATAAATATTGAAAGCTTGAAAGTCTTCAAGTCCGTCCCATACTCTATGCTTATAGGACCTAAGCAATGGATTCTTGCATATATTTAGACCTCTTACTTGGTGAACTACCAGTTGACTATCACCAAAAACTTGTAAGGTACTGACCTTCATTTTTCTTGTCCATTGCAAACCATGCACTAGTGCTTCATATTCAGCAACAATATTGGAACAACCAAACTGAAACTTGAGAGAAGAGAAATACCTTTGATTGGCTGGAGAGATTAACATCATTCCAGCCCCAGTGCCATGTTTGTTCCTAGATCCATCAAAGTATAGTTGCCACAGGTCATCACTAGGTTGATCATCCTTCATCAAAGCTGGAATTGGTGTATCATTTTCATGAAGGCAATAGACACCAAGTCTTTTTTCTTCAATTAACTTGTAGGAATCATGCTCATGCAAATTAGATGCCCACTCATCAAGGAAAAAAACTGGAATTCCATATGGAGGGGATTCAGTTTTCACTTCATTGTTTTCTAGTACCTTGTATGAGATAACACAATTAGTATTCACCATACTTGGCATATATGGCTCCAAATGAAATCTTGGAATAGGTTCAAAACATATTGTTACCTTGGTAACATACCTGGTCTTGAACATTAAATATGTCCAATCAGTTGACAAATATCCTCCAATCTTTGAAGTAAAGTCCCTTGACAAACACATGGCAAAATAGGGAGGTAAGTTCACTACTAATACATCTTGTTGAATGGTAACATTGAGGCAAGCACGTAATGTCAATTTTAGATCCTTGATTATGGCTATTGTCTTCGTTGGTGACCCATCTAATTGCACTACTCCCTTGGTATTCGGCTCATAGATAAGACCCAGCTTATATACAATTTGTTTGGGCATGACAGTGCTACAAGCTTCACTATCTACCATACAATTATGGACTAAGCAATCACCAACTATTAAAGAGAGATAAAAGGGAGGGGTTTTGTTTGATTTGACATTGATTTTGTCCACCTTTGTCATGTTATGTATCTACTGATCAAGGTTGCTTAGTAGGCTGATCTAAATTGGCCAAGACAGTTCCTTGTTACTCAATTGGTTCTTTTGACACCTTGAGCTGAAAGCTCTTGAATAAGCATGTCTTTTTGCCCTAGAATAGCAGGGGAATCTCACACGCTGATACTAACATTTGATTTCTTCATTTGATCTATTATGCTGAAAGAGGCTCCACTAACCTTTGGCTGCAACTTTTGAACCACTAGTTGTTCTCTAATTAGAGGCATTTGGAAAACCTTTCCTGCCTCTGCATTCTGGGTCTTCTATGCTATAGGGACAACAAGTTGATCCTTGACACTCTTGGGAACAAAATTAGGAACACTAGAAGCATTGCTCACATCTTGAGCTTCCTCAATTGCTCTTCTTTTAGCTTTAGTCAGAGCTGCAACTTGACCATTTGTGTCACTAGTTTTACCAACTTGATTGAATGCAATATGATCATCCAATTGCCAATTAACATTGATGGCATCAAGCTGCCCTGGAACTTGTTGAGTCATAATCATGTTTTGATACTGACCACTTTGAAGAGAGAACTCTTTTTGTGTCATTTGCGGCATAGTAATATCCTGTGATATTAAGGCTTGGTTTTGATTGTCATTTGGATTGAATGGCTGCCAACCTGAATCTTGCATCAAGTTGTTTTGAAGAACAATAGATTTTGAATTGGAAGGTACATTAGGATCAAGGGCTCCATATGGCTTAGTTTGGGTTATGGCTCCTTGATTTTGGTAAGGTTACCTATTGTCCTTGAAACCTTGATAAGGTCTTTGATTATTGAAGGACTGATAAGTGTTTTGGTTTTGTCGTTGATAAGGCCTACCATGGTATTGTTGTCTCTTGAGTTGAACAATCTCATTTCCAAAAGCTTGTAGCATACTTTTCAGATCTCCAATCTCACTAGCCCGATTAGAAGGGGGTACAACTTGGGATTTTGGAGATGGAATAGGAGCTATTGATAGGATATGAGGATCTTGAAGAGGAGGAACAACTTGCAATTCTGGGAATATGAGCATTAGAGGCCTTGGAGCAAGTTTACCAGCTTGTATCAAGTTGTTTTTTGCTCTTAATGCAAGTTCATAGGCATTTGGCAAAGTATTACCACCTATGGACTATATCATGACACTAATATCAGAATTAAAGGCCTTTAGATAGTACAAAAATGCATATTTTGGAGATGGTCTAACCAATGCAGGGATCCTAGTCCATGTCTTTTAGAATTTGAGGTTAAAATCAAACATGAACTCATGGGGGTACCTTTGTATGGTAGTCAGTTGTTCAACCAATGATAGGTGATCAGATTTGTCTTCAAACTATTTGACTAAGGCTGCACCTAAATCATCCCAGGTAGCAATGGAGGTCAAAGGAAGATTCCTATACCATTGCAATGCTTTTCCCTTGAAAGAAGCAGCAAGTAGTCTGATAGCCACATTATCTTGAGTAAATTATGAACAGAACATAGGTTGGCAACAACCTGAATATGCTCAATCGCAGCAGTTTTATCCCATTCTCCTGAGAAGAAAGGGATACTCTTTGAGACAGACACAGGGATGTCATCATATTGGGCCAAATTCAGGGGACTACCCCTATTGAATGGAACAAACACTTGATCCCTGATTACCATTTAGGCAAAAGGGATTTGGCTTATGGAGACAATTGCTTGGACTAAAACAATAAGATCACCAAGAAGTGAAAATTTCTTTTGAGGATAGAGTCTTGTACTAGTGAATCTTGTTTTTTTGTAAGTAGAAGATAGCTCAATGCATTCAAAAGGAATACCGTTACTTAATGACCTTGTAGTAATCTTTGGCATGAAAGCACTGTCTGAATGATGCTACTGCACCCTGAAGAATCGTCAGCGTTTGATGACAATAGATGTCTCCTCTTTTTGCAATTTCTTCTCAATTTTCAAACTTCAATTCTGCCAAAGAAACTTTGTGTCCCACCAGACATGCCAAAACTGTTGATGTTCTAGATTTGCACCCTTGTTGAGAAGGGAATTGTTCAGATCCTCTTACTCAAATCTAGTCTAACATGGGACTGATCCTAGACTGTGGGTATCCTAATAATGGATAAAACCTCCGAAGAAAGCCAACTTCATTTTGGATCTATCACCTATACTAAATATAAACTAGCACTTGCTTGGAAAAAGGAGAGGGAGACTTTAACAATAACTTATGAAAGCATGTAAAAGAGGTGATGCACCAATGATTTGATCACTCAAACTCGCACAAGACACATTATAAGATGTATTCAAGACCAAAGAAAATCAGTGCCACATAAATATTTCACAATAAGGCATTGATCAGTTATCAAACTAGCATGAGAGGGCAGAGATCCACTTTCAAGCTAAACAACAAATTGTAAATTGCACTTATAAGGACCTATGAGAGCTACTAAGCACTTCATGAAGGTGATAAAACTCAGATATAGACAAGGAACATACATTCACTTAACCACAGTACATGAATTCATAAAACACTTCAATTTAGCTTGCAAAAAGATGGAATTCAGTCTTTATTGCATCAAAAGGTGTTACAGTACAAATTTCGACATCGTTTAGTCATACCAAAAAGAGGGATCCACTTCTAAGCTTGAAATCTTGTATTTATAGAAAAGGGAAATAGAGAGAGAGTTGTGCATTGAAAGAGGCCCAACCACTTCCGATGAATTAGCACCGATTTGAGGACACTAAGTCATGATCTTATGAAGAAGGAACAAACTCTGTAAAAGAATTAAATGCCCATTGTTTTTATCCATCCACCAGGTGTCCTTCTTGGAACTCCATGTCATTATCTATCTAATCTGCTGACAAGGACCATGTCTTGGAATTGATAGAATCATGCCACATCTACTTTGGGTGACCATGAGAACCTGCTTATCGAAAATGTGGCCCTAATGATAGGCGAGACACCTCTCCATGATCACATTTACGTCTGTATTCGTTCCAACTTGAACCTAATCCATTCTATAAACGAAAAAACCAATCTCAGACCATTGGTTTTCATATGGTCTTTACGTCGATGGGGACCTATGGACTAAATAGCCCTGTTCTAGATTACAATAGGTCCAAATAGACCCATTTTGTTTCTACACGGGTCCTTTTTCTACAAAAAGGCGAACACATTTGCAAAAAACAAAACCCGCAAGCTACAAAATATCGAACTAGAGGTCTATATTGAGCTCTAATGGCGTCCCTTTATGTTCTTTATCTTGGTTGCATGGCTATGTCCGCTGCCTGGCGTTTGATCGAGCTCCAATGGCGGAATGATGGCCCCCTACAAGACCTATTTGCTTTAGTTGAACCCTGCTTCCTTGGTTCAACTTTGTTCGTTGAATATTGCTTGGACCAATTTCCCTGTCAGTGACCACTCACCGTAGATCTTGATGTACGATTTCACGTTGGCCGTAGATCTACTCGGACCCACCTCCTTGTCAATTGAGCTCATACCGTTGGATCCTTTTCTGATTAAACGCTGACCGTTGATCTTGAATGTTTGAAATCAAAAGGCTACTTCACAAGGCTTCACTTTGACATCTACGTGACTGTATTTGACGTCCGCGTGAACGTATTTGATGTCCATGCAACCGTCTGCAAGATTTTTGAAATTAAATGACTATTTGCCATAACCTTAATTTGACGTCCGCGCGCCCGTCATTTGACGTCTGCGTGAACGTTGAAGACGTCCACGAGACCGTCAATCTTTGGACCCCAATGGATGAATGTTGAGCTTTACTTTGACATTTGTGCGAACGTCTCCAAGACATTTGAAATCCAACGGCTAATTATTGTGGCTTTATTTTTACAGTCGCACAAACGTCTTATTGACTTCTTGACCTTACGCGTGCCGTTAGATCTTTGCTTAGATCGAACGTAGACCATCAATCTTGGGTGTTTTAATACAAACGGCTATTTGCCGCAGTTTGAACTTTGACGTCTGCGTGAACGTATTTGACGTCCATGCGACCGTCACTACATATTTGAAAACCAATGATCATTTTCTGTGCTTGAATTTGACACTTGCACACCCATCATCTCTCTGCTGGATCAACTTTGCCAAAACAATTCCATCGGAGCTTTTGCATCAAGCATTTTGTCTCGGAGCTATTTCCTCGGGCTTTTTGTTTCGGCCACTTTTCCCGAAACAAATAAGTCTTCGGGACTTTTGTTTCAGACAATTTGTCCGAAAGAATCAAGTCTTACGGGGAACCTGTCTATGACAATTTGTCCGAAAGAAATCAATACTTAGTTTTTTGCATCAAACATTTTCTCCGAAAGAATTCAGTCTTCGGGAAAATTGTTGCGGAACAATTTTCCCGAAAGAACTTATGCCTCGGACATTTTTTCCAAAAGAATTAAGACTTAGCAAAATAAAAGCCCGAAACATATCCTAAGTAAGGACTTAGCCCAAAAAAGGTTTTGCACTTAACTTTTTTAAACCCTGAAGGCTCTTCTGAACTTGTGCTTGAACTTTGAATGTTCAAATGACTTTCCAATGCTTGTGCAACTTGACCTTGTGTTTTTAATCTACTTGGTTTCACCATGAAACCTTGTCAAGAACATTCTCTTTGCCCTGCATATCTGTCCCTCAAATATTGACAAAAATACACTTTAAGTAAACTTAATGTGTTTCAAAAGCTTTGCAATCTGTATGTGATCCTTGGATCACTTATCCCATCCAAAGACTTTGTTCAAACCTTGCTCCATATTTGATCTTCAGAACACTACACTATATTCAAGCAAGTTTGCTATGTAGGCCAAAAATTGCCTAATAGTTACAAAAATGACTGTCACTTCCCTGATAGTGAATTACAAAGTATATTTGTTTGAAGTTTGCTTTTACCCATTAAAGACAAAGTGGTCTTCATAACTTACCTATCTTTCAATGATCTTTTTCATGCAATTAGAAACTATAAGATCAAGCTTTTAGAAGCCACCATGCTTAAATATGGGACGAATGCCCCTACCTCTAATGGAGCCAAATTTCAAGGTGAATCAAACTTCAAGGCTAAAGGTAATGACAATTTTTTTCAACCTAAGAATGCGACGAAAAATATAGTGAATGCGGTGGATCATCCACCTAACAAGCTAGCCTTATTACAACAAAGAGAATGAGAACAATTTACAAGATTGAGTTAGAATCCTCAAAATGTGCTTAAACGGTTACTTGATTGCAATATGCTTACTTTACCTCCTATTATAGAATTGGATCCATCAAGACCTTTGCCTAAAACCTTTGATGCTAGTGAATTATGCGATTATCATAGTCACCAAATAATTTTCAAACAAATGCATTGCTTTGAAACATAAGATCCAAGACCTCATTAATAATAACGAAATTCAAGTAGAGGATCTCAATAGCATTTTTAACAAATCAGCGGCTCAACCAAATCAGCATTTGAAAATATTGACAAATCATATTCCAAATCACACCACCCTATCTAAAGACCAAGGTAATGTTAACTATGATAGATTAAACACAACCACCACACGTTTTTAAAGTTCATCCACTTGATGAATTCATAGGTGTGGTTAATAAAATACAGAAGGAGCTTCCTCCAACTATACCCTATGATCATGAGGTTCCAAAAGATGACTCTAACAATGGACCATTTTTCGTTCAAGCTTTTACAAGTGCACAAGGAAAACAAATGGAATTATGATTGATAATGGTTCAACTATGTATGTGTACACAGATATTTGTCAATAGTCTTGGATATCGTCAAAAGAATTTAGCTGGTACTCCTACTCTTATTATGGGGTATGATGGGATTACAAGGAAACCACTTAGATGCATTACACTACCTGTAATAGTGGTTCCTATGACCATTTTTGTTTCGTTTCAAATGATGGAACATATAACGTTTTGATTGGAAAACCATGGATTAATTTAAATGACAGCAATTTCATCAACATTACATCAATGCATAAAATTTGTTCATGATAATTATGTGATTATTATCCAAGGCACCACTTATGATCATCCAAAACAAGTTCAACATGATGTTTTACCTAAGGAGATACCAAAGTTTCAATCACTCATAAGACCTCAAATAAGTGAGCCCAAAGTTCAAGTATCTATTCATCCACCTACCAAGGTGTATTTATCACAACCCCTTGTGCCTATACAAGCAAAAGCACCTGCAACTAATGAAATTTTTCTTGCTAACACTCAAATAAGAGAGTGTACTACTTTACATGAAGCTACAATGGAAAACATGGATTATTACAATGACGATGATTATATTGATCACATTTACAATGACAAAAACAATAATGATGGTAATGTATTATCTTTCTTAGATTCTTAGACACCTAAATATCATGATCTTACTCTTGCTGATATCACTACTACTTATATATAGTATGATAATGATTCACTTGATATCATTGGTTAGCATTGCTTGCTAACCCCCATGTTTGCACTTGAGCTATCTCCATTTCTTGTACATTATTTGTTTTTATTTTCTTTTTATTGCTTTTTTTTATCGCTTGTTTTTTTTCTTTGCTTGCTTGCTTTGGCTTTCTTTTTTCCTTTGTTCGGCATGTGATTTTTGTGAACCCTTGTTTCTTTCGTAGTCTTCTCTTATGTTACATTTTGATTCCTCACTAAGCAAATTTACTTGATTATTCATGGATTTCTATGATTAAAAATTTAATTTGATTATTATTTAATTAAGCTATAAGTCATATGTTGTTATGAGACAGATGTATATTGCTTTGATTTCATGATTGCATTGATATGAGTTAATTGTATTGTATATTCTTTACATTATGATTATGTTGATTTATTATTTCAACATTATTTTATGATATATATGTCACAATATTATGGACTAAATACCTTCTTGTCATGAATTAGATGCAGCAGAGATTCATTCTTCAGAGCATGACAGAGGGAAAGCATTATCAGAGAGAGTGACGTAGACAGAAGTGTTAGGAGACAACAAATGAATGACTATAACCCTGCACACACAACGTTAAATAATACATATTAAATGCATAGTTTGAATTGTTAGCGTTAGTATGTTTTTTTATGATTGTTTGCATACTAGTTGTGTGTTAGTTCAAATTTATGCCTGTGTGAAATTAATCTTGTGTGATTGTGTTTATGTCATACTAATGTGCTCATAACTATTAATGTTTTCGAAAATGTAAATTTGCATGAACAAGTATCTGATACTACCGTATGTAGACTAACTCTTATGACTTTGAAATATTTTAGAACATAAGCTAGTTATCTTTATGATATTTCGAGAATACCCAATTACTATTGAAAGGAATATAATTGACTTATATTAGTCATATTGATGTTGTTTCTCTGTACTAAGTAGCAAATTAAGCAATTGTAATATATGATAATATAATTAGCAAATTATATTGTAATAGATTTTTATAATTAAGAAATAAAACAGTTGTATTATATTGAATTATAATTAGTAATTTTGTGTTATACATAGAAATGGGATTATATTGTATTATAATTATGAAATAAAGCGATTGTATTTTATTATACTTAAAAAAATACATAAATACCAAAAGCAAATTAGAAAATATATATTTACGAAAAAGAACATAAAAAGGGAAAAAGTGAAGCTTTTACATAAAAGAAAAGAATGGAAAGTTTTTAGAAAAATAGAAAAACAAAAAAATAAAAGTCATTCCAAAAAGGAAAAAGGCAAAGTGGGCGGCGCAGAGAAAGATAAGAAGAGAAGGAAAGAAAAGATAAAGGGGGGATGCAATTGGAGAAGGGCAGAGCATAGAAGAGTACGAAGTGGAGAAGAGAAGGCAGCGCTTGAAGAGGAGCAGAGCGAGGGAAGGTAGGTGATGTCATTAAAATTTGTGTGAATTTTTGTGTTTTGATCTCTACAAAGCATGACAAACTTGTTAAATATATATTGCGATCTAGTTACATAAATGAAAAAATAATAATAATAAACTACAAGTTCTCTTTATAGCAAAATACAGCGATCTAGTTATAGTTGTAATGATAATAATAAAATATAACGATCTGGTTATAATAATAAAATACAACGATCTGGGTATAATAATAAAATACAAATAGACATTACACCTAAATGAAGCACTTACATATATCTGTTTTATTGTTATTTTCGTTAATTGGCAATGATGTTTACTATACATTCAAATTTTGGTAAACGCCCAATGAATCTTAACAAGCTGTCTCTACCAGGGGACGTGTTTAACAATCCAAATGCAATCGCCAACTCCTCACTATGTTGGTAGAGGAACGATTCTCTTTCCTCCGCCACATCATTCAGTACATAACTTGAATCTGGAAAATATGAATCCTTCAGCTTTGCAATGATCTCTTTTAGATTATACAGTGCAATATATATATATATATATATATATATATATATGCAACGAATATATTTACATATAACAAATCTGTATAAAATGTATAGTGATCTGAGGAATTATAATACTGTGATATACAAATTGTGAAACCGGCTTATATAATATTCATGTATATATATTATAACATAGATTATCATCAAATCATTTCATGTCTTTATTTAGCGATATATGTATAGTGAACTAAGGAATGATCGATACCAGATATATGTACAAATGGTTAGATATATGTGTGTGTGTGTGTACCCTGTTATCGATATGTATCCTGATGTATATGTATCTTTATATATGTGTGTGTGTATGTTTCAATTTCATGTCTTTATTTAGCAATATATAGATCGAAGATCGCCACATGATGAACAGCAAGATGTATATATAAGTATGATCCGAGATTAATTGTTATTCAAGCCATGAAAACTTATGACATTCTGTGTATCGAATTGTTGGAAGTGCAAATTTATATGGACTGAGCGAACTACGTGAGTATCCAAATGAGTGAACTAAAATCCTAACTTCGACAAATAAATGGACTGTTGTAAGCACGTTTTGAACCACTTGGACTGCGCGCTTTTATCATTGAAGTAGATTATATCCATCTCTAGAAAGTCTGAATTCAATTTGTTTTAAAACATGAACCTTTATAAAAAATACAAGGATGGCGTGTATGTTTTAATAATTCTTTCACTAATTATAAGTTTTATTTGGTAAGGGATTTGTGCGCAAAGGAAGGTGACAATTTTTTATTGCTTTACTAATGGTGACAAGAATTCTAATTATACAGTTATCCTACATGTTGGCTCTAACAAATATATGTACTCCGGTTTCTGATTGATTCTATATACAGTATTTATATAATGTTGAATACATATATATGGTAAATATCAAGAATATATTTAATATGAACAAGTGCCCATATAAATGGAAAATATCAGTAAGTGGACTTAGATACTCATACGTGTATACAACATATTGAGGTGTGCCTATATCCATTATAAATAATAATAATAAGTAATAAGAACCCGAGGGAAAGGAAACTGTAACTATACGAATGTAGTCTACTAAAAATATAATATGTTGACTTTATTATAATTGATTGTTGAACTTGAGTAGTGTGTACATAAATGGACAGTGATATTAGTACTTATCATAAAATGTACTATATTTGAATCTACTTACGAAAATTAGAATATGCAGTCTAAATATAGATTATACTCGGATGGTATGCACTGTACTTGTTATGCTTATTATTTATGTGACAAGTAATATAGTGAAGATTCATTCATACGTTTGACGGACTAAATGTATGCATTTTGATTATTCGTATGTTTAGCATGTTTTATGCTTGCTAGTAGGGAGTAATTTATATAAATCTATTAATGATATTTATATTAACCAAATCTTGTATTGTCGATACTAAGTAGTGAGACGGACTTCACTAGCGTACTAGTATCACCAATGTCAGATGAAAGTAATTCGATCAAGTGGTGTGTATAAAATTCACTGATCCTAGAGATCGATAACTATTGAAAACTTTGGCCAAAGTAATGTTAGTTAAATATTGTTATTTCATATAGATGAAGTACATATTTGTGCAATATCATGTTAATTTGGATTTCTTTATGGTACACTTCATGTTCTTAGAAATCCTACAACACATGGGTATTCGCTTGTCTCTTTGGATTCCCGCACCGTTACTATCTACTCATCCATGAAGAATGATGGGAGATTGTGAGGGGGATCGATGGTCCGTGGTTGGTGTGGAAAAGCGCTCGGATGATGTTCTCCCTCACCACAGTAGTACTTATTTGGAGACTACACTTGAGATTGCCATAGATATTGGAGTTCGGGGAGCTCACGCTTTATGGAGCCTTGTATCTCGTATTGTATTTATTATTATTGAAACATTATACCTAATGAGATATAATTATTTACTTATTGTACCATAACAATAGTGGTTGCATGTTTGTACCAGTCATGATTGAAAATCTGTAATTATTTTCTATATTCAGTTAGATTTTGTTTCATTTGATGACAGTAATCAATGACAAACAGATGTCACATGTTTATTTTACAGTTATCATACATAAAATATTTTACCTGGATCACTAATTAGATTCTCGTAGTGTAATCTAATGAAAGAATACATTGATTAAATTTTTAAAAAAATACGTTATTCTAAGTAGAACCTAGTGGGGATGTTACAACATGTTTGCTTACCCACTTGGATCCTCCTCTTCTTTCAAGTTCTTCTAGCTTTCCTATGCTCTTTCTTGTTCTTATTTGAATTTTGAGGTTACCTTCTTCCTTCTCACCCTCATATTTTGGTTGTTCTTTATTTCAGCTTCCTTCCTTCAACTTTTGTTGCCTATGTGCTTTAGGTTATTTCTTTCTTTTTTATTTGCTTCTTATGGTTCCTTATTCCTCTACATATTTCATTCATTACCCTTGCCTTTGTTTGTTGTGTCCCATCCCAAAAGTTTGTGCGAACTTCTCCATGATGATAGCACGTTATATATTAAGGCCATATGTCTCACAATGCACATAGTTCTAATGGAAGTTGTAGGTTGGTAGGGATCCCCCTTCCTCTCTCTTATTGTTTTTGTTCTTGCTTTTCATTTATGTGATTGGCTGGTTTCTTTGACTATTTGTCTTCTAAAAAATATTGTGCCTTTATCTTTGAGTTTTAGTGGGTACGCAACTTGACATATTAGGAAAATCCACCTAATGATAAAAGTTATATTCTTTATATAAATGTTATTTATGGTATTATTGAGATAGATGCCAGATATACAAGTACATGCATATAATTATGGATTCACAGTTGGTTGGGGCCACCTTTCATGCATATTTTGGGGGCATTTAGGGGGCATCCCCTGACAATTCTTCAGGTTCTATGTCATGTCCCCTTTTTCAAATAAAGAAAAGAGCAATTAATAATGATGTTTTAAGTGGTTTCCCAATGTCACTTTATAATTACAACTCAAAAGGGGACAGTCATTATTATTAATTAAGTGGGGCCAAAGTTCATTAATTAAAATATCGATATGGAAAAAGAAAAGTAATTATTATTTATTTTTGGAGCAAAAAAATGAATATTAAATAAAATTGTTTTTAGGGTTTTAAGGAGAAAGGGTATTATAAAAAGGTTGGATGAAGAGAAAGCAAATCATTATCATTCGATCAATTTCAAACACTTTTCAAGCTTGAGCAGCGATTGTTCAACTTTCATCACAGAGAAGAAAAAACCTTCCGTGTAAAAGCTTGAGGATGAAACCCCTCATAACCGGAAGGTGATTCCATTCAGGAATCACATTGGTGTTTCCAAAATCAAAAGAATACAATTCTAGGGATTTATTTTATAGCTACAACGATCCGGATGTCCCAGGGTTTGAACAATTTTAAAAAGTATAGATCTGTACGGCATTAGATTGCAAGGCGTACGACCTCTGCAACAAGCCGTACAAATTGTGTTAGCAATTGGCAGTAGCCATGGGGAATTTCTAGGCATAAAATAGTGGCAGTCATACATCACAAGGATAAAATACTCAGCCGAGTGGATTTCCAGACAGTAAAGTGGTATTTAAATTTTTCATGCAATTTGTACCTTTCATATTTATTTTTCAGTATTTTCAATGTACTCAGTTGACTGAGTTTTTAGGAAAATTAAATAAAAATCAGCATTCAAAATTTTTTCTAAAATAGGATATTTCGGTGGTATCAAAGCACTGATTCTACCAACGTGCGTGGGAAAAATTGAATCTTGATCACACATGCAAGAGGAACAAAAAGAGCTCAAGTATTATTAGAAGAGGAAGGGTCAAACCCCTGAGAAGGACAACAATATTAAAATGGATGAGAGAGAGGAGAGAGCAACCCCTACAGACGAGATGAGTTACCTATGTGAAATAATTGGCCATAGGCAAAACGACATGGAAAGAACAATCCAAATGACCGTTGAAGAATCCATGGCAGGTATAGCACAAACCATACAACAAATCAACGTGGGTAAAGGAAAAAATAGAAGAAACACGCATTCCAAATAATGTTAGGGTTTTGATAGCCCCACCTCCAAAAACCTTTTGTGCGAAATTCCTACAAAAGTAGGAAAGCCCACCTGAAGAAATATATCCTTTATAACGACATGCAGGTAATGAATATACACTATATCTGGCAGAATATGAGGGGCTCAGCTATGAAGTGCAACAAGCTCTCTTTCAGGGAATTTTGTGAAATAGAAAAGAACAGCGTTAAGAGAGGTAGAAGAAACCAATTGGATCAGCCACGAAGAGATATACAACAAAGGTTGGGCAAGATTACTCTTCCTACATTTGATGGGTCAAGTAAATCTACAACGAGATCATGGTTACAAAAGTTAGATACATATTTCTCGTTAAATCCCATGTTTGAGGATGAGGCAATTAAGTTTTCTACACTCCACTTGGAGAGAGTGGCCCTTGAGTGGTGGTACCATGGCATGGTCACCCAAGAGCATGGTTCCATTACCAAAGTAGATGAATTCAGCGAAAAGCTAACTGAAAGATTCGATAGGAAGGACCCATAAATACTCTACAGAGAGTTAGCCCAACTCAAATAAGAAGGTAATGTGGACAGCTATATTGTTGATTTTAAGAGATTGGTTGTGATGGTACCGGATGTGACAGAAAGAAGGTTAGTGGTTTTGTTTGTTGAAAGCTTGGCTTAACCTCTCAAAGGTTTAGTGAAAGCTTTTGACCCTTTATCACTACAGAAAGCAATAAAGAAGGCTCTAAATTTGGAAACATCAGCCCCAAAGGGGAAATTTCTACCTATAGGACAGCAAATGACAACAATTGGTGGGCAGCCAAAATTAGTATCTTATGAACAGAAGGGACATCAACTGTTGAGCAGGAAAGGAAGCCATTTCAACAAGAGATTCCTCAACAAAAGGAGATGCCAAGAGCAATTAAAGAGATAGAAATAAGGACTGAACTCAGGGAAGAAGTTATACTTCACTTATAGAGATCCATGGGAACTAGGCCATAGATGTCTTCCAAAAAAATATGTGCATTACATAGAGGTAGTAACAGATAATGAGATGGAAGAAGAAGCCGAAGTGAGAAAGGAAGAGCTAGTGGAAGAGAAGAATACAGGAGGCACCCTTGCCACATTTATTTCAGAAGGCCCTTGTGCCGCCCTTTTGAGTGCACCCAAATATTACCCTTTCCGAATTTGTGGAGTTATACAAGGACAAACTCACAGTTTTGATTGATAGTGGGGCAACCCAAAATTTCATTGATGAGGGTTTGGCAGCCCGAAGTGGGCTGAAATCCGAAGTTTTCCATGGATTTAATGTGATTGTAGCTGAGGGTTCTACTATTCCTTGCACCAAAAGGATTTAGCAATTGGAAATTACACTTGGCAATCACAGGGTACGTGATGACTTCTATGTGGTTGGCATAGGAGAGACAGAAATGGTTTTAGGGGTGTCGTGGTTACATTCCCTTGGGGAATTCACACTGAATTACTAAACCACAGATCTGAAATAACCCTGATGGGAAAGAGGAAGTGCTTCATGTTATGACCAATGGAGCCCCTACAACAATCACTACGAACAAAATGGAAGGTGTAACATTTGGTAGTACTCTCTCTAGATCACAACTGATATATGATTCAGCTATCATGGGTTCACTCATGGGGATTGTTGGAGAAACGTCATGGTGTACCGAGCTTCCAATTCTTCATTATATCAGAGAAGTATAGCAGAAGCTAACGACCTATCAAGGAGGAATGAAAGTAGCAGAAAAATTGGTTTGCGATCTTGGCATTTGCTAGGACAGTTCAGGGATTGCTTGAGAGCAAGCAATCTTCGAGAAGGCCGGATTGTTATGTCCCCTTTTTCAAATAAAAAAAGAATAATTTAATAATAATGTTTTAAGTGATTCCCCAACGTCACTTTATAATTACAACTTAAAAGGGGACACTTAGTCATTATTATTAATTGAGTGGAGCCCACATTAATTAAAAAGCCAAGGGAGAAAAAGAAAAGTAATTATTAATTATTTTTGGAGCAAAAAGGTGAATATTAAATAAAATTACTTTTAGGGTTTTGAGAAAAAGGTAATTATAAAAAGGTTGGATGAGAAGAAAGTAAATCATTATCATTCAATCAATTTCAAACACTTTTCAAGCTTGAGCAGCCATTGTTAGACTTTCATCACAGAGTACAAAACCCCCCCTGTGTAAGGACCTAAAGACGAAACTCCTAATACCCAGAAGGTGAATCCATTCAGGAATCCAATTGGTGCTTCCAGAATCAGAAGAATACAATTCTAGGGATTTATTTTATAGTTGCAGCCATTCAGACATCTCAGGGTTTGAATAATAAAATAAATTTAAAAAAGTACAAATCCGTATGGCATCAGATTACAAGACGTACGATCTCTATAACAAATCGTATAGCTTGGGTTAGCAATTGGCAGTAGCCATGAGGAATTTATAAGTAGAAAATAGTGGAAGTCGTACAACACAAGGATAAAATAGTCAGTCGAGTGGACTTCTAGACAATAAAGTGGTATTTAGATTTTTGATGCAATTTGTACCTTCCATATTTATTTTTCAGTGTTTTCAATGTATTCAATTGACTGAATTTTAAGGAAAATTAAATAAAATTCAAAATTCATAATTTTTTTCTAAAAGGAGATATTTCATTCTATCTTTTGTGATTTTCTTTTTCAAATTGCACTTTCATTTTATCTTATATAATTTGGTCTATCATGACTATTACATATACCTTTGTGTGCTTAGTGCTTCTATGTAGGCTCATGCTCCTGCTATACTTGTTGTGACTTCAATGTTTCTTTGTGATTGTTTATATGGATGCTTTGCTTAATCTGTGTTGTTTTGATACCAATATCCCTGATGTGTTTGTTTCATATGCTTGTTGTTTGTCATGCTTCCCCTATTTGCTCTATGAATGATGTGTGTGCCTTGCTTCCATTGTATACTTTGTGTCACATGCTTATGATTGTTTCCTCTATGTTTTGAACGCTTTGTTTTCTTTGTATACGTTACACATGGTGTTGTTTGTTTTGTTTAGCATATGGCATGCTTACTTTATGTTGCTTGTGTCTTCCTTGCTTGCTCTATTTACACATTATTATTTGCTTGATGCCATGATCTATAACTTGCGCAACTCTCTTGTTTGCCATGATCCATATCATGTAGATGTTTTTGTTTGCTTGTCTACGTTGCCATGATTCCTATCATACATCTATTGGGCAAGGCTCCATGTGCATGTTTTACTTTGATACATTTGTTGCTACGCTACTTGCATTGGGGCAAGCTATCTTACTGCTTCATTTATTAAATATTGTCCATGAGGTGCATATCACTATTGTGCTTATATTGCTTATATGTTGTCAAGTACAATGCATCATGTACTTTTAAATTTTAATATTGCGACAAAAAAAATGTATTAAAGTATAAATTTAAATTTATAAATATCAATATTTGTAAAAAAAATAATTCAATGGGCAATGTGATTTCAATTCCATACTATTTTAATTTTAGGTCGTTAATTTTGAATTTAATGGTTAAAGAATGTTTTGACGTCATCTTACATAGTTTTTAAAGCTATTTAGTAATATGTATATATTTTTATATTCTTTTGTACTTATTTTTTCTTTTGAAAATAAATTAATAAAAAAAAGCACATTTTATATTCTTCGAACTTAATCATGATTTTTTTCCCAATTTTTAATGGTTGGCAAACTTGTTTCAAATTTTATCCTTGTTGAACATGAACCTTGTGACTTACAAATCAAGTGATCTCACTTTCCTTTTGACTTACAATGCATAATCATTCCTATACTGACTTCAAGAACTCTTACAAATTTAGACGATCGAGGCATCTTCTATGAATCCTACAAATAAGTGTGTTTGTTTTACTTTGATATGTTGTAATGTCCCCGAATTGGGACGACAACCAAAAAAGAGGGTTTTCCAACAAACCCTGGCCAAACCAAGTACCAAACTGAAATCTGAAAATAAATAACCAACCAAACCCTAGCTAGAAAAATGTATGATATTCAATCTAAGAGCATCCAAATAAATCTACAAGAAGCTGAAAATTATTTAGAGAAATGAGTACCTTTTTTGGGGTCAAATAATATGACAATTTGCTAAAAATACCTCACAAAAATATTTTGAATTTTTCTTGAAGGTACAGCTATACTTTTCATCCCTTAAATGCCTCGAAAAACTCTACAAGTAGTTCGCCACAACTTAATATAATAAAACCAAATCTGGAAATTTTCTCTTGTTTTTCTCTCACCAAATCTCCTTCCGGAGCTTGCCAAACAAGTCGCCCAAGTGCCAAAATTGCAAAAATAATTTTTAATATTCTAGGGCATTGAATGACCCTAAAACCCTACAAAAACACTCCAACACAAATCGCCCAAGATAGAAACCTGCAAATCAGCGTTTCCCAAAAATTTCGCTGCCCCCAATAATTATTATTTCCTACAAATACGCTGAAACTTAAAAAAAATTGTTAACTCCCTCAATACTTGGAATTGTGATGCGAATAAGAGCTCAAACTGACCACAAAATTAATGACTATCCAATAAAAATAATATTAAAATTTTCCTTCGATGGGAAGGCCATCAAAACTTGCTTTAAAACTCTGAAAACCTTAGTTTCCATAATTTTTCTTCTCAAACCCTAGGTTGCCTCAAATTTTTAGAAGTAGGTGGTGTTTAAAAACACCTTTGTAGATCCACGTGCATGAACATATGCAATTTAAAACTCACAACCCTTGAATAGATTTTCTCAAGTAAAAGGAATGGAGGTTTTCGTCTCCTAACCTAAGAGACTTTTTGAAGATTTTCGTCAAGAGGTGGAAACCAAGCTTGACATACTTAATCAATAATTCCAATATCCAAATATGCATAATCTTCGAATGTATCTTTACTTGCCTTTATATGCCACTCCTCTCAGTGTAGCACCCAAAATTGAAGGGAAGAGTTACCTTTTTTTTTTAAATATTAAAAGATCCTCTTAATTTCACTTTAGGCCTTAAGTGCCCAAGACCTATAAACCCCACCACTGAGTGAAATAGAAACATACGGTGCTTTTTCATAACTCAACTCAAAATTAAAAACATAAAGTACATTTTCTATCATTAACTCCTCACAAGTGGCACACAATGCTCCATTTCCTTCCTCTACCCTTAGCCATTGGAAACAAGAATCGGCTAAAGGTCGTGTTGTCAATCAGACTCGTACCCTTGTGAAGGTAGTTTTAGGGCTTCACAATCTGCTGAAACATGGAAACAATCATAGGCTGTGGGTGGCCTAATCGACGAATTGAATCTCTAGATTCTAAGGGCTAGCTCCCTTTGGTGTATCAATTAGGACCTCTACTCTACGCTACAAACTGTTGGGGAAAAAAGGGAAAAGGAAAAGGAAAGAAAATTCTATTTAATGATGGTGATAAACCTAAACTTTGATTGATCCACACAATTTGAGCTTCTAAAAACACTGATCAGATAATAAATAAACTGAATTTTTAACCCCAATTGACCCCTACGCATCAGTATTTCATGAAAAGGTTCTATCTTGTGATCAAAGCTTGAGGAAAATGATGGAATAGCCCTGATTCAAGGCATTAACCAGCCACTTATATCTACTGTAACTTCAACCAAAAGATATTAAACACAAAACATAACCTGCATAATCTGATCAGCGAGTATCTAAGTAAGAATCGGGACTTGACAGAAAAAAATTCTATCACGTATGCAAATTACTGACATAAATACACATACGAACGCCTTGGAGTCTCAAAACTGTCTTATTACTCTGAAAAGGTTACACAGCACAAATTTTTGGTAGAGTATGGTCTTGCCAAAAAGAGGATACAATTCAAGATTGAAAAACCAATTTATATAGAAAAAGTATACAATAGCCAAGAAATTGGCACTGAAAATAGAAAAGGAGGTCAACTTAGTCCAACTTGTGCTATCATAGCCTTCAAATAAAATCTATTTTTGTCTTATGCTTTGCATGAAAAGTTATTTGACGTTGAAAATGGAGAGCCCAAGTTTGAGCCAAACTTTCATCATGCATGATGCTACGTCAATCTCCAAATATAGAACTCCACTTGAATTGCTAGAACGTAAAGAACAATTTCCTTTGCATGAAATCAACACCAAAACTAAATTTAGAACTCCGCTTGAACTGTTGGAAAAGTTAAAAACTTTCAACAAGATAAACAAGAGTGCATGCATGAAATTGCATGTCGACGTAGAAGGGATGAGGTGGACCCAAGTTTGACAAGTCAAACTCTTGCATGGAAAGCCACGCCACAATCTTCAAAGGAATATGCCTCTTAAACTGCTTGAAGCTAAATTGGATCATTGAATGCATGAGATGACTAGGAGATAACCCTGACTTCAACAAACAGTCAATTGAAGCTTTGACCAATCAACTATAGTTAGTCTTTGCTTGCATGGAAGAGGACCTTGATGAGTGAGAGGTGCATTCAGATTGAACTCTTTGTCTTCATTATGGTAATTTCTCAGTCTAACACTTTCAGGCTCTTTGCTTCTGTGAATGTATTTCTCCGACATTTATTTGTTTGCGGCTATTTCCTTTGTCTACTTCTTTCGGCCTTCGTTTTTGTCCTGAGCTTTATACCTTGTTTATTTCCTTCGGACAACATTCGGGCTTTTGTCTTTGTCATTTTCCCACGAACAAATTGTCCACGGGATTTGTCTCTTCATCCTTTCCGATTGGTCCATTCGCTTTGAACAATTCTACGGGTAAATCTTCTGAAAGAATTCTTTCGGACAATTTGTCCAAAAGAATTCTTTCGGACTTTTTGTCCATCTCTTTGACTTCAGACAAAATGTCCGCGGCCTTTTCCTTCTTGTACCTTTCCTTCGACTTTTCCGATTGGTCCATTTCCTTCGGACCAAAAGTCCGAAAGAAATCTTGTTCTCGGAACCCTTGCAAATTGCCCTTCGGCAAAATTGTATGTCCACTTGCCCTTCGGCAAAATTGTATGTCCACTTGCCCTTCGGAAAATTGTCATGAGAATTTGTCTGAATGAAATGTACCCTTTGGACTTTTTGTGCATCCCTTTGGAGTTTGATAATGGACTTTCCCGAAGGGAAAGTGCCCTTCGGGTTTTCTCAAAATGAACATCTCGACCTTTTTACAAGTGTCCTCTCAGACTTCTTGGAAATGACTTTCACGAAGGGAAAGTGTCTTTCGGAAAAATGTTAAGAGCCTTCTCGAAATTGTCCCTTCAGAAAAGTTGTCCTTCGGAAAAGTTGAAATGGTCCTCTACCGAGAAAAGTGCCCTTCAACTCTTGTGAAATGGACTTTTCCCGAAGGAAAGAGCCCTTCCAGAACCTTAAAAAGTACCTTTTTCTTGGAAAGTGGCCCTTCAGAACTTTTGTGAATGACCCTTCGGGAACTTTTGAAGAGCCTTTCGGGAATTTCGGAAATGACTTTCCCGAAGAGAAAGTGCCCTTCGGCTCTTTTGGAATCGACCATTCGGAAAAATTGTAATGGTCCCCTTTGACTTTGAGAATGCCTTTTTTCGAAGGGCAGATACCCTTCGACCTTTCTGTAAATGATCATTCGGAAGTTTTGTAACGGTTCACTTACCCTTCGGAATTCTTGAAAGTGTCCTTTCGGAAAAACAAATAATGGTCTTTCGAAAAAGTTGACATGCCCTTCGGATTCCCAAAGTGTCCCTTCGGCTTTTTCCAAAGTACCCCTCGGCTAATGAAAACTGCCCTTCGAAAAAATGAAAGTGTCCTTCGGGAAACTGTGTGATGATCCTTCGAAAAAGATGTTTCGAACAAAAAGTCCAAAACAATTCCGATACTTAGACAAACCCTGAAGTCTTCCTTCCGGGAAAGCTCGAAGTATTTCTTGTGTTTATGAAAACCCGAAGTATTCTGACTGTCTCTTTAAAACTGCTCTGAGCAAAAGCAAATTGGCAATGACATGAAAAGCTTCGAATAAAGGGTGGCAATTTGCCCTGCAGGGTCAAGATTGTCAACATTTTAATGACTCAACTGAGAAGCATCCCTGCTATGCTTAAGAACTCAAACCATATACATAACATTTGAACTCATAAAACAATGGTAAATCTGGTCCATGACTGTAAGTACAGCCTCTGATTTAAAAAAACAACCTTCATCCTCCAAAACATAAAGGGAAACCCACAAAGCAGGAAAAACTAACTAAAAAGCAAATGTGCAAACAAGCACTTATTTGGGACAAAACAGAATTAAACTAATGTGCTTGAACAACACTTAGAGGAAAGCAAAACAAACTATGTACAAGGAGCTTTGCTCTTCAGTAGCAATGTTTCATATGTATCCCATTTAGTGGGATTGGAAGCTCATCACCATCCATCTTTGCAAGTTGAAAGGCATTGTGGGATTTGCAACTGGAGATTGTCTATGGGTCACTCCAAAGGGAATCAAACTTTGTGTGCCTTTGTGGGTTTAGCTCACACCATTTCAATGTGGGGCATTGTGACCCTTGTTTTGGGTCTCTAGTGCCTTATTTTCCCTATTTATCAATCTTGTAACTTAGCAATCAAGTGATCTCACTTTTCTTTTGACTTTCAATTCATTATCATTCCTAACTAACTTCAAGAACTCTTACAAATTTAGACGATCGACGCATCTTCCACGAATCCTAAAAGTAAGTTTGTTTGTTTTACTTTCATATATATGCGCACATATACATCAAAGAGAGGCATTATGTACACACCTAATTTTGGTGTGAGGTAGTTTTACTTGTCAAATTGCATTGTTCTAGGGTACTTGTGTATTTGTCAATTATAAATTCATATTAGGCTCGTCTTGGCACGTTTTTCACCATGTTTTGGCCTTGTTTTGCTTGTCCCCCTTTCTCTTTCCTTGCCTCTTTTTTTGTTGTCTTGGTCATGCTACCCAAAACCATACATCGTATGGTTCTGGTGTGGGTCGTTATGACCATGTTTTGCATCTCTAGTGCTTTGTTTTCCCTATTTATCGACCTTTCCCGCCCACCGTGTGTCAGCATGCACGGCAATTTGGTCTTAATTTGAATTTGAAAAGTCTATAAATGCACAGGTGCATTAGTGCATATAGAGGAAAACAGTGGAAAATAGTTGGCAACAAATGAAGAATGACCGATAGTTGAATAATGATAGGCTTAACAAAGGCTGGTTTATGGCCTAGGGCAGTAACTATGATCCATCTAGTTGTGATTGGACAACTTTGTAGTTACAAGCTACCATACTTGAAAGGGCCTGGAATGGTAATGGTAGGGTGTTGCGAAACATGGTTGCTATCGCAAGCCAAAGGACAAGGTCTTGAGATAGAAATGTTAGGGTGTTGCGAAGCTGGCTGACTCGCACAAGCCAAAGGACGAGTTCCTAGTATAGAAATGGTAGGGCATTGTGGAGCTTGGTTGCTCCCACAAGCCAAAGGACCAGGTCCTGGTATAGAAATCCTTGGATGCTGTGGAACTTGGTGACTCACACAATCCGAAGGAGGGTTAACGATATTGGTGGGGGATTGGATGGTCACAAAAGGGCGAGCATAATACGTCAACCAGCCAAAAGAAGGTACCATCGAACACGGTGCTTGACTTTGTTTCCCAGATTGAGTATTGTAAGGAGGATATGGATCCGTCTCACAAACTACATCGTTACCATAGGGGTCTCTAACAAAGTCAATTTGTGTGGCCATTCTATCATAGCTTGAATTGTACATGACTCCACCATAAGTGTAGCGAGACATATCCACATCAATGATGAACGTTCCGCAAAAAGGCCTAGAGTTCTACAAATTCTAAAAAACAATGTCCAAATGACACATGGTTTCAAACTTGGTCTAGGGAAACCGTATCTCCAAAATGGTTTGTGCTAAAACTTGGTATAAACCCACCTAACATCAAATGTCCAAGGTTTAAATATCTCACACAAAAGGTCAAGTGGATGAAATAAAATCGGAATGTCAAATTCTAGGTTCAAAGTGTTCCAAACAAGTCTAATCTAAGAAAAATAAAAGTTGCTAGGTCTTTTGACCAAATGCGGCGTCAAAAGCGAAGCTCAAACAAAGGTATGTGCTAGGACTTTTGGCAAAACAAGCACAAAAGCTAGACTTTAAACAAAATGATGATTTAATCTAACAAATCTGAAACACTTTGACATAGACTAGGCATCTGACTTTAGACATGAACTTAGTCAATTTGGTACGAGGCATAAAACAAAAGGCACTTGGAAATAGACTATTTTCTCCCAAATAAAGGCACAAACAATAGTTTTCAAATTTAGATATAGAATTAACCTAAGTTACACAACCCAAAAGAGAAAGATCGATGTCTAAGCCCAAATTACACAAGGCATAAACAGAAATCAATCAATGTTTGGATTTGAACTTGTCAATGTTAATTAAAAACTCAATTTAGGAAACTAAGCTTCTTTGATCAAACAACAAACTAAAGAAAGGTGAGCGGCATAATGGTACTAAACAAATACTCAAAAGACACATGGATTGGTTTCAAATTGAAAACTTGGACACAAGGCAAAACAAGTCTATGAAATGATTCGAGCAACGTAATGACGTTATCGCACTCTAAAGGTATGATTGATGGTTTGTTTCAAGACTCTAAAGGCACAAAACTTGAAATGGATTGGGCAACGTAACGTTACCCCTTTTCAATTAAGTGACACACAAAGTTTTGTCAAGAGACTAAGGCAACAACATGGTGTCAAACGGACGACTTAACGCCTCCTCAAACAACGGAGTGATGTGGACACCAAACTCGTTTTGGCATGGCATAAACAAACAAATGTTTTTAAACTCAAGGACCAAGCAAGTAAAGGAATAATGAAAAAATATAACTAAGTATAACATCCAAAACCCTAAAACTGACAAGGTTGCATCATAACGCTGAATTTCGTCTATATATGTGCTCTTGGGAGGTTTTTAAGTGTTAATCCAAAAATAAAAACGCATGAAGTAGTAAAGTTTTTACACCCCCTTCTCCCAAGAGATTGTGCGGTGACATGGAACTTCGAGCTACTCACCCTACATCAAAAATATGTCCGCAACAAATGGGGTTGTTCTAAAACTTAAATTTTCGACTGTCTAGATGGTCCCAAGTGTGGCTAACACTAAAAATGTCTCACGTCAATTGAGTTCATACCAACTAACTTACTATGCAAGGGTCTATTCCTTTACATAGCAATTCCATCTGTGTACTTAGTGGAATCCCCTGGTTAGCCAAACCTAACTCGGGTTTTCGTTATGATCGAGGAGGCTAGCCGCTCAACCCCCTGGCAATCGCAGTATACATGCCCTGATTTGTATACTCCGCCGTGGAGCGGAGTTGGTATGATGCTGGGAGATGAAACCCCAGGTCAATGCACCCCTAAAGAACTTGTGGGGGAGAAGCAAACTCCCGCTCACAAGCCAAAATGCATAAAAATAAAAGACAAGTGAAAATACTTTAGGGTCGCGTTTAAATCACCCAAACCATACGAATTTGAAAAAGAGACTTAACGACGTTCTTTTCACGTCTTTGGACAATGCACAAATGCAAAGAAAGAGCATTTTTGGTCATCCGAATTCCCTAAAAGGGACGAGGGAAGAGCATACACACATCAATCATTTTGCGAAAACAAACAACTTTGAAAGAACAAGTATAAAACAAAAACACTCTTAAGAATATGTAATCTAAGTGAGTGTTTATTTTAATGCACCAAAATGAAATTTTCATAAAATTTTGGCCCCTTGGAAGGGGCCTTAATTGAAAACTTGTAAAAAAACTTTCACAAACAACTAAGCACAAAACATCTAAATTCTTTTTAGGCACCAAATAAAGTATTCAAGACTTAACCACTTGCAAATTTGTGCCTTTTCCCAGCTTAAGTCCTGCAATTTTTAGAGGGTGTTGCTATATTTTTTTATTTTTTTTTGCTTTTGGGCAATATTGAAAAATCAAAACCTGCAAAATCAAAATATTAGAAAGCTTCCAAATACCAAATAACTACAAGTTAGAAATTGCAAACTTAAAACAAAATTAGAAAACAACTAAATCAAAAATTAACAAATAAAAGGGGCAGTAAAATAATGATATCTCAAAAACTATAAGTCGGATTTTGACGAAATTTTTACAGAATGTAGATAACACAAATATGCACCCCTTGTAAAAAATTCAGCAAAAAACAGATTATGAATTAAAAAATATGATTATTTTAACGGTCATTGATTCAAAAAAATAGACAGATACAAAGAGTCGTAACTTCTAAACTACATATCGGATTTCAATGAAATTTTGAGAGAATTAATATGAATCCAGTAAGAACAACTTATCATAAATTCAGAAAAAATCAATAAACGGATTAAAAATTAGAGCTATTTTAATAGCCATTTTTTTTAGCAAGAAAATAAAAAATAAAAGTGGCAATCAGTGTTTTGATCATAACTTCTAAACTATGCACCAGTTCTTCACAAAAAATTTTGAAAGTTGTTAATAGGTTCCAAGCGCACCTCTCTACAAACATTCAAATCAAAATAGTAAATAAAAAAAAAGTTATTAGCTCTGTATCAGCGGTTTTTAGTAAAAAATAAAAAATCCAAACAAAACACACTAAAAGCCATTATAGCTGCCTCATTATCTGTCCCATCAAGCGTGCCATTTGTGATCATAGGAATCCGTAGAAGGGAGATTAATATGGTGTTAGTAAGATAAAATCAAATCCAAATAAACACACTAAATCATGACACCTCTAGCCTAGACACTAGAGAGAGCTTAGGTAACAAAAACTAGATAAAAGCACAACAAAAACTTAAAAGACACAAAATCCTTCACCTTCCTTAGGAGCTCCAAATGCTTGGTTGAGTGGCTTGTTCAGCTTGTGCATAGAGAAATCTTTGGCAAATGAAGCTTGTTGGCTCCTCTCCTTGACACTTTGGCTTGGTTGTTGTTGCTTGGCTTAAGATTTGGGCATGGTAACATTACTTGTATGAGGCTTATGGAGCAAATTTTGCATAGAAACTCTACAATATCCAAGCTTAGAAATGAATGGGTATGGCCTTGTATTTATAGCTTTAAGAATTGACTCTCACCCAAGGTGAGTTAAGGTTGAGTTGAGTTAAAAGTTGTCATGCAATTATGAATTCAATTACTAGTCATAGTTCTCAAATTAGAAGGTTGAGTTGAGACTAACTCCAGTTGAGTTAAAATTTGTCATGCAATTATGACTTTCAGTTATTAGTCATAATTCTCAATCTAGATATTGAGATATTTTGGGATATTTTGACAACTCATAAAGATAATGATGAAAGGCTATGATATTTTGATTTTTGATATTTTCTTTTTTATATATTCATTAATTTTAAATGGATAATTCAACTAGGCATTTAATTTTATTTAATTGATTTTGCATAACCTTTTAGCTCTTTTAAGATTTAATTAAGTGTGCAAGTGCCCCATTTAATAGATCCATAAATCAAATTAACAGTTGTGATCCTACAAGGTGAAGGGTAAATCCGTAAGAGGTTATTGTTGCATACGGGCTAGTACGCCAAATAGGGATGCCTCAACACAGTTCTGAGCTTTGATAAATTATGCGCAAGCCAAAATTGAGACGTTCAGTGATTCCTAAGCTTAATTTGCAATGTTTGATAAGAATCAGTATAAAGTCCGATCAAAAGCCAATTGTGGCCAATTTTAGGTGTCTACAGGTACAAGTACAGTGGATGGTACATGCAAGAAACAAGTAGGGTATGTCCCTGCCCCTGCGGGTATGCTCGAGTATATCCTCAAACGAGTGGTACGTGAGGATGTACCCGAGCATACCCGCAGGGTCAAGGATGTACCCTACTCGTTTCTTGCATGTACCACCTACTGTACCCGTACTTGTAAACACCTGCGAGTATGCCCAGGTACATCCTCAGACGTACCTAAGCATACCCGCAGAGGCAGGGACATACCCTCCCTATTTCCTGCATGCACCCCTCCAAAAAAAGCATTTTTTTAATTTTTTTTCCTTATTTCACTGATCAAAGTCAAATATGGACCTCAAAAAACATTTGAAAGTGCATTTGTAACCCTAAAAGCAGCAATCACACTCATTTTATCAAAAGAAAGGGCAACAAAGTGTTGAGAATGGACCCAAAGACTACCAACTTGGATGCCTCCGTTGCCTACCTTTCATTATTTGATATGGATTTTGAGGGTGCTTCACAGGACTTGCATAGTCGAGCTAGTGGGAGTGGCATTGTTGCTGCTTGTGGTTCTAATGAAACATATCATGATGAAGACATCACAGTCGAAGATAAAAATTAATATAGACTATAGTGAATGTTGAGTTGTCTTTATTGTTTTCCATACATTGTAATTTGTAATATTTGCACTATGTACCTATTATAAATTTATAAAACTAATCAAAATTCAACCATTTAATATTATGATATTTGTTTTTGGCATTTAAGTTATGAGTATGTTTTGTGGTTATTCAACTTATTTTGTTTCCTCTATGCATAGTAATTTTGTTTATATGTCTAAATTTTTATATTTTAAATTTTTTATATATATTTTTGTATGGTTGTACCCAGTTACCCAAATCCAAAAAAAAAAAATCCCCGTATCCACATACCCGATACTTGTACCTGTACCCGTATTGACAACTTAGATAAAATCAAAATATTAGTTTTTCTTGACTTTTCCACCAAACCCTAACCTGGAACAACATAAAGGCAAAATCTTTCCTTGAAACCCTAGCTAGAAATGTCCCAAGACAGTACGACAACATCAAAAAACATAACGATTGGATTTTTCTTGAAAAACCCTAGTTGAAAATAACCCCTGAACAATACGACGGCATCAAACCCTAGTTGCACCCGTACGACAACTTTCGAAATGCTACGACAACTGTTAAAAACTAATGACCAACTCAGCAAAGTCAAACCCTAGTGAAAAAAAGTCAACACCTAGGTACAATAGGTCTAAAAAGTCAATACCCAAGTATGGCATGCCCTAAAAGTCAACACCCAATTGTTAGAAGGTAGATACAACGATCAAAATGTAGGTATGATAGTATGGCCAAACCCTAGGTGTAGTGATTTACCCTGAAAGTGTGATGCCCTTGCCCTAGGAGCAATGATTTGCCCTAGAAGTGTGACGCTCAGCCCTTGGGAAATAGAAAAACCCTATTCTATTGCTCTAAAACCCTTTTGGTAAATTCTGAAAAATTGTTACTCACTTTCAGCGAACACCAATTTGAAAATCTCTTGTTTATCTACACAATTGCAACCCCTGAATAGAGTTATCTCTAAAGATTGGAGGGTTTTCGTCCTCAAAAGCAAAAGTTGAATCAATTTTGAATCCAATCGTGAATAATGAAAAGTAAATAATGAATAATCCTTTTGAGCCCAACTCTTATTTTTAAAATTTCACTTTCCATTCCAAAAACCCTAAAAGTGTTTTAAAACACTTTTAAATAATTAAAACATTTTTGTCCCACTTAATAAATATTACTTTTGGCCCCCTTTATAATAATAATACATAAATGTCATTTTTATGTTATAAAATAAAAGTGACTTAGGACAACTTAAAGTATTATCATTAATTATTTTCATAATTAAATATTTTGAAAAGCAAACATGACAGTCTGCCCTTCCAAAATTTATTTGTCCTCAAGCAATTGCAAGTTCAACTGCTCAGACTCTCCCCAACTGACCATCTCTATAATACCTAGATCCCTATTCATCCTTGGGAACTTGCAATCCCATGTTCTGCATTCCTCGTGCACAAGTTGCTGACACGAGTCCAAAAGTACCTTTGCACAAAATTCTAATGTTATAGAACCTCCACTCTCTACTACATTATTTGCCACTATAGTTGTTGAATGCACATAGATTTCGTCCATGTCTAGGTGAGCATCAATCAATGACCCTACTGACATTGCAGTAACATGAGTAACTTTGACATCTGCATATACAGCACTAAATGTGTAGTAGTTGAAGGGTCTTCCTTTACCACTTTTCTAGTCAAATCCAATGTTATGGTTGCATAAAATCCATGAGCTGACAAATCAATCCACTCCATATAACATGCATTTGCAATCTTGGCAAATGAAACATGCTTATTGTTTGAAGCAATTAGCTCCATTTGTGACGTGATTTGTTCACATGCATCTAGTATTGCTCGTCCATACATGTCAAAACTAGTTGAAGCTATTGTAGGTGATGCATTTGGTACCTTTTTTGCGCTTGTTTCTGACATGAAGACACAACTGATAGGAATGTTAAAAGCTGAAGCAGCAATTTGAGCAACCTTTGTATGAAGCCCTTATCCCATTTCAACATGTTTCTACAACTCAATAATCTTTCCACCATAGTCTGCTTTTTCCCCCTTTGTTAAATTTTAAGTTTTTTCATGAGAGCCTCCAACTCTTGGCCTTGTGATTCCTGAGTCGAAGTGCAGTTTGCCATTCACTAGAAGCAAGTCACTCTTCATAACTTCGAAAAAGAGCATCGGTGTAGTGTGCAAGGCGGAAACATGTTTGACATTGTCTATCGATCCATTTTTGCTCATTCATAGCATGTTTTACTTCAGCAATGTCAACTGTGTGCTTCAAGTACTGTTCTAAGATATTTCATGAACTACTGGACTGACTTTCTGCAAGCCATTTCCCTTGAGCCCACAAAAGCTTTGCTTCTTCAATCCTTCATAATGGGCATATTGTTGAAAAAATCTTCTGATTTTCCATCTTAGCACATCTGAGCTTTAATTCAAGCACAGCTGATGTAGCTTGACTGAATCCACCACTCTCACGGGAAAGGGTAGCAAACTCAAGAAGATGTTCTAGAATGCATTCTTTGCAATCCATTATCTGAAATAATATCTGCCTAAATGTGACAAATGGCTCTAGGAGAGTGAAGTGTAATTGCATTTGTTTCAAAAGATATTGTCAATCTGCATTAACCCAATTTAATACCTGACCCACACAGGGCACAAATTCTGATGCAAACAGCTCCTCATCATTTATGACAGGTCCAATATCATTCCCACCAAGTAAATCCTTTGCTATACAAAAACCCTTCAAAACTGGGAACCAATTTGGCAGCTGAGTCATCAATAAAACAAATTCTTGCATGTGGCTTCTTGCTCAATACCAGTACTTTTTTGCAATCATCAATCTTATTTGAATCATTGAAGCCCGATTGTATGTTGATGGATTTCCCTGAATATTTACTCCCTGAAACATCTATTAATAATTCTTTATCATCCTCAGCCTCACTAGAATCGTCTACCTCCACGTGTTCATGCACCTCAGGATATGACTTCATACGCTTTTGACAAACTCGCTCTATAGGCAATAGTGCTCATTTTGTCCTATGTTTGGATTCATAAATGGTATGCTTTGCCTCAAGAGGCATTGGAAACTTATGTGCTCTACCATTGAGCAGGATTAAGGTATATGTATGTAAGGCGAACATGGTTCACAATATAAATATCGTATAATATAAGAAAAGAGAGAAGAACATACTAAATCCAATATACATAAAAAAATGCCATGCTGCAAAGCGGGTCACGACTGTAAGCTGGATCTGTTTGTAAAAGAGGTATTAAGGATATAATTAGAAACTCTATACACGGAACTAACAAACAAAGACTCACCTAGATCCAAGATGTAAAAGGTGTAGACTAAAAAGATTGAAATGCCATTAGGCAACAACCAAGAGGTATCTAAACTAAGGATTGTAACCAAAGGTATCTAAGGTTGTAACAGCATGAAAAAATAACATATACTAACAAACGTGAGCTAATCTAAGCATGGAAGACAACAACATACTACTCTAGCATATGCATATATCTCTACCAAAGTAAAAGAAAAAGTTTGGGGATAAGGATACTTAAATTGATTTGACTTGTCGACACATCAATCTCCCCCTTGGCTCAAGTGGCACTTTATGAGAGATGATGTATGTGAAGATCAAGATGTAAAGAAACAAACCTAAGTATCCTTAGTTGGGGACTCCAAAGACTAGGTGTACCTTGTTGGGCAGCTTCTCTTCTTATGACCTTCAAAAATTGTGTTGTCATGTCCCCTTCTCAAAATATTTAATGAGGGAAATAATTTAATAATAATGCATTTAAGTTGTCCAAGATAAATTCTTTTATAAAGCAGAAAATGACACTTAGGTGTTATTATTATTAAAAGGGGCCAAAAACCAATATTAATTACATGGCCAAAAAAGAAATGCTTATTAAATGACCAAAGAAATAATAATTGCCTAAAAGTGTTTTAAATGTTTTTAGGGTTAGGGTGAAATTATAAAAGTGGGGCCAAAAAGATGGATTATTCGTTATTCATTTTTCATTATTCACGATTGAAATCAGAATTGGTTCAACTTCTACTTTTGAGAACAGAAACCCTCCATTGTAAACAAGTTTGAAAACGAAAACTCTTCAATCTTTAGAGGTGATATCACGTCCCCTTCTCTAGTGTGAGTGGTTGAAGACCCTTAGTCTATTTCCTAGTTGTTTTCCATAGGCTAAGGGAAGGAAAAATCAAAAGGAAAACTTTGGTTCTCCTTTTCAAGTGGTAAAAAGATACTTTTGAAAAACCTCTTCTAATTGTTGACTTAAAAGGGGGGCTTTTGAATCATGGGTTAATCTAACCCTTAGTGAAGCTATAAGGCATGTACTTTTAAAAAGTGTTCTAATTTTCAATTCAAGTGGAACGCCCCTTTTGGAAGGGCTTTTTGAAAGGGAATGTTATATAAAGGGGAAGGAGGTTCATTTTATAAAGTTACCATGTTTTTTGAATTGAATTTTGAGTTTAAGCACGAAACGCTTGGCTTATCTCCATTGAAAACATGAACCTTCACTGGAAATCCTGAGTTAAGGACAGAAACCCTTAATCTTCATTCGGGCAGCTTCATTTTAGGTGTTGCAAGGGCATCATCGAGCAGTTGGTGATTTCTTGGGCTCCAATTGGGGGAGCATAACAGTTTGCAACGTTCCAAGAGTGTGGTGTCGCTGGTAGAGACCTTTTGGAGGGTGGCGAGCTGCCTTGTAAGGCATTTATGGACTAATGACCCACTGGAAGGGTCATTCCTAGGGTGATAACCCATCTCGAGGAGAAAATCTGCAGTTTTTGGGCAGATTGTTAAAGGTTTTTTATATATTTTTAGTCAATTATACAACTGGTATTTATTGTGATTTTTCAAACCTATATTTGCTTGCAAAAATCAGATTTGAAGGTGTTTTGTAAGCTGTAATTATTCTAAGATTTTTAGCAAATATTTAATAATAAAATATGGCAATTTGTGCCCTAGATTTATATTTCCATAATTCTGAATTTTTGGGTTAGGGTTTAACAGAAACTTCTATTGTTGGTGTTAGGGTTTGTGTTAATTTCCAGATTTGCATAATATGCCCTAAAGGGGATATTACAAGTGACTCCATCCAGGAGTTACAATTGTTCAAATAATCACGTGATTTTCGTATTTGTGTTGGTTGGAAGCCATAATCAGTTTTCAGGGTTTGTGAGGATGTGTGGGGCAACAAAACTCAAAATTTTCAGCATTCTAGGGCTGTCATACAAGGGCGTCACACATGGAAGGCAGATCATTGCCCCTAGGGCAGAAGCATACCACTTATACAGCAACTATCACAAATATCTTAAATAAGTTTATCTAAAAAATGCCAAGAGATATCAATTTCATGGTGCCTATCTTGGATTTCACATACCACATTAATTAATGACTCCATTAACTTATCTACAAATTTTCCATTGACTAGTGACAAATGACCTCAATCTAGCTACACCACTACATCAGGGTCAAAAAAATCTTTCCAGAAAAAAAAGGGGCTCCAAATTCCACTGTATGCCCACGATTATTTTTCGATCACCTTCTCCAAAAAAGAATAAATACACTCATATGATGATCGAATGAGCATCAAATTTAAGTTCGATCATTTTTATTGGCATCTCACACTATTACATTCCACAACCACCATGATTGCCATTGTAGGTTATGCCTATTGGTGTAAGAACACTTAGCTCTAGTACCATGTAAGACTAATGACACAAGCCCACAAGCAAAGAATAGAACACAAATATGTGGTGGTGTCGATAGACAACCCAAGAAGAATTCACTCTATATAAAAAGAAATACAATGAATCGAATTGATTGAATAGGTGGGAGATGATCTCTATTTTTACACCTATCAACAAGTTACACAAGGGTAGGCCTATCTCTATTTATAAAGGCACTAACCCAATAAAAATATAAGTGTAAGTTACACATAACCTAATGGTATACCACAAGTATTGGTAACTCTAAGGGAACAGACAAGATGGCGCTTTATACTAACAAATGGTACGGTAATTTTCATACTTTTTATTGATTGGGTGGCGGACTCATTATGGATCCACTACGAACCCTCAATTTACCAATTAAAAAACCCATATTTGACCAAATCAATCAATGGGAAAGTAGATGCAATCATACACTACACATCAAAAAGAGGATTGTGCGATGGGGTACAAGAGGGAAAGATACACAAATTCTTGGCATTGTGATTAGAAGAAAATGAACAGTTGAGACAAGATTACCTACATCTTCCATCCACTTGGGGATATGTATTGAATAGATACAACACTTAATCGAAAGAATGAAGTTGAAACTCTAGTCGTCTCACTATTACCATTACATATAGCATGATACGATTACCATATCTACCTTAAAAAGAGGATCATGGAATGCTCTTTCAATGAGGTAGAAAGTGAGTTGAAACACAGGGAAATTTCTTAACGCCTCTCACTAGACGATGAACAATGTGGAATCTAGACAATAGTCAAGTAATAAACATATGTGGAGTTGAATTAACATTATGCTTTAGGTTTATATGGATCTTGTTTATCTATAAACATCAACTGGTTCTTGTTGAAAATGGGCACTATAAAGGCACATTTATTTTGTATAAGCATGTATATTAATGGGATGGGGAACTACTTTGGCATGGCTAAGGCTATCTTAGTGGGGTTAGTTTGTTTGAAGTTCTGGTGAGACGCTAAGGTGATATATGTTATTTTGTATGATGTAATACTTACAACTTTGTGATATTGATATATACAGCGACTTTTAACAAGTGAAACAACATTACAGAATGGCATAAACTAGAAGAAAGCTAATGTGCCTAATATAAAGTCATTGTGAATAAGGCAAGTGATAAGATTTATATAGGAAGCCCTATTGAATATCCCAAATACATATGGGATACAAAAACAAATTAATATGAGAAAGAGAGGATCTTCTGATAATGGAAACAACATCAATTTCAGATTTGACAAACACCAAATTTATTGTCCAAATTTCTAATACTAGATGCAAGTATTTAAACAAGAAAAATGGCCAACATAAATGTGTGAGAATTGACTAAAGATCAAGAGGCATGGAGAACCAACATACCAAGCCTCATTTGAGCGCAGCCATACCAGTCTGCTCTCTCACCTTAAAAGCCTTCGGCATCCATGTGAATCTGTGCAACTCCGCACTTTGAGCACTTTTACGCAATATCATGCACCAGGCGCATTCCGCACAGTGCCAAAATAGACTGCGCAGCTCAGAAGACAACACTGTTCCCTTCACTCCAAAGGGGCTGAAGCCCCCCCCCACAGGCCAGATTTTGATCATCAACCTCAATGTTGTCCAACACAACTCAGCGTTCAGCACAACATCCACACACTTTGCAAAGCACTGCATCAACCCACGGCATGCATGCAGCCTTTGCGCAACATCAGCCATCCATGCAACACCCACACACATACCACGCAACTTAGTCTCTATGGAGAACAACCCAAATACACAACAGCCACGTAGAGACTTTGCACCACATTGTGCCATGACAAATGGCACTCTCAAAGCTCACACAAAGACAACATATCTGTCAGCATACTGCACATCTAGAAATCAAACCATGTAACCATCGAAAGGTGAAAAGTCACACATGCAAGCCCAACCATTTAAACTTCCATATCAGTTTTTTAAGCCTTCACGACCTTGTAATATTATATATACGTGTATTGTTAAGCACGAAATATACTAAGAGGGGAGGTGAATCAGTATATTATATATCTTATTTCTTAATCAAATTCCTTTTCTTTAACCACTTAACCACACATTCAAGATATGCAATAAAACTGAAACAGTAATATGCACCACACAAGAGAGAGAAAGACCAAATTTTTACGTGGAAACCCAAAGTGGGAAAAACCACGAAGAACAATCTCAAGTATATGAATGAGCACCAACTCAAATTACAAAGTTCGCAAGCACCAACTTGCAGGAGCACCAACCCCTTTGCCGAGCACCAACACAGCAACTATTTGTGAGCACCAACCCACAGGAGCACCAACCCCTTGCAAAGATTTGCGAGCACATGTTGCTTACTCAACAAATGATAGAACTCTACAATATCTCATGTTTTTCTCTCTCCGAAAACAAATACAAACCATGCACTCTCTTGCATGTTACAAATGGCTTCTCAAGTCTTTATTTATAGCTTTCCAAATGACCTTTGGCATTCACCCTTTGTGACCCTTCAATCCTCATGAAAAATGATGTCAAACTTGCATGACCCTTCTTATTCTTACATTTGAAAAATCATATGGTGACCCTTCATAAGCAAAAGCGTCATTTCCTCTTTTGTCTTTATCTTGGTGACTTTTCGTATTCCTCAAAGTGTCCATGAAAAAATGCGCCATACCCTCTTTTGTCTTCACATGGTGACTCTTGAAATTCCTCAAAATGACTCTTTATGAGAAAATGCGTCCCATTCCTCTTTCGTCTTTTAACCTATGACTCTTTGACTTCTCTATGTGCCCTCTTTTGACTTATATGCAACCAAAAATATATTCATTAATATTAAATAAATATTCACACATTAGCCAAGATATGAATATTAAAAACACCATTAAATGCAATGGGGCTTTTATCACCAATAATGCTAGACCTTTGACATCAATGACAATATTTCCAACATGTATAAGTAAATAGCAATCATATAGTAGAAGATAAACAATCATAAATCTTCCTCGAGAGTATGCAATGTATAAAACGCACAAATTAATAAAACTTTACCTTCTAGTTCTACTATTTTCTCTGTTCTTAATCTTGTTTCATATTGCTTTGGCAGACACATGTAACACATCTAAGTACTCATTTACACTGTTGTCCCCCAAACATCCTAGAATCCAGATCAAATTCCAAAAAAATAAAGTGAAAAGTAAACAACAAATGAAGTTGAAGACTGAAGAGCAAAATAGAAGACACTGTAGATATTGGAATACAGGGGAAAGCATGCCAAAAGTAGGTTAATTAAACATCCCATACAGTGTCCAACATAATGGGTGCAGTGAACAAATAAAGAGACAAAAATATGCAAAATATTCACTGCTGACAATGCCTAGTAAAAATCCATGTCATAGAGTACTAAATGATAATTAGCACAACTAAGTGGCACTCCTTAAGTTATACATAACATGTTTCTAGTTACTAGTCTCATTATTTACTCTCAATTTATTAAAATACCCTCTAGAGTAGGAAAATCAATTGATAGCGCAACTTTAAAGTGGCCCATGCCAGCAGTATTGCAATGTGAAAAAAGAACATAGTGGGTATTGGTTGCCAAAAAAAATCTTCTCTATCACTCTTTCCAGGTAAAAGGTGATCAAGGAAGGGATTGTTTACTTGGGGAGATCTTTGGAACAATGATGGCTAGCAGTGGCACTCTTGGAAGGAGCTAAACAGTGCACCAGTGTTGATGTCAGCAGACAATCCTGATTTTCAAGAGCTCTGTACGATGATTCCTGAAATTTCTATTCAAATTGCAATTACAGAGTGCCTTTCACAATGCCTGAAGAGGCACCCTGATGTTAAGCATGGTATCTCCAATATAGTGTGCATAAATAATCTATTATGCAGTAATAAATTAGTTATGCAAGAATAATTCAGCTATGCAGGAATAAAGTGGTTATGCAGAAATATAAAATGTTTCTGTTATGCAGGAATAAAGTGGTTATACAGAAATTAAAATGTTCCAGTTATGTCCTGCTGCAGCCATCAGTAATCAGTAATTACATCAGTTAGTAATCAGCTATGCAGTCATAAATAATGTAGTCAGTTATTTATCAATTATGCAGTCAATATCAGGAATATGTCAATTACAATGAACTGACCCCACAAGTGGCAAAATGAATCAGAAATTAATGTCAGGAATATGTCAGATACAATAAACTGCCTCTACAGGTTGCAAAAAAAAACTGAGTTCATTTACAAACATACAACAACCATGAGCCTGTAAGCGCTATAAAAAGGCTTTAAGTGTGACGTTCTACTTTCTAGATTCTTCTATGTTTTGGGGCATGATTTTCTAAAACTTTGAGATTTCTGTAATTAATTAAAAAAGGAAAAACAGATTTTTGCTTCTAGGTCTTATCAATATTTTGCTGTAGTTTTTTTAGTGATTCTTTTATCAGTTCCAGATCTGGTTCATAATAGTGCAGGCCCGTATTGGAGGGATTGGGAGTGGAGCTCTGGAAAATCCTTCTTCAACTACAGGACAAAGGACTAATATAATCAGGTAATACGTTCTAGTGCTATAGCAGATCAAAGACCCCAGAGTGAGATGGCAATGGCAGCGTCAAGACATTTGGAAAGCAAGAACCTCCTTCAAACACAAGGTGCTGGTATGGCTAGTTATGGATCAAGGTTTAATTTTAAAAGCATGGTTGCTTTTCACATTGTGTATGGGAAAGAGGAGACAGCTGACCATAGATTCTGGAAGTGTGCAACAGCTAGAGGGTTTTAGAGTTGGTTACCAACTAAGTTCAATTTCCTTTTTTGCTGCCCCACTCTCTTAGCAAGGACCTCTTCTAGGAGATTTTTGGATGATCAGGGAAAGCTGTCAAAAGTTTATGCCACACAATTGAGTTGGCAAGGATTGGTTTCCTTTGCAAGGGATGATGCAAAGCTACTTTTCAGTCGGGAAAATATCTCCCCAGCTCGCATTAGAAAGTTGTAACTTTTTAGACTAGAGTTGGCTTTGATGGTAAGAGCTAAGCTTGACCGATTTCGGAAAATTTGAATTCCTTGCCCATTGAGGTGCATGTGCAGGTGCTTTCTTGTTTTGTAAAAACAATGATCAGCTATTTGTTCTGTGGATTATTATAAGATGCATTTCTTAAACCAAACATATTTTCTAAGTCAGAATTAACAGAAAAAGAAGGCAATTGTTGCTAGGGTGCATAGGATATGAGAGGGATACTCAAAATGTTTTCTTGGATAGAGACAATATGTTTAGGACAATGGATGGGAATTTTTTTGGAAAAAGCGCTATAGAATGAGTATATACCAAACCAAACAAACAATGAGCTTGAAAGTGAAGCACACATAATTATGTCTAAAACTGTTTATTTTCGTTTGTTTTTGATACCCAACCAGTTAAGAAAACCTTTGTGTAGGCGAGTGTTTCCAAAAAGGATAGTTATCATTGCTTGTTTCATGAACATACACTCTGGTACATTGTTTTTTAAATTTGTGTTTTTTGGATTGAAAAGCGCTTTTCTATTAATAATACAAATCTAAGCTTTATTTTTCTAAGCTAATTACTGGCTTAAGTTTGTGTTGTGAAGAAAGCTGTGCGTAGCAAAATTGGCACGCATAGAAGAGATGATAAGAGAAGAGGAGCTTTATTCCTTAAAAATAAAGAGAGAGTTTACACGTGGGGGGAAGTCTTGGCCTCAACGTGACTGGACTTCCAACGTGGGATGGCAGCGGCCTCGAAGCTCTCCTCCGACTCATCACTGGACGGCGAATACCAACCCCCTTCTCCGTCCACGCTCATCAACACCTGCCTCTGCCTCTGCTTGGGCGAAGGAGGGGCAAGGGAAGGGGTTTGCCACAGACATACTTCGGGATGGTTGCTAATTCCTCATCAGAAAGATGCCGCAATTTTCTGCTTCTGGTGAGACGCGGAACATTCACTTGCCCTGGGAAAGAGCCCTTCTTACTTTTACCCTTACCCTTACCCTTGGGAGAAGAAAACTCCCTCTCTCTCTCTCTGCTGCTTCTCAACATGTCCGCTACACTGCCTTTCGATTTGGCTTTACAATTAATGTCCTTGGAAGCTGAATCTGATCTATCATTCCACCAATGCATTGTTTATTCCGCGCCACTCCTGTTAACTAAATAGGGTTGATCTGAAAGAAGCAGCCACTCATGTTTACGATTGCTATTGCTGACTTTTTATTGTGAATCCGGTCGAACGACCGACTGGCCATCACAACAGTCCTGCCAGTGCCTACAGATAATGAAGCCCCTTTTTTATAATTATAATTATTATTATTATTATTATTATCGACTCTCTGCTGACTTTTACAGGGTCTTCAACCAAAGTCGCATCCCAAACCAAAGAAAATAGAAATAGATTGGCTTTCTTAATTGCAAAGCGCACAATTAGGGGGACACATCGCATTTGGAATCTTTTAAGTTTGCAGGATTGTTTCTTCTTCCAAATTAAATAAAAAGGAAAGGAATATCATCGAGAGGTATTTGTACAATGGAAGATGGAAGAGGGGGAAGGAGAGATCTTACGTAGTGTAAAGAAAATATTCAACATTTACATTTAATAATAATGATATTAAATAAAAATAAAAATAAATTGATAATATCAAATATAATATAAAATAAAAAATTATGAACAATCCATATAATATTTGTATCAATTCACATAACTTTTGAAATATTATAAATTCAAAATAGTAAAAATAAGGAATTAAAAAATACAAAAGACAAAAAAAAAATAATAATACTTGAAACGGAGATTAGAGCGTTAGTTAATAATTTTCATAAGAAAAATAATTATTAAATAAATGACATTTTTATCTTTACCAGTGGATCATTATGGTAATAAAAATTATTTAAATCTTTTCACAAAATAAGGATTTATAAATAATTATTGCATAAGTGGAATCTTTAGTTTTATCTAGTAATAAAAATTAATTAATTCTTCCAAAAAAAAAAATAGGATTCAATTCTTCTCATGGCTTAAATTTTGGTAATTCATGTGAAATATTTTAATGTGTTTGGATTATATTAAATAGATAGGACTAATATAACTAATATATATATCTTAGATAAATCTATTAAAAGACGCTGACATTTATCGCATATTTTATATTAGATTTATGATATAAGTGGAATAATGTGCGCTTTTCTTATATTGGATTTGTGACATAAGTATAATAGAATCATATCTCTGGTTGACTTTTACATAGATTTATCTAAGATAGATACATTAGTTTTAATAGTATGACGAGATGTTTGAATTTATTTTTACATATTTTTATGGATGAATGTTATTTTTAATTTTTAGATTTGAATTTGTATTTATATTCTTATTCTTTATATTATATTATAGATCAATTTTAATTTTTGTAAATTTAATATTATTATTATTCTTTATATATATATTTGAATTTTTTTGAAACATATATAGGGTTTGAATCTGTATTTACATTCATATTATATTATAGATCGATTTTAACTTTTTGTGAATTTAGGGGTTAGTCTTGCCATTTTAATTGAAAAATAATTTTATAGAATTGCATAAAATTGTATAATATTTGTTGGCAGTGCAAATTAGTTACAAGGTATATAATATTTTATATGTTCCAATGACAAATAAATTAAAAAGATAATTTATTAGTTAAAATTGTTTCAATAATTTTTTAAACATAAAGTACAATTAACTTGACTGTTATGTATTTCAAACCCAATATTACTATTGATCATGGATTAATTATTATAATTAATTATTATAAATAAAATAATGAACTTAATCCTTCAATCTCCCCGAACAAAGTCTTGATTAGGGAGACACTTGGGCGGCAATGGTGACCTCAATGCTATGATCTATGTTATCTTGGATTGTGATGAAAATGGCGGAAAGAGAGAAGGAAGGTGCACGGGGGAAGGAGGGCGCAAAAGGGGAAAGCGCAAGTCACAGCTACAGGGCAGCGTTCGAAGTGCAGCAGTCGGCCCTGGGAGTGTAGCAGTTGGCCCAGGGAGTGCAGCAGTCGGCCCAGAGCCTGAGGAGTGCTGGAATGGTTATCCCCCCACTGTTTTCAGGTCCAAGTGATGTTGAAGAGCCAACTGGCATGAGACTTCCCAAGGTCAATGGATGCCTAGAAAGATGCAAGGAGAGGCCCAAATTGGTCATACCTATGGACATGATTGTTGAGGACATCGAATATTATACAAATCATTCTCTGTATTGCAAGTTTTTGGGGCTCAAGACTTTTTTCCAGTTCTTGGAAGCGTGGGCTCAGAGGACATGGGCTCCAAAAGGAGAAATGGATATCACAATGTTAGCCAACAGTTATTTTATGGTCACTTTTACCTGCTTGACTGACTGTAGCAGAGTCTTTGCTGGAGGTCCATACTTTCACAATCAGGTGGGGTTGTTTATCAAGCCGTGGCATGCTGGTTTTATACCTTCAGAGGAATTGCCAAACCGTGTTCTGGTGTGGGTGCGGCTACCTCGCTTTCCGGTGGAATGCTGTCGTGAAGATACCTTGCAATTGCTTGCATCCCCCATGGGAAGGCCAGTCAGTTCATCAATGTCAATCCTTGGGAAAAAGGTAATGACTTATGCCCGCATTTGTGTTGAAATTGATCTTAGTAAGCCAATACCTGATGCTATTGAAATGAGTGCGGGACCCTTTTCCTGGGTACAACAATTGGATTATGAAACTCTTCCCTTTCGCTATCGTCTTTGCCATGCTTATGGTCACTTGCAATGATGGTGTCCCAAATCTAAAAAAATTGAATCTCAGCCTGCTCAGCCTGCTCGTAATCCACCTGGAACTGACAAAGGGAAGGATCTGATTCCAAGTGAGGCACCAGAAATCGATGGTTTTATCCTAGTTAAAGGGAGATATAGAAGCAAGGGTCATGAATGGTCTTTGAAGGAAAGACAAGCAGATGACTCGCTTAACAAATTTGAAATTCTAGATGAACTTAACCAACAGGAGGTGAACCCAAGGTTGATGATTTTGGATCAGCAGATTGAGGGCCCAGCCTAGGAGAACAATGTCTCAGTTGATTTAACTGAATCACAAGATGTTGGGGATGGGCACATGGATATGGACCAGCAGATGTTGATATCAGATGTTTTGACTTCCTCAGTTGTTCCCTCTAAAGAAGATGGGAATTTATCTTTAATAGGGAAATTTAGAGAATTAGGAACAGCAAGGAGTATTAAATCTTCTCCTCACTTGGGACTTTTGCAAAAAGACCTTAAGAAGGGTGGGGGGGAGAAATCTGTCAAGCTTGGCAGGAAAAAAGACCTGGAAAAGATGAAACTAATGGGAGAGACTTTGGTGGAGTCGGGGTCAATGAAGACTCTGGATGCTCACTTTCTAAATCCTTTGAAATGATTGTACTATCCTGAAATGTAAGGGGTTTGAACAGCAGCCCTAGATAAAATGATGTTCACAACTTGATTAGAAGTCAAAGACCTAATGTCCTTTTTTTGCAGGAGACTAAGCTTTCAGTAGATGATATGTCCAGATTAGTGCCTAAGTTGTGGAGACAAGGGGATTGTCAATGCATTGGGGCTACTAGATCTTCAAGAGGATTAGCTTGCCTTTGGAATCCCCACAAGATCAGCCTCATAGGATGGTTGTCCTCCAAGTTTTCCTTGACTATGATGGCTTCTAGCTTTGAGACAGGGGAAGCCATTCTTCTATCCAATGTCTATGCCCCTACTAACTGGCGGGGTAAATAATCCCTATGGGGCCACATTAGTTTTGTCCGCAGCTTGGCTCCCCTCCAACCTTGGATTATGGCTGGAGATTTTAACGCTATTTTGGATTTGACTAAAAAATGTGGTGGTATGACAAAGCTTGACCCCTCTGCTTTGCTTATGCAAAATTACATTGAAGTTTTGAATTTAGTCGACATTCGGCCCAACAACGGACAATTTACTTAGAACAATCGAAGGACTGGCCAACATTTCATTACTAAGAAACTGGATCATTTTTTGGTTTCTGGCTATTGGGTTTGGGGTATGTGGTCTATAGGGTTTGAAATTTTGGACTGGAGAGGATCGGATCATTGGCTTATTAAGTTGAACAGTGTTTCAAAGTACCAGCCTCACTCTCCTTCCTTCAAATTCCAACTCATGTGGCTGTGAGATCAGTCATTATTTGAATGTGTGGCCAACTGGTGGAGGTGGGGCAGGCCTGCCCATGGTACAATGATGTATATTTTTGCTAAATCACTGCAGTTTGTGAAGTATAAGCTTAAACAGTGGAATCATCAAAGCTTTGGGAATATTTTTCATGCTAAGGCTGATGCACAGGCTAAGCTTGATGGTATCACGAGAATAATTAGGGAGGAAGGATTGACTAAAATCTTACTTCAAGACGAAGCTCAGGCTGTGAAAGACCTAGAAGAATGTGAGCTATGGGAGGAAGTGTTTTGGAAGCATAAAGCTCGAATAGAATGGCTCCAAGAAGGTGACAAAAATACTTCTTTTTTCTTTCAATCATCCAAAGCCAGGAGGCATGGCAACTCTATCTCGGTCTTGGTCAATGAAAGAGGTGAGCGACTTAATTCCTTTCCTGCAATGTCAGAGGAGGTGGTGTAGTATTTTTCTACTCTTTTTAGGGAAGATGAGAATGAGGAATTATCAGAAGAAGCACAGGTTCTCTACTGCATTCCGCCCCTGGTGACATGTGAAATGAATGATAATTTAATGAAGGATATCACACTTGGGGAGCTTGAGGTGACTATTTCCCAGATGAAAAAGGGGAAAGCAGCTGGTCCTGATGGCTTCCCCACTGAATTCTATCAAGAATTCTAGGATATTATCAAATTGGATCTTTTAGCTGTTGTTCAAGAATCTCAATAGAATAAGCAAATGCTTAAGGCTTTAAATGCGACTTATCTCGCCCTCATACTGAAATGCAAAGGAGCTGATAGGCTAAGTCAGTTTCACCCTATATCTCTTTGCAATGTTGTTTATAAAATCATATCTAAAATCATTGTAAAAAGGTTAAAAATTGGGCTCAGCGATGTGATTTCTAAAGAACATAATGGTTTTGTGGAAGACAGGCAAATTCTTGATGGTATTGTCATAGCGGTTGAGTCCATTCACTCCATGGCCAGCTCCAAGGATAAGGCAATGTTTATCAAGCTGGATATGGCCAAGGCTTTTGATAGGGTCAGATGGTCATTCCTGTGGAAGGTTCTCAAAGCTTTTGGTTTTGCAGATGAATGGACCCAATGGGTCATGAGCTGCATTTCCTCGGTTTCCTTTTTGGTGTTTATCAATGGGGAACATACGAAGTTATTTGGTGCCTCTAGGGGGCTGCGACAAGGAGATCCCTTGTCTCTGTATCTCTTTCTTCTTCTTACTGAAGGCTTGGGGAGGATGATCAGAATGAACAGAGAGGATAGGCATATTCAAGGCTGGCAATGGGGGGGTGAACTATTGGCGCAGTCTCACTTGCAATTTGCTGATGACACTGTTCTGATGGGCATGGCCACAATGAGTGAAGCCGCCAATTTGTGCAGGGTGTTGGATGTTTATCTAACGGCCTCAGGGAAAAAGGTCAACGAAGATAAGTCATCCATCTTCTTCTTTAATACACTGGCTCCCATACAGCAGTGAATTGCTCAGACTATGCATTTCCAGATTGGGACTCTCCCCTTGATTTATCTAGATATTCCTATTACAGCTGGCCGTATACACAAAGAATCCTGGCATAATATTTTGGATAAATTTCAGGCGAAGGTGAATCATTGGACTCACAGGTGGATTTTTTTTGCGGGTCGTGTTCAATTTATTCAATCTATGGTGTAGGCTTTACCCATTTACAGATGTATGCTTCAGGTTGCTCCGGTGGGAATTGTTAAGGAATTTGACTCAATTACTAGGTAATTTTTATGGGATGGTACTTTGATGACCTCAAAATGGAGATTAATTAGATGGGAGATGGTTTGTAGCCCCAAACAACATGGGGGGCTTGGCCTAAGGCAGACGGACTTAAATGGAGTTGCTTTGGTGGCTAAGCTTTATTGGCGCTGGTGCAATGAACAAGACAAGGCCTAGGCCAAAATTCTCTCTCGAAAGTACTATTCGGGGGCCACTTAGAGTAATATTCCTCATTATCCACTCATTGGAAAAGGCTCAGCGATATGGAGGACTGTCAAAAAAGGGGTTGCTCTTATTAAGGAAGGCTTATTCTGGATTTGTAAGTGGGGATCCAAGGCTCTCTTTTGGACTGATTCTTGGGACGGTAACCCTCCCATTATTTCTTAGTTCCCTAATCTGTCAAACCTTTGCCAGAGATTCCTTGATGCTGGTTGGTCTCAGGTGAGTGACTTTAAATCATACATTTCCTGCGGACAGCTGGAGGTGGCAAAATGGAAAGCACCTGAGGTTTGGCCGGTTGTTGGAATGCAGGAGGAACATGATGAGCTACTGAACCTCCTTTCCAGACGCCGACGTAGCTCCGTCCAGGAGGAAGATGAGCTTTCTTGGTCTCCCAATCCTAAAGGAAATTACACAGTTGCTTCTGGATATCAAGCTTTATTATCTTCGAGATTGGGTAGGGGAGAAGTGCAATGGTGGAGATAGGTCTAGAATAAAATCTCATGGCCAAAATGTAACTGATTTGTTTGGTTGTTGGCTTGGAACAGGTGCTTGACTTGGGACAATCTTTGAAAAAGAGGCTTCCATGGCCCGTCCATTTGTGTTATGTGCAGAGCGGCTGAGGAGGATTCTACTCACCTATTTTTTCATTGCTCCTTTGCTTTGCAACTCTGGCATTATTGGTGGGACGTATGGCAGTGCCCCTTTCTCCATGTTTCATCCTTGGTTGATTTTTGGAGTGGCGTGGGAGAACCCCCCCTCAAGGATGGCTTTTTTGTAGAATATTTGGTTAGGGGGGCCCATCTTTTTGCTGTGGTAGCTCTGGTTGGAGAGAAATAGGCAGATATTCCAGGATGAGAGGATTATGGTGCAACAAGTATGACAGAAAGTCATAGGGATGATTCAGGAGACTGTGCAGGCCAAGAGTGAGGTGTTTCTCCCTTTATCTAAATAGGATGCTGAGGTGGTGGCGCGCCTAGGAATCCAACAATTTGCAGGTAATTCAGCTTGTGTCAAGAGAGGTTGATAGGGTAAAGAGAAGATTCATAGGGACGGTCAGTGGCAGTACCCTCCCAATGGGCTTCTCAATATCAATACAGATGGCTCTTCCAGGGGCAATCCCAGCCTTGTGGGTATTGGTGGGATAGGCAGAGACTCTAAAGGTACAGTGATTTTTCTCTTTACAGTCCATGAGGGGATGCAAACCAACAACATGATGGAAGGATAGGCTATTCTCTATGCTCTTGAGAAGGCTCAGGCGTTGGGTTGGTGTAGGATCATTTGCGAATCAGATTCTCAAGTCGTGATCAACCTGCTTGTTAAGAGGAAAGTGTTGGATGTCAATTGGCAATTCGCTGGGATTGTGCAGCAGATTTTGAGGATTAGCTCGCTCATGGATACAATTAGCTTTGTTCATATTCCCCGTGAATGGAATAGAGCAGCGAATTATTTGGCAAAATGGGTGTCTGAGCATTTAGATGGTGGTAATTCTGAGGATTGGGAGTCTCTCTCCCCAGAGCTTCACTTTAATCTGGAACATATTTTGGAGGAAGATAAGTAGGCTCATATCAACATATAGGTGGGTTCGTCCCTAATTTTTCTGTTCTTGTTGTTTTCCTTTGGGGATTTCGGTCCCCCATTCTTCTTGTAATGCTCTTATTCCTTTATTAATATATTTTATCTCTTTTTATTAAAATAAATAAATAAAATAATGAACTTACCAACTATAATTAATTAAATGTGTCTATAAGGTTATAACTTAACATACTTTAGTATTCTAAATCAATGTTTCATAATAATTCATAGAATTTACCCATCAAATTAAAAGAATTTTTCATAAAATAATTTTTTTATAATACCTATTGAACTAATTTAATGCATGTGAATTCATATCAAATTAGTCGACCTTCTGTTGGCTAGATTTTATGCACAACTTAAAACCTAGGCAGTCATGAGATAAATCTCCTTTATTTAACGGTGAAGCTCCCGTGCAAGATGTTTATCTATCAAGGTTGTGAATACTAATAACTAATTTTGGGGGTATTACTTTAATTGCCTCAGTTCGTGAACCACAGCCAGGTAATTTGGTAACAAGTAAGCAACTATGTTTAGGAATATTGCAGAAAAGGGGAATATATAACAATGGTTACAGAAAGAGGAAACGTGCTTAGTAATAAATAGATTTCAGAGTTTACTACACCACACAATCATAAATAAACAAGAAAATCACACTTTTAACAAGAAAGAGAAGGAATAAATTCTACCTCAGATCCAAAATAACTCAAAGTTCATCTTGAGATCATAATATAATATTTAGCAAAATTCCATAGACACAAAGCTTGTCAGAAATCCACTTCCCTTTATTCTATCCAAACTAGTTCATAAAATCACATCCAACAGTTTCAACACAAAGTTTGAAATCTTATAAATACACAAGTTACAATAGCTTTTGCCAAAATATTCTCATTCTTAGCCCATAGGCTTATTCCTATATTTATAGTGTCCAGAAGACAAATACAAATAGGAAACATTAATTAATTTTCTCGTATGTGCAAGCTACAAAACTAGAGATAGTTGGGAGTCTTTCTCATAAATTCCCTCATTGTATGGCATAGATGATTTTTAACTTAAAATAAAATCTCCCATTTTGCATGTCTGCCACCTATTTCCAAGTAATTGACTTTTTCAAACAACTTGAAGTAATGGCTTTAAAACCAATTACTTGAGTTTTTACAACTCAACTTAATTATTCAATTACTTTGTCAGAGAGAAGAAGGAAGGAAAAATAAGAAGAAGAAAGAAGATAAAGTTAATCCAACTGCACGGCCTCAATCTTGTTCTTATTCTGGTATTGGATGTACCTATCAAATATGTACTCCACCACTCCTCCATCAACCTTTGCAATAACTTCTTTCTCTATTTTGAACCTTAGGGACTCTCTTTCTAGGATCTTGTCGAATGTGTTTACCTTTGTCAAGTTGGGTTCTAATTCTTTGACATCACCATGAAGTTTAATCAACTTCTCAATTGAATTGCAAGTAAAAGGAGTGACAACTTCATCTATCTTTTTCTAGAGAAGTGGAAGGAAGTCTTCAAGGGATGTTGGAGGCTTGTCAAGGGTATAACTTGTAACATAATAGATACAATTATCTAGCTGTTCCATCACTTTATCAACCTCTTCTTCTAATAGCTACATTTCACCTAGAATTTTTTTTAGAGTTTTTGTGCAGAAAGACATGATTATTTCTAGTTGCTTTCCCCTTTGTACTAATTTATCTAGTACAATCTATTCTTCAATCAATACTTTATTAGGTAATGAATTTATTTCAACTAGGGTCTCCAATTGGCATTCAACAATTCCATTTTCATTGTCTATTTCCTCCATCAACTCCCTCAATTGAGTAAACTTACTTTGTAAATCACCTAAGCTATCTTGTATTTCTTTGTATTTCTCTATTGCTTTTTGAATGATCTATTCTATCCACTCATCAATAGCCCTAACTTTGTCTCCTATGTCTTCAAATTCTCTGATGATGTGCTCATTGAGTTGCTCTTCTACTAACACGAGTTGAGATGAATATTGTGCAACCTTTGCAATGATCTCACATAGTTTGGAGATTTGCTCATTTAATTTAGACTTTTTAGCTTTTTCGTTATCCAGCTTGGAGAAGAGTGGATCTATTAGAGTCTAGGTATCCTATTTTAGTCTTTCATTAGTAACTTTTCCTAGAGGGACTCTAGTTACTGTTATGTCTACTACAATCAATTATCCCTTTTGTTTTCCCTCTATTAGAGTTGACATTTGAGCAAACTTTTGACGAAAAGGTTCAATGACTAACTTTGAAGTCACTTTGGCACCTTTTACCACTTCCTCCAAGGCTCTTGAGCAACTGTAGATCCTCCTCTTCTAAGTTTATTACTTCCCTAGCCTCTGGAACTACTTATGAAGCCAACCAAGATGAGAAATCACTATTTAGGGGCTGAGAAGTGTTAGCATGTACCACCATCTCTTGATTGGACCCTGTTGCATCAGAAGTTAACACTATATCATGGCCTTCTCTTTCTGCACCATCTAGAGAAAGTATTCTTTCAAACTTTGTCATTTTCTCCACTGTCAACTGCTTCTTCAACTCTTCATTTGTAGTAGTCATGCTATTGCTTTCTACTCTAGTTGCCTTTTTGTCAATGCTTCTTTATGGGCATTGGAATCCCCCAAAGATGAAGAAATGGTATCTAAAGGAGGAGGTAAGTATGTGGGTGATGAGAAAGGAGGAGGGTGAGGTGATAGATCTATTTCTTTTACTAAAGGGAGAGTGAAAGATGTTGGCTTTAAAGGTGGAATAATTGTGATCTTTCATGAATCTTCTGAGGTGGGGTTTACTGGGGATGTTGAAGTGCTATAAGTTGATACAAAGAGAATTTTGTCAACAGGAGGTGCTTGTGAAGCAAGTGAATATTCTCGCTCGCCTGTTTCTTGAGATTGTTTATGCACTTTTAACTTTTCTGGTCTCCAGCGACTCTCACCTTCATGTTTCTTCTTTTTTAAACTCCCCTACCTTATTTGCTGCATTATTGCATCATCTAAACAATGTCCCTTTTCTTGCAACCAATTTGAAGTATTAATGAGGATGATTGAAGTTCTAGGCATAATTGTTTTTTAACTTACTTTAATAGTTGGTAGAGGGGCCTTGTCTCCTCCCATTTGATTGTATGCATCAAGTGTCACATGGCCATCATCAAGAAGATTTTCATGTATCCTTGCCATAATTAACAATTTGTTGTATTATTAATCTATTAAAGTCCCTTCTTCTAACTTCAAATTCATTTATGTAGTTCATCCAAAAGTCCTCCGATGCGGGGATGTGCATATATTCTATAAAGATCATCTTTTTTGCAGTCCCTTTAGGATCAAAGTTCATCCTAGTTTGTAAGCATTCTTATTCATAATGAAGAAACATTTATGTTTGGACATTCTTGGCCTTTTGGATACTCTAACAATTATAATTACCAATTGTGATGGGGAAGTTAATTGTTGCCTTATGTTGATTTGCTTGCAAGTCATGTAATTCTACTAATTGTCTACATAATTCCATTATTACCCATTTGTCAGTGGGGTATCTTGGTAGCTTAAGTGGTGATCCTGAGAAACCACTAATCCTAAGGTAAGTGAAATCAACAAATTGAATGAAGATGCAGCCAAATTGAGAGACAACCTCCCATGCCTCCTTGCTTACTCTATTTGTTTTCAGATCATTATTTAGTTTACAAATGATTTCATAAAGGAAGCCATCAGGCACTGTCTTGTATTTCTTAAAGTATTCAAACAATACTAGTTATGGGTGATACTCGTAGATAGGGTATGTTGCTAACATCCCTCTCCTGTCCAGTTTGGAGAATATTCCTTATGAGGCTACATCATATACTAAATATGATGTCATTTTGAAATAAAGCATTTATCTAACCTTCTTGAGCTTGTCACTAATGTTATTACTTATTATTTTAGTCCAATTGATCATTGCATTGGCTCTATTGACCTCAATTGTTCTGATGAAGTAATACATCCATGAGTAGAAGAATTTTGCATTCCTTTCTCCATTTATTCTACACAACTCACTGATGTCATCAAATTCTTGCACAAGATCTAATCTTTAAATGGTCTTTAAGAATCTAGATGGCTACTTAAATTTCTTCATATGGCTTTTATTCATAATACTTATACATTAAGTTGTGTTTCTTTCCCATCTATTAATGTCCCTTTGCATGTTGACATCAAGTACTTTGGATTTTTGTTAGAATTTTAAGATATGAGTTGAAGAATTATGTGTCCAACCTCATCACTGTATTGCCTATTGTGTCCCTAACTATCTTAGTTAGAGGATTATAAAATTTGGCACACTCTAAAACAAACTCTGGCAATTGGGCAATACTTGGAAATGATGCAGCTTGAATGATCCCACTATTAACTATAGCTTGCATAAGGGGTGTCTTGCGGGTTGCCTTGGATCTGTCAATTAGTTCACTTACAGACACATGTCCCATATCAATATCACTTATTTCATCAAGTTTAGACACTATACACGATTCCAGTAGATAGCCCTTGTACTCATATCTCATACTACCTAGATGTGCTTTTGCCTGAGATTTTTCTTTTCCTCTCTTTCTTGAAGCTTTTACAGTTGCAAGACTAGGATCTTATGTGAAAATTATTTCTCCTGACCTTCCTACATCTTTTGTCTTTGAAGATATATCCTGTATGTGAGACATTTGCCACAACTTCTCATCTCATAAATATGTGCACAACTTAAAATGTTCCTGTAGAAAATTTGAACAAATGTGTAACTCAATATTTATCAATCTCATTCATGCATATGATCAATTTTAGTTTCTTGGGAATCATGCTATTATGAAATTTTAGGTAAAGTTTCAGTGCACATAATGAGAAGTGGGCTCAACTAGGAGAGAACAAAGAGTTTCTTTGGTCTACTTGCCTTTGCATTGCGGATTTGGAGGGTTGCCTTACTCATTTTTGAGTCATAAAAATTATGTTTAAGCTTTCTCTTTGTATTGAGGACTTTTGGGGGTGCATTGCTTACTTACTTTATAAAAGAGAAATAAGTAATGACTTAAAAAAGTTCCCTTTGTATTTAGGACTTTTGGGGGTGCATTACTTACTTACTTTATAAAAGGGAAATAAGTAATGACTTAAAAAGTTCCCTTTGTATTTAGGACTTTTGGGGGTGCATTACTTACTTTATAAAAGGGAAATAAGTACTGACTTAAATTTTTTTTGGTTGAGCTTAAGTAATGACTTAAAAAAGTTCCCTTTGTATCTAGGACTTTTGGGGGTGCATTACTTACTTACTTTATAAAATGGAAATAAGTAATGACCTAAAAAAGTTCCCTTTGTATCTAAGACTTTTGGGGGTGCATTACTTACTTTATAAAAGGGAGATAAGTAATGACTTAAAAAAGTATTGGTTGAGCTTAAGTAATGACTTAAAAAAGTTCCCTTTGTATCTAGGACTTTTGGGGGTGCATTACTTACTTACTTTATAAAATGGAAATAAGTAATGACTTAAAAAATTTCCCTTTGTATTTAGGACTTTTGGGGGTGCAATACTTACTTACTCTATAAAAGGGAAATAAGTAATGACTTAAAAAAAGTTCCGATTGAGCTTAAGTAATGACTTAAAAAAGTTCCCTTTATATCTAGGGCTTTTGGGGGTGCATTACTTACTTACTTTATAAAAGCAAAATAAGTAGTGACTTTAAAAAGTTCTGATTGAGCTTAGGTAATGACTTAAAAAAGTTCTGGTTGAGCTTAGGTAATGACTTTAAAAAGTTCCCTTTGTATCTAGGACTTTTTGAGCTCACTTAATGAAAATAAGTAATGATTCATAGGAACTCCACTTTACACTAAACCTTTATATGGTGGACTTTTGGGTAGGCTCGACTTGTTTCAATAAAGTAAGTAATGAGGCTAAGAAATTATGATTTGGTCTTTTAAGTGGGCTACGGGAATTTTGAAAGGCTTGACTGATTTTGGAGATGAAGAAATG